>PVIW01000612.1:0-439462 GCA_004026585.1 Noctilio leporinus
AAAAAAAAAAAAAAAAGAAATGGTGTCCAAAAAAATGAATTAAGACTAGAATTGGTACAATTGAACCAAAGGGTATTATTGAGTCTCTGAAGTTGCCCACCCTTCACACCCACAGATACAATTCTTAATAACACTTTTGATTCAATACAGCCATTATATTTATTTGAAAGAAGGAATGCGTAGAATTTTCTTCCAGGAAACCAAAAACATTTAGTCTTGAGCTTTTCATGATACATTAAATGGGCACCTTGGGACGTGCCGTGGAAATAAATGCGTTCCCACCCTGAGGACATTACGACTTCTGACTAAATATTCTCGTGGCTGTCTTTGTGTGGGCTTTTTAAAAACACGTCCAATAAACTCACCAGAAAGGGAAGGTGGCCATACAATTATCAGATGGTAAATCCTCATCATGGGACATTCGCGTGGGTCGTTTGTAATTGAAGACAGTGCATCCTTTGTAATTGAAGATAGTGCACATGAGGACAGAGGGTGGCCGGGGACAGAAAGGAGAGAGGTGAACAGCTGCTCCTCCGCTCGGTGCCCTCGGGGATCTGCAGCCAGGATCAGTTCTGGGTCCCCTACCTGATGTGGGGGGGGCGGGGAGGGGACACTGGCCAGCTGGTGGGAGCCCGCAGGCCGCCCCAGGTAAATGCTCTCCCAGGTTTCCAGCTCCTAACTCCTGAGGAAGAGTCTTCAGAGAGTGAGTGGGCGTGACTCTTAAGAATAGAAATGTGGTTTGGGGAGGGGTAGAAAGCAGAGAGAATCAGGGGAATAAGCACAAATGGGGGGACTGAGGAAGAAGACAAAGGAGAGGAACAGACGACTTTCCCTGTCCCCCTAACTCTCCCTGTTTGGCAATCTGGTTACTTCTGCTTTTTCCCTTAGCTTCCTCTTTTCTCTGCGCCTTCCATGGCACTGCCTTTCCTAATCTGTTCTCCCCTCCTGCTCCCTCATCTTTTTGTATCATTCCAAACTCTTTTCCTGTAGCAGCCCCACCCTCTCTGCAGAGGGTCCCCCAGTGGGTGCCACATTCACAGCCGTGGTGGCACTGACTGTCCATTTCAGAGTCAGCCTTTGCTGCCCCTCTCCTTAACCAGACGCTCCAGGTCCCCTTCAAGTCAGAATGGCCCCTGCACCCATCCCATCCGTGCTCCAGTCGCCCAGGCAATCTCCCAATCCGTGGGGCAGGGCGCAGGAGGTCTGCTGCGCCCTGCCCTTGGGTAGCCGCTTCGTAAGTGGTGGCCCCCTCATTCTGCAGGTGGCTGTGGGGAGGAGGAGGGTTTTTCCTGATGCGGACAGAGTAGCCATGGCCCAGAACAAGTCACACAGGTGCCAGCCGAGCACCAGCCTGGTCTCGGAAGAGCTGCTCATGAGCCCTGCCCAACTCCTAGCCAGGCGTTTACTTTCTCTGCTTTTTTTGTAATGAAGGAAAAATACTTCTTAATATTTTTTTCTAAGTTCAAGCATTAAACCTCAGTTTTGAATGATGTCTCTCCATTAGTATTTTCTCACTGGTAGTCTATTCATGGATAATAATTGTCATATACATACATTTTCACAATCAGTTTAATAGGTTAAAAATAATACTTTATGTGTACTCAGCATAAAGTATCAAAATGCACCATTTTTAGTTCTTTATTTTTAATTTATGTATTACATTAAATAGTGGTATATTTTTCAGGTAGCAGTTATTTTCTAAAAATTACCTCAAACATTGAAACAAGTGACTAATGGTTTTTTTCTGGTAAAAATGCACTTCTTTTGAAAATGTTTTGATACATTTATTTATTCAATCAGCAGACATTAATTAAATCCCTTCCAGTAACAAGGTATTAATTGCTGAGAATAAAAAGAAAAAACGCATGCTTTCTGCCTTCCAGAAACTTATAATTCATGCGGGTAAACCTAATTGTATATTTAACATAAATATAGTAATTTCACAACACAGGAAGTAAATACTAAAGTGAAACTGAAGCCAGGTGTGGGGAGGACATAAAGGAAAGGTGGTTGGTTCATTGTGATCAGTGGATAAAGGGAAGACTTCCTGGAAGAGTTGACATTTGAGCTGGGCCTTGAGACATGGTTACACTTTCCCTTGGAGAAGAAGGTCATCAAGTGCGTGTGAGGCTGAGGGTGTAGGACAATCACAGCCACACAGGGGTGAGAGTGCGTGTTATGTTTGAGGAAAGCGAATGTGGCAGAGGGGTTGTGTGTAACATGCCAGGGTCATTGTGGGGAGGGGCCGGTGGAAGGGGCGGGAGGCCGGGGGTGTTGGTAGCAGAACAGGAAGGGTCAGAAAAGTGCTGATCCGTTTGTGTGTGCCTGGCACTGTGCAGTGTTCCTTTGTAGTCTCATCTGATTTGCGAAACAGTTCTGTCAGCTATTCATTTCATCACTCAAAGGTGGAAATCAAAGCCCAGAAAGCCTAAGCAATTCCCCCGAAGTCACAGAGCTTGTGAAACTCAGGCCTGAAGTGTGTGCCTTCACCCCACTACTTGCCTAGGTTGAGCAAACAACATAGAAATCCCTGAAAACTACTTTAAGGTGTCGGTAAGTTTCTAGGTTGTGCTGCTTTGCTGTAAGTGATATCTGACTAGTGAAGGTAGTTCTAGTGGCCGAGTGAAGGATGCGTTGGAAAAAGATACTGCAAGAAGTGAGACAGGCTAGAAGACCACCGCAGACATCCAAGCAAAACGAGGAGAGCAGGAGCGACTGCGCTGTTGGTGGACTTGCAGGGGAAGGGCCGTGAAGGAGACTGAGAGAATTGGAGCCCTGAGCACACTGATGGTCCAAAGACAGCGAGGAAGCTCAGACTGGGTTCCTGGTCTTAACTTTGGGGGAAAAAATTACACATCCTGAATAGCTAAATACTTGTGAGCATGTACCAGTACAAAATTCCTGTTATTTTAACCCCCTTCCCAGTGGATTTTCTTACACACGCTCATAGTAGAGATCACTGGACTTATGAAGAATGGGTGTTGGGGGCTCGGTGGGACGAAGGGGTCGAAGCTAATTAGAGTGTGGACGTAACTGATTTTGAGCTGCTGAAAGGACTGCAGCTCCTTGAAGATGCTTCAGACGAAGTTTCAAGTGAGTGTCCAAGGTTGTAGGAGGAAAACAACGGCAGGCTTATGTTCTAGGGGAATTCAGCGTTATCCTCAAAATAGTGTAGTATTTTCCCCAGTTCTAATGTCTGTGTAAGTGTGAATTAAAAGGGAATCTGTTTTATATTATTTTTTAGCTCGTATCTGTTTTGGTGTTTTATCATTTAGTATTTATCAATTAAATATTTACAAAATTTTGGAAATGTGGTCTAAATTAAAGAGTATTCTTAAAGTAGATCTTTTGTGTCATCTAAAACAGGAAGATGTTTTTGAAGACCTGGTGGATTGTAGTTTATTGACCTATTCAGACTTGTTTAGAATATTCAAAGGTATCAGGCTGAAATGTGTCTTCCAAACAAAGAGATTCATCCAAAGAGCAGAATGTCTTTATAAATGACTTAGGCTTTTTAGTAACTTTCTCAAAAGTAATTCTCTTTTCCTCCTGACAAATTCTTTCTTACTGAATTAAAACCTATAAACCTTAACCCAGAAAACTCTCCATGTACTAAGACCCTATAATTATATGATTAAAGGCACAAATACTAGTTGGTGTTTTGGGTTTGGTTCAGTTTGGTTTGGTTTTAAATAAGGTTACTGCTTTTTTCACCTTCAGCCAACACAATCTTTTATCATGATATTCAGAGCATGTTTCTCCTTGAGAAAGTAGGGATGAGAAACAGCTGTGGTTTCTCCAAATCTAGTCAAGTCCAGTTAACTTTCTTCCTTTTGTGTATGTCAGCATCAGTATCCTTGGTGAATATTAGTGAACACCCAGTGAGTAGTAGAATTACTGTAAACTGTTCACATGCTGATATAGAAAGGCACGTATTTTTTATTGCTTAATGGTTAGAAGGCACACGGAACTTACTAGACTAGGTCAAGTTCACAAAATGCATCTTTGGTGTAGTTGGGCAAAGTGGATTCTAAAAACAAATGTCTGAAAACAGAAACCTTCCTGTTAGAGGAAAAGGTAAAGCGAAATCTAGCCCATGGGTCTCCCTGATTGTTCCCCTGTTTTTCGTAGACAGCAGGGGGCAACAGGATGAGCTGTCATGGGCTGTCAGTGCCCATGGAGCCTTCAGCTTTTGCCGCCTCTCCCCGGCACTGAGCCTGGAATGAGCAGGAACAGCAAGCAGCTCTGAATGGACACAGGTTCTTGAGATAGAGGATGTAGGCATTGAACACGGTCACGAAGTGGATGGGTGGTTAATAAAACTTAAACATCTAATTTTACATCTAACACATTGTCCTGTTCTCTTGCTTTTTAAGTCTTTACGCTAGAGGACAAATATTTAGGGCTGTGAGTCATAGGATAAACTTATAGTCTCAGGATGTTTATAGTTGTTTTGCAGGTAGTAGCAGGATGATCCAGTAGACAGGAAGTGCCATGCCACATAATGTGCATTAGTACATGTGAATGAATGATTGCTGACATCCCTTCAGGAAAACAACTTGTTTTCATAGCTTATCAGTGAGTTCACAGTCTGTTGCTCTTCTGCATTTGGCCAGCGTGGAACAGATCAGCTATTGCAAGAGCGGAGTGATTAGAGCATTGTAAAACCTCTGTTCTAGTTCTGCCACTTAGTATTGAAATGTACTCAGAGACCAGCCTCCTTAAAGCCTTTGTTGGACCCTGGAACAGAGTTTTTGTTTCCTTTTGTGAACAGCGCATGACAGGACTCTGACCTTACTCACCAGAGCACTTTTGCTCAATGTAGGCTGCAACCCATTAGCGAAGAATGAAATCATTATAAAAGGTTGCGACCAGCATTTTATTAAAAAGGAAAAGATTACTGAGTGGGGTATATTAGAAAATACCTCAGCGTATCATGGCCAGGTAGCTCAGTTGGTTAGAGCATCATTCCCATATGCCAAGGCTGCGGGTTCAATTCCCTGGTCAGAGCACATACAAGAATCAACTAATGAGTACATCAATAAGTAAAACAAGAAATCAATGCCTCACTTGTTCTCTCCCTTCCTCCCTCCCTCTCTTCCTTCCTCTCTCTAAAAATCAATGTTTTTTTAAAAAGAAAGAAAGAAAAATACTCCAGTATGCATAGGAAGAGGATTTTTTCATGGAACTTTTGGTTTACTTAAACGTATTTTTATATAGGGTGGTAATGTAAGACACATTTCTTATTGCAGGTCATGGTTAAAATTTTTTTTGAAAAACATTTAATTGTAGCATGAATCACTTCAGCATGTAATTATCAGGTTGTAAGCCTGTTCCCTCTACTAGACTACATCCTCTTGAAAGAAGGAATTACACTTTGCCTCTTCATTCCTTGTGCCTCTGTCAGAACTGAGTGGCACATACCACGTATTCAGTAAATGTTTATGGAATGAAAACGAAATGAAAGTCACTTAACTTCTCTGGGCTTCATATTTCTTTTCATAAGTTAAAATATTAACCATGGCACCTCACAGTGTTACGGTGAAGATCAGTTGAGATAACAGGTATGAACGTGGCTTGTAGAAGCGCTGTGTGTGTAGCAAAGATTATTGCCTAGTAAGATTTTTGTTATTGTTGGGCATGGAAACCTCAGGAACTCTTGGAATCATAGCTCAGTCTTCTAAAGATGACTTGTTTATTGCTACTATTAATAGTACTGAGATGTCCCTTTTAGGTATTGAGTTAGGAGACAACGCCGAAAAATTGGGTATGTACCCTTTTTAAACTTCTTCTTATGGAACCTTTCAACATGCAAAGTAGGCACAGCAGAAGGTGAACGTATGCATATATGTCCCCACCTTCAACAAACAGCAAGTCATAGACGGCTTTGTTCACTGAATCCTCTCCGACCTGCCCCTTTGCACATTACTGTGAAAGTGTATTTCCTTTCTCCTCCTCTCTTCCTCCTCCTCCTCCCCCTCCTCATTCTTCCCTCCCCCACCCGTCCCCCTCTGCTTTTACCTTTTTAAGTATGTATAAGTGTTCTTAACATTCTTTTAAAATACAATCATAAGTACAAAGCAATGTAGGCTGGCAGTTTAGACTAAAGTACCATTGTAGTGTTGTGTGAATGAGTTATACTCTCACGGGAACTAGCAGGGAACCCAAGATATTGTGTTTCCCAAGATTTTCGTGTGATGGTGACCCACTGGGTTGCAAAACAGTGGTCACATTCCAGAGTTGTAACTAGTTCTGGAGGCTTAGTTACACAATTGCCCCTCTCTGTCATTTCTACAGGGCTGTGACCTTACCGAAAGGAAGGCTGAAGCATGACAGATCCCTTTTAAGCTTTTAAAATTTTTGTTTTCTATCATGCAGTAACCCTCAAGCTTTGGACCTCTGGCTAGGCAACACAGAATGTCCAGCTGAGACTTCTGGAATGCTGTAAAGGTATAACAAACAGAGCTTTAAGATGACAGTCTGGGCTTGTTGAGTGTAATGTGGGAGCCAGAATCCACTCAGAAAAAAAATTTTAAAACACAGTAAATGATTAATGTTTCTTGATCTCTCTTGGTTTTCATAATTTCATGATTTGGGCCTTTCTATAATACAAATACAAATCATTTTAAACCCTAAGGATGTTTAATTCTGTCAGGTATTTTACTGATGTAGAATTTTTCTTCCATAAAGTCAAATGTGGATTTTTGTTTTATTTTTAACAAGGTACTGTCCCGTTGTGCCCACTGCAACCATTAACTAGTCAGTAACTTGGCATGTTTCAGTTGCTTTAAGGTTTTAATGCATTCTTGAAAATAGTCCTTCAACATAAAATGACTGTTAAGTACATTTTTATTTAAAAATATTTCAAGCCGTATTTATACGAACACAAGGAGACTACGCCGGACCCAAGTGGAGAGAAGTAGGTCAGAGTAAGAGAGGGAGGAGGGGGTGAGACACACAGGGTCGAAGTGTCATGACTCCAAATTGCAGATCACACACCTGGGACCAGTCCAGGGCCTCCCCTGCTGGCAACCTAGAAATACCCATCTTTTCCTCATTTGCTCCCTACATTTCACAAAGAGATCTTGATCGATTATTTATTTAGAAAAATCTCCAGGTTTTAGCTTTTCCACGCTTCAGCTCAGGACACCGGTTCTGATCCTCATCAACATACTTCTGGACTGTAATTGCAGTTGAAGAGGAAGGGACAGTGCATTCCGACCGTGGTTGTCTGTACATTTACTCCCCACAAGCATCCTGAGAGGTGGGCGGTTGTCTGTATTTTTCAGATTGTGAAAACTGGGCCAGCTCTTTCAGGTATGTTACATTGCTAAGGAAATCTCCTTGCTCTGAGGGTTTCTTCCCCTGTAATGCATTTATACAAGAACACTGAGATAATCTCCCTGAAACGTCACTTTAATATAATAGCGTACTTAATAAAAACCTCTAATTATTGATCTAGCACTTATATAAATTGCCAGGGATTTTTCATGTTTGACCTCATTCTGCACAAATTACTCCAGGAGGTTAATTTTATTGTATATAGTAACCTGAAATGACTTCTGTTTCCCACCAGACTGATCATAAGCTCTCCCTGTTGGTGGCATTCCATACGTTAGGCTATGGCTCTTTATCCATGTCATCAAATCTGTCACTGTCAACTGGTGTTAGTCTCAGGTTGGACTTCTTATGGTCCTTTTCAGTGACCACCCTCGCACCCTTTCTAACGTTTACTCAGAGCAAAGCTCTCACCCACTTTTTCCCACCCTTGCTCCCTCATTTAAACCCTTCTAGCCCTGTAGCGCCCATTTCAAGTCCTACCTTTTTGAAGAGGCCTTCCGCAGTCATTGTCTTCACAGCCTATGTTTCTTTCTTGATTTCCTTCATTGGAAGAACTCACTGTTACATGTCTTTACAGTTCTGTGTCTGGGCATCAACAAGAATGTTCATGGGCATGTATATACATGGCACACCTATTTGCAGACATGGCAGATACATGCAGGTGTACATATTATTTTTTTAAAGATTTTATTTATTATTTCCAGAGAGAGGGGAAGGGAAAGAGGCAGAGGGAGAGAGACATCAATGTATGGTTGTTTTCACCTGCCTCCAGCTATGGATCTGGCTGGAGACCTGGTTATGTGCCCTGGCTGGTGAATCGAAGCAGCGACCTTTGGGTTCGCAGGCCAGCACCTTATCCACTGTGCCACCAGC
The DNA here is from genome assembly GCA_004026585.1 of Noctilio leporinus. NCBI lineage: Eukaryota > Metazoa > Chordata > Mammalia > Chiroptera > Noctilionidae > Noctilio > Noctilio leporinus. The sequence continues at coordinate 8,215 of PVIW01000612.1, forward strand.
CAGGGTACAGGTGTATATTTTATGCCCAGACAACATCCTACAACTTTTTACTCACTTAAGAGCATTATCTTGGGAATCTTTCATGTCAGTGAATATAAGGAATTTCATTTAAACACCTGTCTTTATGCTTCCAATAGTTTCATGTCAGACTATTTCATGAATATACATCTTATCTTCTGTCATAAAAAGAAAATGGAAACTCTTCAAGGGCAGGAGTACTTACATATTAAGGCTCTATTCTGTCCATTTATTATTCACTCCACATTTACTGCATGTTTCACATATTTCATACTTGTGCTGCAGGATATCAAGATGTTTGACTCTCATAACTCTGAGGAGTTAGGATCTAGGGGATAAGAATCTACATGTATACACCTAACTGCAACACAAGGAAGAAATTGAGAAGTGACATAGATTTCTATTACTAGAAGTATGGCTGATTAGGAGATTTGAACAGTCCTCTTGCTGAAAATAATTTAAAGTGTTGAAATACGTATAAGAACTTCATAACAACAAAGGGCTGGAAGGATAAGGAATCATAGGCCAAAGTTTAAGGAAAGGTGAGAATACTGAGGGTTAGCGAAAGGGGGTGTTTTGCCCCGAGGGCATTTCAGGCAAATTTGAACTGTGTCTGCCTCAAAAATAGGTAAACCCTATAGAAGACTAGGGAGTGATTACACAAAATTCAAAATAATGATTTTTGGAGAGGGTAGGTCCTATGAAGAGTTTCTGGGATACTCAGAATTTCCCATTGATTGACCTTGTGGTAGATAATCAGGCTAATTTATTTACTAAACTGAGTATATTTATTTCATGCACACCCCTATATACATTATAATTTACAACAAGGAATTAAAACTGAAGGAACAAGTTATAAGACTATCTGTGTGTATATATGCACTATCATCCCACACATGTATATGTTATACGTGTGTGTGTGTGTGTAATATATAAATGGGATGGATAATATACGTTTTACATGTTGATATAATATATAAATTTATGTTTATATAGAAATGTGTGTGTTGGGGAATGCAAGACTCTGTGTGTGTGTGTGTGTGTGTGTGTGTGTTTTATATACAGGGAGAAAAGGTCTGAAAGTGTATTCACAAATTACTCAGGGTACCGTTGAGAGGTGGCAAGGGATAGGGAGGTACACAGAAGTTGTTTACTTTTTGTGCTTCATACCAGTGTTGTTAATTTTTTTTAAGAGTCTTTTTATTTTGTATGTTTTCAGAAGTCAGATTTTAAGAAAGATAGGGCTCTGACAGAGGACTCCCTCTACCATGCTCCATAACACTCAGCACACCTTAAAAAAAAACAGCACGTCCTGTTTCTTTGCTTGATTATAAGCTGTTCAAGAAAACAGGGTGGTATCATGCGTATCTTCCTATTTCTTGTATCTAGTAAAGCCTGGTCCACCGTAGAGGGTCTGTAAATACGAGAAAGAAATAGGTGAATAAATGTACTTTAAGAAAAACCTAGGACTGTAGGCATCCAGTAGATGTAGCATTTTCTTAGAGCCTCTTGTTATATTTTTTGAGAATTGGTTTGTACCTACCTGGCACAGCAGTGGGCATCAAGTTGGCACAGCGAATACAGGTTGCTTGGAATCTGACACTTTGTGGAACCTGTAGGCAAATGTGGAGTCTACCATGCAGTGCCCCCCTCTGGATCCCAGAAAGGAGCAAATGAAAATAGTCTCTGAAAATGAAGAAATCAACACCTAATAGATTCAATCCAGGAGAAGTAATATGACCTTAAGAGACATGAAGTCTCCTTGGGCAGTACGATGTAACTGTGCCCTAATTGAAGGTTATAATTGACATCTTAAAAACACATCCACATAGAGAATCTCCATCACAGGAGCATTTGCTCTGTCTCCAAAGCAGAGAAAAAGAAAAGCTATTCATGCAATTGTCATGGCGCCTTACAAGGCGCTGTCTGACTGATTCCCCTGCCGGGTAGAGCTCAGCGTCCCTAGCTGCCTGGCAGGTGGGTGACGCAGCCGCAGAGAAGGGCAGAGCCTCGTGCCATTTGTCCCGGAATCCTGCATAATCGGCTCCACTCGCCCTGCCTCCGTGAGCACCAGGCTTCCTTGTGGTCATTTGCCTTCCGGGAGGGATAACTCGCTCTGACTGACATAGACCCTCAGCGTGCCTGATTCTTCCGTTATTCGCTGTGCATAATAAAGTCACTTTTTCTTTTCTTTCTTCATACATCAGTGTCTTGTGAGTTTTGTTAGCATGGGTCTGCGTTCCCGGGTCCAGTCAGTGAGGTTGGGTGTCAGTCTGCAAGGCTCCGCAAGGCGACTGTTACCTTGCGGCCACCTGTTGGAGTGGACTGACTGCTGGACTCTCCAGGTGACGCCCATCTGTGTCGTCAGCCCCTCGTCTCCATCCCATCCCACACGTCCCAAGAATAATTCTTAGAAATACCATATTAACAACATCTTAATCATATGCACGTTTCCATTAGAGAGCACACGTGATCTTAGGTCAGTCACAGTAGATCCTTTTCCTCCGGTGAGTATTATTCGTTTGGATTTGCACATTTCACACCAGTAGGGAGATGGAGGGTCCATTGCAAAAGGTCCTGCAAAATCTCACGTCTGGTTCTGCTCTCAGCCACCTCCGGCCTCGCTTCCGCCTCTCATCTCATTGTGAGCATTGATCCTGGTGTCTCGCCCAGTTACCTCCTAACCTGGTCTCTCTTGCAGCAGGGAAGCCCACAGAAGACAGAAGACACAGTGAGTTCGACAAGATTAAGGATAAGGAAGCAAGTAGAGCAGGCAATGAACGAGGTTATAGAATTTTTTCTTCCATTCTCATCTTTCTCTCTTTCCTCAAAGCAGTCCCAGATGCATTCGAAAGGGTTTCAGGTCCCACACACAGCTATGGAAAAAATAAAGCACGAGTTCCCAGTGACACATCTGGCTTGTCTGTGGATACAGCGCTGCACTCCAGGTTTCAAGAAACCATTAACAACAACTTCTTGGCCAGAAAGGATATCAGAGTACATAACAGGGCAAAAACCTAGTACAACTCTTAAGAGAACCCTGGAATTTTTTTAAGACTGAAGTAGTGCATTGAATATGTAGGCTATTCCCCATTTCACTTCTGTTTCTCCCCTTTCACTCCAGATTCCATCCAGAATAACTGCTCAATTTCATCATAAATTTATCAGGAATTTACACAGAGGAGGCCTCAGTGGTCATTATGATTTAAAATAATGTATCTTTTATTCACAGATTAGAACCACACCAACATTTTAGATAAGTACATAGAACATCTTTAAAAAACGTAGGGTTTTTTCTTTCCAAATATGGTTCTTAAAAAATCTATTGTATTATTTTAATCACAATTTTGTTAATTTATACAATGGAGTTCTGCAGCAAAAGATGACAGTGTTGGTTTATTAGTTTGTGTAATAATCTAATAATTTGTGAGGCTCCTGGCCCTGTACATTACTCATTACTACAGAGTGCTCTGATGTGTTGATGCTCACTGACATGGGGCTGAATTGCTAAGAGGTGATTGTGGACCATTCTTGATTACTCAGTTGCTAGTTGACTTGTCAGTGAATTCTTTGGGCCTTTTTTTTAGATTTTTAACATTTATTATTTCCAGAGAGAGAAGAAGGGAGAGGGGCAGAGAGGGAGAGAAATATCAATTCATGTTTGCCTTTCACCTGCCTCCAGCTATGAACCCGGCTGGAGACCTGGCCCGCAACCTGGCCATGTGCCCTGGCTGAGATTCAAACCAGTGACCCCTGGGTTCGCAGGCCGGTGCCTTATCCACGTGCCACCAGCCAGGGCTCTTTAGGCCTTTTGACCAAATTCACCATCCTTTGGCGTTTTCTTTGGATGAAGGATGGTGCTAAGAAGGACAGGGTCCAGTTTTCATCCCTATTTCACAGCCAGAGATGTCATGGATGTACAGGGGTGGAAGTTAGGCGAGGTAGCATCAAAGCACTCAAAATCAGGCCTTTTCTACTTCTGAAGTAATTGTCCGAGCTTTGTGGATTGGTAACAGCCTCTTAAGATACAAAAGTTAGTTTTTCCTCAAACAAACCACGTAGTATATAGTATATTTTTGGCTGATACAGGGAATTACCAAAAAGGGAAAAGTCATATTCACTTCCTTCACTAAATGTTTGATTCATGGGGAGAGGATAAATATGGTCAACAGTTATTTTTAAAATACCCACAATTCTCAAAACTCCCTGTATTTTTCAGAACTTACCTGCTTTTCCTCACTTAACCCAAGTACACGATATATTGTCAAGCTTCCTGCAGATAGGGTAGCCCATAAACTTCTCTAAGTAAAGACAAAGGAGTAGCAGGAGCCAGAGAAAGACGGCCACCTGAGAGGCGAAGAGGGTCTGCCCCTGTCCCTGCCCCTCCTTTCGCCTCGGCCCAGGCCACTGCCTGCCTTTGCTTTTTCTCCCTCTGCCGACAGTCAGAGCCTGGACAGGGATTCGCTGGACAGAACTAAGAAAGACAACTCAATTGGTAGAACAGAACTGTCCTGAACTTGGGCAGCATTGTGGCAAGCTGAGGTCTGCAGTTTTCCCAATTATACAGAGGTCTTCGGACAGTGGCGTCATGTGTGATAAAACCATGCACTGGTTGCCGTGTAAAGGCAGGGTAGACTCGACGCCTTCTCTCGCTGTTCTGCCTTTCTAAGTTCTTCGGGCACCATCTGCTTTTCTTCGGTCTCCCTGCAGCCCTCTCACTCCTCTGATTCTTGTCCCTTTTCAGTAAAAGGTTTACCGTAGTGGTTGATGCCATTAAGTCCATCCCTGTGTTTGTCTGTGGATCTGTGTCTGTGTGTCTGTCGTGTGCATAATAGCTACGTTTTGTTTTTGTTAGTAATATATTTCAGAGTATCCCTTTCTAACTAAATCAACTCCAACAGTAATTTAATCCCTTAAATTTTTAGGACCATGGGCTCTTTAGCTAGTCTCAAAATTACCCGAAAAATTACATACATATAAAATGTTGGGTAGAAGTTCATGGCATTTGTGCACTCTTAGTTCCTATTTAGGGATTCCCGCTGGGTTCAGAATTCCTATTCTAGGATGGGATTCCAAAGTTATCTACGTTCATGTTCACTGGTGATCATAGAAGATAAATAAGGCTTATCCCCAGACACTCACTGAATGCCCACTGTGTGCCAGGACCTGTGAAGGACACTGTGATACGGTGACAAGGACAGGGACCTGCTGTCTAGTGACAAGGGGGAGACAGGCAAGTGCCCAGACAATTACTGTGCAGAATGGGTACAGCGGTAGAAGTGTGGGGTACTTTGGAGAGCACGAAAGATGAGTGCTTAATTCAGGTTTGGAGCCTCGAGAAATTCTCCTTGGAGTGATACCCGAGTTGTTCTCCTAAGTGGAAGGAATGCTATGTACAAAGTTAAGAGAGTGATAGACTTGTGTGGTAGGATGAGAAGCTTGAATTTTATTTTAAAAGGCTCTAAGTTGAGGGATGATTTTAAAAACTCTGTGACTGAAAAACCCATCTAGCTTGGCGCGTGGATGGGTTGGTGGAAGCAGGACCGGGGGCTGGGAGACTGGCGGTAAGCCTGGGGACAATCATAGTGATTTGCACCGAAGGACTGACAGCAGGGATGAGAAGGAGAGGGTGAGTTAAAAGGATGGACACGGTCTGTCCCACAAGTATTGAACAGGCAAGCAGTTTAAATTATATTGACATTGGCTTGATACTTTTGGGACAGACCTCGTATGTTAGATTGACAATTCATTTCATCCACAAATACTTGGGCCGTTGTATGTTCAACACTGCGTTAGATTTGGTGGCAAACTAGGAAACTAGATTTGGTGGCTATCTCTGTCCTCAAGTGTAGTGATGTTGACCCGCGGACATCTGGAGTGGACAGCTCGGGGGGTGAAGGTGCCTCCCCCAGAGGGGAAGTAGATGAGCGTTTCAGACCAAAGGCCCCTGGGCAAGAGAAGGGCTTCTTCAGTCACCAGTACCCCTCCTGAGATTGCAGGGTGTCCTTGCAGCTGTGAGTCGCGTGTCAAATGGGTGAGGTTGCTGACGGGAGAGCACTGCTGTATGAATGGTGGTTGGGGAGTCAGAACGACTGGTACAGCTGCCGGATGGAGCTGGGCAGCAGATGAGCGTGCCCAGGGGCACGAGGAGTGTACACAGTGAGGAGGGAGGGCCCGGTGCTGGAGGAACCTGACGAGGAAGCCAGGAGTGTGGAGAGTGAAAAGCACCTTCTAGGATGGAGCTGGGGAACAGCTGGGGGGGTTGCCTATGGCGGCAGTAGTCAAGGCCTCTGGCTCCAGGTGATAACCTGCGCTTACGTATTCAATGTTCCAGCCCACCTTTGAGCCAAAAGGAGCGGTAAATCTTCACAGCACAGGGCTCAGGCAGTCAGCCAAAAAACATGAAGACATATTATGCTTTGTGAATTATATCTCAGTAAAGCTGTTGTTAAAGAGAATGACGATGATGAGAATTCACTCTTAAATGTATTGTACCCAAGTTGTCATTTCAAAAATGAATAAACTGGAAGCATTCACAGCGGGGGATGAGGTGAGGTAGCCTGAGGGAGAAAATGTCATACACGAAAGGAGGGTAAATTTGTATCCAGTCACTTGGTAGCACTATATGCGAAAAGCAAGGGCTCATCCACCACCTTAGAGGTTAGAGAGGAAAGGGTTTGGTACTCCCTTTTTACAGCTGAACGGGGCATCTTTTCTTGGCAACAAAAAGGTTACCTTTGACATTGAAGACTCTCAAAATATGCCACTCTGGTGCTTGCCCTGAAAATAGGCAAAGACATCCTAGAACCAAACAGTAATTAGTAAGAGTGAAGAACCTAAAGAACCCAGTAAGGGGGAGAAATTGTAATACAATATTTTAAGTGGTATAATTATGAATAACAGTTAAGTAGTAAGACATATGCTGATAATAAATGGCTCCTCAAAAAGAATAATATAACAGCTTAGTAATAATGGGGATCTGTGATCATTAAGTGTTTCAACAGTTTGGCAGAAGGAAATGGAAGAGTGCAAAGAAACTTCAAAATGCTGTTTTATTGTTTGCACCAAGATGAAGAGAGTCTAAAGTTAAGCAGTTCTAGTGTAGAAAGAGTATGAGTAGCTTTCCAATCAATTGGCTAAGAGGTGGAGGGGTGGGGATTTTAATACATTAAAAAAAAAAAAAAAAGAATACTGCATACTTTAAAATTAAAACTGAGCGTATTTATTGCCATACAGTGACAACCCTATTCTATTAAAAGACAAGGATTTCAATTGATTTTTTAAAGCCAGTTACAATATGAATTAGAGGCACACCTTAAGGGGGGAAAATGGTATAAAACTACAGTTGTAGAGGGGATTCTTAAATATATATATATTTCAAAGTAGTAGTATTTTTGACTCTATGACAAGGCTAATCTGTAAATTGAATGACCAAAAATAAATTTTGAAAAGTAACCAGAATTGACTCAAAATTACTAACACTGAATAACATTGACAAAAAGAATTAAAAGAAAGATCTCTTCCTCTCCAAAAGTGCAAATTTTAGACATACTCATTGTTTATTGTTGTCTTTTTTTTTTTTTTTTTTTTTGGTAAAGAGTTTATTTACGTTTAGAGAGGGAGGAGGAGGGAGAAAAACAGCAGTGTGCTAGAGATACATGGACCTGTTGCCTTTAACAGGCCTCCCGGTGGGGACCTGGCCCACAACCCAGGCATGTGCCCTGACCAGGAATCAAACCATTGGCCTTTCATTTGCAGGCTGGCGTTCAATCAATCCACTAAGCCACGCCAGCCAGGGTAAATAAAGAAACAGATATTTTCAGTGCTCTCTAGTCTGTTTCAAATCACAAAAATATATGGATGAATCTCCCAGTTTATTTTATGAAGCTAGGATGACTATGACCAAACGCTGTGATTTTTCTTTTTCTGAAAAGTTAAGAACAATTTTAACTTGAAACTACATATATTAAATCTTAAGTCAAATACTAGCAGAGTCATAAATACGATCAGTTCTGATTTGTGTCAATAAAATAGCATTTGTTTGTTGTTGGAAAACCAGTAACACAGCAATCACATTGGGAGATCGGAAGAGAAACCTTTTCAGCCATTTATTCCCACAAACCAAACATCACTCTATGATCCAGCAGTGAATCAAAGCAACCCATCCCTTTCTTTGTAAAATGTAAGGTCCAATGTGAAAACAATAAGAAATAGACAGCTAGAATGATAAGCACATGTAAGATTTTGTTGTCTGATAAAATTTCAAATCAGTGGGGGAGAGTTATCTGTTAAGAGAAATTTTTTGAGCAATCAGCTCTGTTTTAATGGCAAATCCAAAAATTTTTACTTTAAAATATATTCCAGATAAAGATTTTATTTAGAAAAATTAAAACCGGCCCTGGTTGGTGTGGCTCAGTGGATTGGCACGGGCCTTTGAACCCAGAGGTCGCTGGTTCAATTCCCTGCCCTTCTGAAAATAATGAATAAAATCTTTTTAAAAAAATTAAAACCAAATATGAGAAACTATAATCAGGAAATACTTGTATTAACTCATGTTCTTCTAGATGTTTTCATTCACATCAGAAGGAGAGAAGTTCTTGGAAAGATTTATGAGCTAAAGAAACGATAATGTTGCTGTTTCAATGTTTCGAGGTAAGGACAAAAGCCAAGTGCTTCTAACTCACAACCAGTAAAGCGAAACATGTTTGAAAGGTGTATTCGAAGGTTACAAAGAACCGAAACTTCAAAGGGTAAAACCCAACATCATTACTTGATACATTAAGTTTTAGCAACCCAAGTCCAGCTGTACTGACAAGACTCATGAACATTTTTCAAGTGGTTTCTGCAACCTAGATATGGTTCCAATGCCTTTCCGTGCCCTTTCTCATGTAAACAGTACCTGAGACAATCATCTGAAGCGGGCAGACAGCATTGGACACGTTTTACTGGTAAAGATAGGAAGAACAGAAAGGTCTTGGTGTCTCGTCTTCTTTTCCAACCTTCTTGCTGTGCAGGCCTAGTCCTGAAGTTCTCAAAAATCGCTTGGACGATTTTTTTTTTTTGAGCAAAATAGTTTTCTGTTTGCTCCAAACCAAATGAGCGGGCTTTGAGTGCCACTCATGTTGTCAGCCCACATTTGCAGGGCTGGCTTTCCTGCACATGCGACCGTGAAGGCAGCACATTCTGATCAGCGAGGTCCGCATCTAGCTTAAGTTCCGTCTCCCACCACGAAGGGGGGAAGACTTGGGGGTCCATCAAGCAAGAAGGGTGCGTTGACGTTGATCAGAGACTTTAGGCAAAAATATTTTCCCCTTAATCTGCCATTGTTTTAATATGTTAAGTTTGTGATATTTTTTGAAATTCCAAACATTAAACACAGGCTTGAGTTTTGGGGAGTTTTTTTACATTTATTTAAGGTGACATGGACTTTTAAAAACATTGAGAAATACGCTTTTCTATGTTTGCTTATTGGTATGGAAAGGGAAAGATGTTCGCAATGTATTTTTAAGATTATTTTTAATCCTTACCTGAGGAGGTTTATTGCTTTTAGAAAGAAGGGAAGGGAGTAAGAGAGAGAAATAGAGGAGGGAGAGAGACATGGATCGGTTGTTTCCTGTACATGCCTCTTGCCCATGTCACACCCGCAGCTTTTGGACGTTCTGACCACGGCTGAGTGTCAGAGCTGAGATTTGAACTTGGACCTATAATCGAAAGACTTTCTTCCCCGTAGTAAACTGTACTATACTGTGGCCACAAGGCCAGAAGGGGAAGCAGGTTTGGCGTTAGGACATTGAGTCTGGCTTTTTAATTTACTGCGTTTCAGAGATTCATACAGTATCAGTTTGGAGGTAAGCCGTTGGAAATGTGGTCTGGAGTGTGGGAAAAGAGCTGAAAACATCTGCAGGGGTGCCGTCAGGAAATGCTTGAAGCCTTGGAAATAGATGAGATTCGGGGGAGCAGGGGTGCAAGTTCTGGAGCAAAGCGGAGCATTGAAAGCGTTGCTCCTCCCAGCTGTGCTCCTTGGGCGACTCATTACCCAGGGAGCCTGGCCTCCCTTTCCTGTAAAATGAGGACAATTGAAATCCCAGTACACAGGAAGTACTTCACATTGTGCCTGGCAAATGGTGAACACTCAGCCAGGATTGTTTTCTATATCGCTTCCTCAGATTAGAAAGAAAGACGGTCGTCCTCCCACCATGTTTTAAGTAAAGCCAGGTGACACCTAAAATAGGGAAATACAGGAGAGAGTTACATGGTACCTTGTCTTGAGGAATGTTGAGCTGTGTTATCTGATAGAAAATGTGAATTAGCAGGTGTATACAGATTCTACTTTTTTTTTCTGCCCAGCCCAGGGCCTTGTTTATAGTTCATACATAACAAAGTACTGATGGAGAAGGAATAACCCCAAGGGGCAGGCCTTTTTTTTTTGGCAGTATACAAAAAAGATGCAGTGGATGGGTGTTTGGGGAATTCCTGCAGTATTTCAAATGGATTACATGAGAGTTTTGTTTCTGGTTTTTTTTTTTTAACTTTTTACTTTATCTCTGATATCGGTTCCAAGGGATTTTTGTGGTTTCTCAGATGTTCTGGGTAAGAGCTAGTAACTGCATAAACATTGAGTAGGGAGTGCCGGTCATGTTATAAATATACCTCTCAGTTTTTCTTATAAAGCTAGCAGCATGTCATGTGACTAACACTTAATTATGGAACTGCCAAATGAGTATTGAGCCTTCCCTCCAGGAAGCTTCTGAGGAAGTCATACAGGCTGCGAGATTTACCAAGGCAATTACATTTAGGAAACTACCTTTTTCTGAATGTTACCCCACACGGAAAGAATTCTGGGAAAGAAGTTTATTCTCTTGGGGAAACGGGTTTTATTTTCTTGGTAGAAGGCTACTGTGTATTCAGTTGTCGGTTTTCACTGTTTTTTTACTTTTATTTTTTGTCATCACAGTCATAATTTCTCCTCTAAGATTATCTAGTGTTTTGAAAGCTCCTCAGAAAACCTAGAAGAGATGAAATATTTTCAGGTCTAAAATGTGTGTTTTCTAAAGCTATAATTAGGTATCTCTGCAAATTAGCAAACTAATTTATTTACTTTTTTATTTAGTCAAAACTCACCATTTAGAGTTAGGCTTGCTTTTGATCCTAATTGATGTCCAATTATTTCATTTTCTCTGACTGTAATAATTAAGTTTAATGAGCCAAACTCGAATACCTCTGTTGTTCACAGTGGTGTCTCCATCGTGTTTAAAGATGCCTGATAACAAGGCCTTACTCGTTCTTTCATATTCTTTTGAACGACTAAGTGCATGTCGGTGCGCAGTGTCTGAGTCATAGATGTACCACAGAATTTTTATGGAGACACGTAGCACTTCATCCAATCATCGAATTACCATGACGGCTATAAATGAGACCCAATTTGCAAAAGTAAATGGCATCCCCCTTGAAAGGAAAGAAATTTAACAGTACTCATCATGCACATTCTGAGGTTTAATTAGCTCTGACTTGGCTAAAAGAAACTGAGCAAGTAGATGGTATATACTTCCCATACATAGCAAACTCTGAGTCATTGCTGTTTTTTATGTAATTGACCCACATAGATTCTTCGCCATCTTGTTATTTACACACTTAAGGTTTTTTGTTTCCTTGTTTTATGGGAGATATATATATATATATATATATATATATATATATATATATGTTTTTTTTTTTTTTTTTTTTTTGGTAAAAGATAGGGTTATAATTTGATTATCGCATAAATCCCTCCCATTTCTAAAATGCTATAAGACATTGTGTCTCATTCTCTCAGAGCCTTAATCCTCTTGCCAGGTGACGTGGCTGAGTTGTTTGGAACCTCCTTGGCGTGAGTGACTGACACTGATGTCAGTGTAGCAGCTAGTTACAGGGGGTCTCACTTGTCCAGCAGGTACTTGGCATGTTCACGAAGTCAGCAGGAGCTCCTCAGTCAGTAGGAAGTGTGGTGGTTTTACAATGTGGCCCTACCAGTTCTTTGACCCTCCTCCCATTAAAAAGGTGCAGCTCCACCTCATTCCCTTGAATCTGGGTCCTGTGAGATATGACAGCAGACAATGGCAGAAGTCTATTCAGTCTCTGGGCCCGGACCTTAAGGAACGAGCAATTTCCAAATAAACTCTTAAAAAGAAAAAAGCCGTGGCTGGTGGATTGAGTGTGGGCCTGCTAACTGAAAGGTTGGTGGTTTGAATCCTGGTCAGGGCACAGGCCTGGGTTGTGGGCCAGGTCCCCAGTTGGGGGCATGTAAGAGATCTGTGTATTTCTCTCCCTCTCTTTCTCCCCCCCTTTCCCTCTCTCTAAAAGTAAGTAAAATCTTTAAAGAAAAGAGAAGAAACTAACAGTTCCCACTTCCTTGTCTTGAGACACTCGTCCTGAGAATCCCGCTGCCGTGATGTAAAGGACCCTGAGCTGCTCCTTGGAAGGAGCAGGTGGAGAGCATCCACCTGCCGCCCTGTGCGGGGCCATGCGCCCCGGGAGAGCTGCCCAGCCGACTGGCCATCCTCGCCCCACCCTGCCCGAATTGCAGATTCGTGAGCAAATAGATGACTGTTGTGCTAAGCTACCTAGTTTTGTTGCCAAAACAAGAAGGGAGACACATAAACCAGCAATTCTAAAGCAGTGCAGAATCACGATGACAGTGAAGCGTAGTGGGTATCGCTGCAACACTGGGGAGAGACAGCTAATCCTTCCTCAGTGTCAAGGAAGACTTCCTCAACGGGATGACACGGGGACTGAGTCTTGAGTGAGTCAGGGTTAGCCGGCTGCTGGGCAGGGCGGCGGGGTGTTCTGGGCAGAAGGGACAAGAGTGTGATCAAAAGTAAGGCAGGGTAGAGAATGTTGTTTCAGGTTACACGCTAGAACGTGTGAATCCCTCAGTTCTTTTCAGTTTTAGAGCTGAAACGAGATGGGGCTCATCTAACCCAGCCGCCCCGTTCATAGATGATGAAGCAACGGAGTCAGCAGCAAAGTGGAGCAAAAGAATGCAGATGTCCCAGGGGTGGATCTGGGACCCAGCTCCCAGCTGGAGATTGGCTCGCTCTTGGGATCAACACCAGTGGGAGAAGAGGGAGGAGGGAGGAGCCAGGCTTCAAAGATCCCGGCCTCTGTTCCTGGATGCTGCCACCCAGGAAGGGCCATGACCTTGAGCAAAAGCGGTACCCAAAGCGGGCAGAGAGCAGAGGACTTCCTGCCGTCAGCACTCCCGCTGCTTCACTCCTGAGGACCACCTGTAAGCCCACTGTGGACTTTGGAGTTAGTTAGACGTGGATTTAAATTCTAGCTCTACTTCTCCCCAGTCACTCAGTAAGCTGGTTATGTGAGGGAGATTCTGGATAAGGCTTCTTTCAGCTCCAGGATCCTCTACCAGAAAAATAGGAAAAATAACATCAAAGCTAAGTCTTGGTTTCCATATTTGTGAAGTCGGAAGAATAACTCCCACCTTTTGGGGAAGGTGGTTAAGAGGATCTGGTGGGATTATCAAGTTCCCAAAGTACCAACTTTTAGAAGATTAGTTGTTATTATTATATTAGATGTCAGTTGCCTAGTTCAGTGCCAAATACATGTTTGTCACAGAAGTTGCTCAGTAAATATTTCACTAAAAATGTTTCAGAAATGTTCAGTGACTTTCTAGAGGCCAAAGTCAGTGTCAAAGCCAGAGCTGGAATGCAGCTACCTACACTACTCTTAGGTTTGAGTTTCCAGGCAAGGACTGTGGGTGGGAGGGGCTGTCTCTACAGTGAGTCAGAGTGGCCTAAGCAAGTGGGACCCTGAATGTGACTTTAGCTTGGAGAGTCTGATTCCTTAGGCCAAGTCGCTGGTGTCAGCCAATCGGAAAATGTGTTTTCCGGAATAGAACCAAGAAGATGAAATGAAAGATAAAGTCACCTGGGTAGCAGGACTGCACCAAACCAGCACTGTTGCCAACAGCTGATTACAGTTTGGGACAGGTTACTTCGATTCTTTGGATCAGCAGTGGGGTGAAGCAAAAGAGTGCAGGTATCCCAGGGGTGAGCAAAAATAGGTTTACAGTTGTGAGTACACAAAACAGAGTTTATTCTTGTAGTATTATTATTATTGGAAATATTTTATTTACCTGTTTTTAGAGAGAGGGGCCGGGAGGAAGAAAGAGAGGGAGGGAAGCATCCAAGCGTAGTTGCCTCTCGCAAGCCCCCAACTGGCGACAGACCTGCCCTGCAACCCAGGCATGTGCCCTGGTTGGGAATTGAACCAGTGACCCTTGTGATTTGCAGGCTGGCACTCCATCCACTGAGCCATACCAGCCAGGGGCTGTGTTATTTTTATTAATTATTGTATTATTTTCCATGTTAACTGTAAATCTACTTTTACATAAGCATATGCGTATACATACACATGTGCTTTAGTGCATCTTCACCAGATCTGATCGTTTTCACCAGCAGACCAAGATTCTAGTCCTGCTGTCTCCATCACCTGGTGGATGTTGAGCCAGGGATAATTTACTGTCTCCCTGGGCTTGAGTTTCCTCTCTAAAATGAGGAATTGGATATAGGTGAGTGACTTCGTGTTCCATCACGGTTTAATTCTTTAATTCCCAGTACACCCTACAGCACAAAACATAGCTATGTTACCCTGGAGATAAATGATCTTACTCCACATGTACACAGAAGTGAGGTGCGTTGAACAAAGCCCACAGGCGAAGGTGTTGAGTAGCTCTTGCTGAGAACTATGGTAACTCCCAGTGAAGGAGAGAAAAATCATGGTTTTGTGAGTCAGCCAGAGGGCTCCGTAGTCATCATAGAATCATGTCCTTACCTGCTTTATTTTTTTGTGTGCGGAATCATCCGAATTTTGTTGTTTAGCATTTTTTATTGACAATCACTATTGTGTTGGATACTATGCGGGGCAAGCTTATGAAAGCTACATCCCAGCTTGACCATCCAGAAGTGAATGGAAAGGGGTCAAGTCCACCAGGTTGGAAATGTGAAACTTACTGTTTTCTATCAAAACACCTAGGTTGTCAAATTTAGTCTCAGTCCAGTGTCATAAAGCCTTTATTGTTCATAGAAGCATCTCTTTTTTTTTCACGTTTCAGTCTGGCTTCTCTGCTGTTGCTATTCTTACATTATTGGGTTTACGACTCCAGTAGCTTTTGAAATTTTGGTAATTAAACTCATTGGAGATTCATGACGCTTATGGTGTTTTAATATAACTTTTATTAATATCTTGAGTTCTGGTAATTTGATCAATAAATCAGCATACTTGCACTTTTAAATTTGTTCTTGCCTGAACCATTATACACTTTCACAGAACAAATATTTAATCTTTATGATTTTGTAACTAAGAGATTTAAAGATTAACTTTGAAAAAGGGTCAGAGAAAAACATCTACTTTGGTTTACAGTTAATCAGGCAAGGAACTAAAAACAAAAGCAGTTTAGGAGCTTTTCAGATGCATTTGGGAGATTAGTTTTATGTAATTTCATGAAAGCTGCTATCTCTAAAGCTGAAGTATGAGTCAGAGTTTTGCTCCTCCTCCCTTGATCCATTCATTGATGTTCATCCATTCATTGTTATTCATCCATTCATTGTTCACCAAGTATTGCTCCAGACCCTAGGGTAACAGAGATAAATGAGACAGGGAGAGCTTGCTGTGCCAGGAAAAGCCGGGAACTCTATGCCCACAGCCTCGGAGTCCTGTGCCTCGGCTGAGCGCTGTGGGGCTGGGGTGGGGGTTCCTGGTTCCCTGCACTTGCTAGGAAGCAATGTGACTTTAGAAGAGGCCCGTTCTCTGTCCATTTCCTCATCTCTGAAATGCTATCACTCACCCCATTTACTTCATAGCAGTGATGGAAAAGTCAAATGAAAATAGTGATTTTGAAATCACTATTATACAAAAACAAGTAGTCATCTTGTGACTTGGTATTATTATACAAAGACAAGTAGTCATCTTGTGACTGGCAAGTGGTTTTGACGGTTTCATCACCTCTGTGAACAGGGTTGAGGATGAGTACGTTTATATTGTTCTCTTGAACTAGATCTGTATATTTATGATGGCCAGCCTTTCACTTCTTCCCCATGGACAACTACCCCACTTCCTGTTCACGGGGCAGAAACTTAGGAGGTAGCTGAGGCAATATCTACAGCTGGTAATACTTATTTAGAAAATTATTCAATCCATATCTGCATTAAATCAACAAGTATTAAGTGCCCAGACGTAAGTGGGCAGAGAGAGGGATAAGAGCTGAGATGACTTCTGTCTTCAGGAAGCCCAGACTTCAATGGGAAAATTCAAAATGGCCAAATAGAAATCATTATCTTTATTTTTTTTTTTTTTAAGATTTTACCTATCATTTCCAGAGAGGAAAGGAGAGAGGCAGAGAGGAAGAGAGACATCAACGTATGGTTGCCTTTCACCTGCCTCCAGCTATGGACCTGGCTGGAGACCTGGCTTGCAACCTCATCGTGTGCCCTGGCTGGGGAATTGAACCAGTGACCCCTGGGTTTGCAGGCCGGCACCTTATCCATTGTGCTACCAGCCAGGGCAGAAACTGTTATCTTAATGCAGTCCTCAAATCTGAATAGAGGTGTCCATTTGGCTCTAATATTTCTAGAGGCCCTCTGACCAAGACATTGGAATGCCCACTTATTCCTGGATAGACCAGATCATCTTCTGAAGAAACTAAGAAATTACTTCTCAGAGGATAGGTGCCAGCCTGCAAAACCCAGAAGTTGCTAGTTTGATTCTCAGCCAGGGCATATAACCAGGTTGTAAGCCAGGTCTCCAACCTGGTCTGTAGCTGGAGGCAGGTGAAAGGCAACCATACATTGATATCTCTCTCCCTATCTGCCTCTCTCCTATCCTCTCTCTCTTTAAAAGTAATAAATAAAATCTTAAGAAAAAAAGAAAGAAATTACTTCTGGCTCCTGCTAAGTTTAGGTCTGCCATGGCTGGCACTCAGAATGAGTCAAGAGGTCTGATCTTCCCTAGAGCAAACCCAGTCTGGGACCAGTTCGAGAATCCTGCTCAAGTATCAGCCCTAGAGTAGAGAGTTTTGTGTTTCACTCTGTGCTGTCTCCCCAGGGCCTAGAACAGTGCCTGAGAACTAACACTTACTGAAAATGTTTTTCATCAATGAAAGTCTCAGTCTACCATACAGTCTTCTAATGCTTTCATACCCCCAGATAAATGGCTTCCTGAAAACAGTGACTATACTTGATTGGTCTCCAGATTCCAGTGTCTGGAACAAAATTGGTGTTCTGTGTGTTTGTCAAATGCACACGGATAAGCACAACCAGGACTATAATGGGTCATCCCCCTCGCCCCGCTACTCCCATTTCTCCCCAGAACAAGCTCTAACAGGAAGAGGGCTTATCCCGTGAAGCCTGAGCCATGGCTACAAATGTAAAATTTCAGTCAAGTTTCTTTTTAAATCCTAGCTTTTCTGTTCGTTTTAGATTTTCTACTCCATCCATGTTTCTTTCAAAAACTAATACTCAGCCTGGTGGATAAAATTGATATTCCAAGAAGAAACGTTGTGTGTGCTCTCTGCCAAGTCCCGTCCTTGGCCTGTTGCGTCCTGTGGCCCTTGTCCATGCAGCATGGCCCAGGGCAGGGCAGGCCAGCCACAGAGCCACTGCAGAACCTCGGAAGAGACCCGATGGCCCAGGGAGAACTGGCACAGCGCAGGAGAGGGAAGTGGACAGCTGGCCTGACTTTCTTCCTGGGAATTTTATTATGCCATCTTTCAGTCTCGTTGGCTCTTCCTAAAATAATACGACTAAAAATTTCCTTACCTCTTTTAATACCTTGCTTGACACATGCATATATATCTTTTGATCTTCACAACAGTTGTGGGAAAGTGATGTTTCTTTGTTTTCAATGTTACTAGTCGCAGAAATGAGAAACTGCAGACAAGGAGCAGGGCTAGGACTGGGGTGAAACCAGCCAGGCACTTGCGTCGAGCACAAAATTTAAGACGGTACCCAAGCTACTTGATAACCAAGGTAGATACATATTTTTTGCATAGTTTTATGCAGCACTTTAAAGACCTAAAATGTATGCGGAGTCTGACAGAGCCAAGATTGAGTAAGGTGAACCAGTGAGGTGGGTTCAGGTCAAGTGCAGGGTCAGCCAGGTGCCGCTTTCATTTAAAATTTTGTTCATTGTGGATGTTTTGGCACTAATTTTGATTTTTAGGATATTATGTTAAAATATTCATTATCTTGCTCAGTGAGCTTCTTTGTACCCTGTTTAATTTTGCCCCTGAGGCCAGTGTCCCACTCATCTCCTAAGGCCAGCCCTGCCGGAGAGAGCAAGTGCCCGGTCAGATGGAGTCTGCACTTGCACCAGGGCGTTCTGACCCGCTGTTGTATTCTCTCCACACAGCCACTGGAAATACCTACGCTTCTTTGTCTCTCAACATCTATTGGTCTTCCTGGTGTTCTTTAAATTTCCTTAAGCCCTATTATTTGAGACTAATCCTCCCTAATAGCCTTCCTGTGTGTGTTTGTTTGTTCTGGTAAATGTGTAATATGCACCCTCTATTGAACATTGTTTTAACTCTTTTTCTTTTATTGATTCTAGAGAGAGGAGAAGGGAGGGAAAGAAACTTGAGTGTGAGAACATTGGTTGCCTCTTGCACAACCCCCAGCGAGGGGCCAAACCCACAGCCCAAGCATGGGCCCCGACCAAGAATCGAACCGGTGACCTTGCAGTTTGCAGGACTATTATTCCCAGCCAGCTGAGCCACACCAGCCACAGCATGCATCCTCTACTGTTCTAAATTATTTTATCTCTAAGCTTTTCTGGATGAATCTTATCGCAAGGGCACACCACAAAATTGCTGCCTTGCTTGGAACAAAATTTTGTAACTCGAAGTAAAAAAAATGAATAGAGCTGAGTCCACAAGGGCTGAGACAGGGGAAGCTAATTTTTAAGCGCCCTCGAGTTGCAGAATGAAATAGGGAGCACCATGCCTCCCTCTAAAATCTAACGATGAGTACCTTTCTTTTTAAATTAGCAGCATGTCTTATAAAGTTAAAATTCCCACAGATTTTGCTCTTCAGTGAAATTCCTTGAATAATAAAAAGCAGGTGGTAACTAAGACAAACACCATCATTACTGTTCACCTTTTATGGGAGGCAGGTACACAGGGCTATGCAGAGGCAAAATGATCTTTTTCTGTGAAGATTTTTGTTTTTATGAAGTGTGTACCAGTTGGTCCTGCTATATAAGGGGAAGACAGAAAACTGGTCACGTTTCTTACACTTGGCCTTACTTCTGAATAACTTACAGGTATCTTTAAGAATTTCAGCCCCACTCTCTCTTTTGTGGAGGAACAACAAAAAGAAAAGAAAAAGAATGAAAGTACTGCAAGCTTGAGATTAGAAATAGATGGTAAAATAGAAGAAAGCAGTAGCAGGCTTTTGTTTTTCTTTGCAGTAAGTCCTAGTTGTGGTCAAGGGAGTTGGGGAGTGTATTGAGAAGGACAAGGAGAGATGTTAGGAGTTACCGTGTTTCTGGGAATATCATAGGGCAAAACTCTGATTTATAATTTGGTTCAAGGACCAAACAGAGAAGCAGAAAAGGGTCCCTTTCCTAAGGATGTTTGTTCTTTTTATTGCTTTACTTTAATGAGTATTATTATGTACAGGGGCTTTCACTCATTCAGGCGGTATTTTTATGGGAGTTGATGAGAAGTGGGACTAGGAGGTCAAGACGAAGCAACTCAGAGAATTGAACGCTAGATCAAGAAATGAATACTGTGCTCTCTTCGGCAGCACATATACTAAAATTGGAACGATACAGATAAGATTAACGTGGCCCCTGCGCAAGGATGACACGCAAATTCATGAAGCGTTCCATATTTAAAAAAAAAAAGAAAAAGAAAAAGAAAAAGAAATGAATACTTTATCTTATAGGTGATACTGAACTATAGAAGACTTGAGTGAAGCAAGGCCTCATCAAACTAAGATTTTTAAAAAGGTTTTACACGAAAACAAAAGTATGTATTCAGAAAGTTTAGTCAAGTGACGTTATGAAGGAAAGAGAAGAAATTGGACACAGAGGAGGACTAATTTAGATGTTACAACAAGAGTATTGGAGCAGTACTTTTGGTTGGGAACGGGTGACTGTGAGACATGTGGGAGAGGAAGTGGGCATTCAGCGCTAGGGCTTATGTTGGCTGTTAGAAGGAGAAAGAGTCCTGGCTGGTGGCACAGTGGTTAAGGCACCGGCCTGAGAACCCAAAGGTCGCTGGTTCGATTCCCAGTCAGGGCACGTAATGAGGTTGCAAGCCAGGTCTCCACCCAGGTCCATAGCTGGAGGCAGGTGAAAGGCCACCATACATTGAAGTCTCCCTCCCTCCTGCCCCTCTCTCTAAAAATAATAAATAAAATTTTGGGAAAAAAAAGAAAGATAGGAAAAGATGTTTAAAAAGGACCCCAAGGTCTTATCCTGAGTACCCTAGAGAATGCTCAATCTGTTACTTAAAAAAAAAAAAAGAGCAAAAGGAACTGTTTGGTGAGTAAAGGAAAAGATGGCCTATTCAAGTTCACACATTTTCTTTGAAGCCACGATGTAACGAGCAATTAACATGTCCCTTAGGCCCTGGCTGGTGTGGTTCAGTGAATTGAGCACCAGCCTGCAAACCAAAGGGTTGCTGGTTCAATTCCCAGTCAAGGCACATGCCTGGGTTGCAGGCCAGGACCCCAGTCTGGGGGCACACAAGATGCCATCACACATTGATGGTCCTTTCCCTTAAAAGAAAAAAAGAAGAAGAAGAAAAAACACCCCTGAGGTTGTTGAGAATGCAACCCTGGATTATTTAGGAGGTTTCTGCGGGAGTCACGCAGAGGGCTGAGGTGGACGCGGGTCCATTGGCTGGAAAGAAGAAGAAGTGTCATAGAGGGAGTGGCTGAGATGGAGGAGGTGCAAGATTCCATAGAAGTGTGGGGGCCAAGGGAGGAAGTAATTTCAGGAAGAATGGTGCGGCCAGCAATGCCAGAGGGTGCAGAACAAAACTAATGAGTAATCACAGCAGTCAGCTTTAGTTTAGAAAATAAAAATTGAGATCCAGGAGGAGGAAGAGTGTCAAAAAGTAGGAAGCTGAAATGAGAGGTGATTCTATTGTATGATCATTATGTGAACTTTAAATGAAATTAACTTGATATTTTTCCTGGATGACTAGTAGATACTTAAATCTCTCATGTTTTGTCAACTCAAAGACTTTTTAAAGTGGCAGAGATTGGAGGATTAACATATCTATGTCTCTTTTACCTTGAGTAAGAGAAGTTGGTTCATATATGGCTGATTAGATTTATGTGTCCAAGGGCATTCACAGCAAAGAAGTAAAATGCTGTTTCTCTTTCACTTTTTGCTTCTGTCAATGGAGCAAACAAAACCATACACGCCATAGCTGGCGTGGCTCAGTGGATTGAGCTCTGGCCTGTGAACCAAAAGATCGCCAGTTCGATTCCCAGTCAGGACACATACCTGGGTTGTGGGCCAGGTCCCCGGTAGGGAGCACGAGAGGCAACCATACGTTGATGTTTCTCTCTCTCTCTTTTTCCTTTCATTCCCCTTTCTCTAACAATAAATAAAATCTTAAAAAGGAAAAAAACAAAAAACTCTACTTTCCAAAATGAAATCATTAAAAAAAAAAAAAACTTTCCAATGATACCCCTGTGTATTCCATTCACTGCTTGATTAACTTATTTTCTGTCCCCGTCATGACTTTGAGGAAGAGGAGTTTTTTACATCAGGGTTGTGGTAGGTGTGTACATTTTACGATCACAGCTTTCTACAAAATTATCAAGACCCTTGTTTTATGCTTGGAGTTAAACTGTTTTGGCAATAGTTTGTGGGATCTGATTATATCTAAAAGCTTAAAAGGCCAACTTGAATCGTTGCAAAGGATAGTTTACCTGAGTCTTAATGACAAGACATCCTGAATCAGTCATCATCTCTAGTTAAAAACATCAGTCAAATTAATTTCCCAAGAACCTTTCATCAAGCTGAGACTAACAAAATAAGTTAACATAACTGGTTAACATATCCTTTGGAAGCCTTTGTTCATTTGCTCATTGAGTACTTACCTACTTTCTGCCAGGCTGAAGTAAATGAACATCAGTCACTACCGTCTCCAGGGTTCGTCAAGACTAGTGTCTTTGTAAGTAATGAGAATCCCAACACAGTGTAGTAGGCATTGTAGCAGCAATAAGCCGAGGAAACTATACGAAGAAAGAGAGAGACTAGAGTATGATAAGGAGAGAGGTAAGAAATGAAATTGGAGACAATGTATAGGTTATGCAAACCCTATGTCACTTGCTAAAGAATCTAAATTTTATCCTAAAAGCAGTGGCGTGCATTGAATTGTTATAAACATTCTGGGTGGAGTGACAGGGTTAAGGGGGAGGGAAAAGTGGAGGCAGGAAGGCAGCTGTAAGACATATAAAAATTGTGGTGAGGAGGGTCTTATTGAAGGTACTGATAAGGTGCGTGTGGAGAGGAGGAGTGGAACTTGAGAGATGTTTGGGACATAGCAGCCATGGGTTAAATAGAAGAGATGGGAGGGAGTAAGGGACAGGTAAGGGACAAGTTTACAATTTCAATGCCCAGGCCATAGGGGACAAAAACCATGGCATCTCTAACCTGGGAGAGATTACTGCAGCTGAGTCATACAAGGCTGATTCCGTTCCTGACATGAATCCTACCTGTTCATCTTTGAAACCAAGGATGAAATGGCTTTTGGCCTCTTAAAACCTTTGGAGCGATGGGGAATAGGTATGAATCCGGTTTCGTAAGCAGGAGCCCTTTGGTTTCTACCGCAGGGCTCAGAGGGTGTGCACTGGCTTTTATTGCAGTAAGTAACCCTTTTGATAGTGGCTTTTGGTCTTGCTTTTTCATAACTCTGTAATCATGTGTATGCTTCACCTTGATAATGATGATTATACTTAGCACTTTGTATCTTCAAGGAACTCAACAACACTAAGTAATTAATCTGCATAATATTGCTGTGAGTTGGTAGGTGGGGATTGTTGCCCCATTTTCCAGCTGGGAAACCCCAGAGAGTCTCAGTGACTTGCCCAAGGCCACACAACATCACAGGGACAGATCTGACTTCTGAACCTGCAGCCTCCTGTATCTTATCACAGCCACCCAAGGTCATGGTCAGGCTTCACTAACCAGACCATGTTTGCCATTTTACTTAGTCAAAAATCTTAGCATTTAGAACTAGAAAAAGGCAAGCAGGATTCTGGGGAGGGGGTGGGCAGTGAAAGTGACCCTGCGTATGGTGGGGGGCACAAGAGGGAGGGACTGGGAACAGGAACAGAACCAAGTCTCGCCTCCGGCATATCCAGGGAAAGAGGGACATCTTCCAATGGCACGATGGCAACATTTCTGCCAACAGACCCGTCAGCCCTCATATCAGGACGGTACATCTTGTCCAGCATGTTAGTGTAAGTTGGACACCACACACAGCGGCAAGAAAGCTTATTGCAGAAATTGCCCTTTTAAAATTTTCATGAGGCCGTATGATGAGGACAGAGAACTGACTTGGGAGCTAAACACACCTGAGTTGAAATTTCTCCCCGGAGGGAGCTAGGGGGCCAAGGGCCGATCCTTACCCCGCCAGCAGCGTGGGAAGGGTTAGGTGAGGATGAGGTCAGGTGCCCAGCGTGGAACCTGACAGTTACCGCTTTACAGCTGGTCGCTGTTATCTTTATTCTCCTTCAAAGACAGGATGTGATGCTACGGGTAGCCTGTTGGCTTTCTTCAGTTGAATGACAGGACCAGGTAAATTCAACTTGTGAGGAACTATAGCCTATTAAAAAAGCCAGTGGAACATTTTGATATTGAGTCAGCTAGAAATGGTACCAGCCCCTTATTCAATGACAAATTTGGGAAGGTAATTTCAGCAGAGAAGTCATCGTTGTGGGCCTTCCAAACACTATAGTCATGTTACAGTAAACTTTTTATATTTGTTGCGTCACAAAGATTTATTGAAGTGATAAAAGTTATTATGGAAAACAGTGAGCAGTAACTATGGTAACAGTTATTTGATCTCACAGTAATTAGCTAAGCATTTCATTGCACAATACTTTCACAATGCCTTCCTGGTTAGTTCATTAAACAAAATTAGCTTTTGTTTGAACTGCCCTCCTGCAACGTTCTGAATCTGATTTTGGTTCAAAAGGATTGGAAAGTGTATTTTAAAACTACTTTTCCAACCTACAGTTTATGGACATATTTGAGGTTGCGGCTGATTTATATTTAATTCTTTTTTTATGCCACAGTATGATTGTGATTCATCAGGTCATCCTGTGAAGTGTGTCCTTCTATTTAGTGGAGTGGGCTAAGGCATGAAGGGTAAATTGGAGATCAGTTTCTTGATTCTGGTCCCAGTCCTGGCTCAGAATGCGGACTGGGGTCAGCAGCTATCCTTCCCCTGACTTGGGTTCTGTACCTGTGAAATTGGGTTCCTGAAGGCTCATGAAAGTGGTCATTCCTTGACAGTCTGCATGTCTCCTGATGGGACTCGGAGCTAGTCAGGTGCCCAGGTTTCCTAAGGCAACCCCCACCCCGGTGCCTCCTCTTCCCTGTGCGGCATAACTCGCACTGCGTTCAGTTCCCTCTCCTTTAGCAAGGTGGACTGTGTGGCTGATGATTCACCCCGATGGTGATGTCATTCTCAGAGGACTTCCAGAGCTCCCGAGACAGGGGCCTCTCAGAGGCATGTCTGCGCTGTCCCCTCGCCCCTCACCTCCGCGGGACAGGTGAAGCCCCCTCCGGGCCGTCTTGTGGGCGGGAGGGCTGAAGTGCAGAGCTTCACACGTTCAAGATTTCAAAACGGAAAAAGGAGGAAAAGGAAACAAGAACTTTGTTTTGGTTTAATTAACTAAAAATGAAGGGGTTGCCAAGTAAATAAGCAAAACAGGATTTAAAGATTCAGTGGAAGCTCCTTGTATGAATTTTAATTCCTGTCAACTCAGTGATTTTACTTTCAGTTCGCTCAATATGTAGAAGGATTTCTTTTTTTTTTTTTTAAGCTAGTTGCTTTCTCAGTTGTATGTCAGGCCCTTTATTTCAGTCAGGCAGCTCTTATATTTTTATCTCTGCATATTTCTGCAGAATTTGCCTAATTAGATAAATTTTATGTAGGATAAGTGCATCTTTGTTTGCATTGACTAAGGTTAAAATTCTACTGATAATCTAGTTGTTCTTTATTGGTCTTAAACTTTTTTTGACCAATCTGAAGATAATTAAAAAAATAGAATAATGAGTTGTCTTATGTGACCTCAGCACCTGACTCATTCTTGCTTCCAATCTTCCCCATTTCTGCCTTAATCCTGTATGACTGGATATCACAGCTGAAAAAGCCCCTAAAACTCATCCTACCTGTCTTCTCTCCCAGTTTTCCTGCTTCATAAAATGTCTTTCTTTCACGCCATCTGGAAAAAATTGGATGTCCTTTGATGCAATTCCCATTGCAGCATCTGTGAAACTTGCCCCAATTTCTCTTCTACCCTGTCCCCCGTTTCCTCTCTCCCATGTCATCTGTACCTAATTTGGAGACACACTTTTCTATTCTTTTTTTTTTTTTTTTGAATATTTTATTTATTATTTGTAGAAAGAGGGGAAGGGAGAGAGGCAGAGAGGGAGAGAGAGACATTAATGTATGGTTGCCTTTCACCTGCCTCCAGCTACGGACCTGGCTGGAGACCTGGCTTGCAACCTGGTTGTGTTGCCCTGGCTGGGAATCAAACCAGCGACCTTTGGGTTCGCAGGTCGGCGCCTTAGCCACTGTGCCACCAGCCAGGGCCTGGAGACACACTTTTCATCCTACATGGTAACTTGTTGAAAATGACCTCCCCCCATGACTCCATCCACAGAGTCCTGGTGTCTTCCCATGCTGCCCAGCCTATGTAACCACGTCTGCCAGCCAACCAAGGAGTCATCCTCCTGTCACCACTCCCTGGCTTCCTGGACACGCATCCTTTGATCTACTCCTAGGCTGCAAGGCCAGCCACACTGGCTATCTGCCCTTGAGCTCCTCAGACTTTGTGTTTCTTTTCTCTAGACCTAGAAAATGTTCTGTGTACTGATCTCCAGTTATTTCAGGAAAGCAGGAGGGGCGGTACTATTTATTGACTGTGCCTTGTGTTTTGGTTCCTGTGCACTGTTTTTAATCATTCCCACGACCCTGGGAGGTAAATGTGATCATCCACACTTTTTACCAAGAGAAACTAAGGTTCAGAAGGATCAAGTGGAGCGAGAAACTAATATTTGAAAGAAGTGGAATTTGAACACAGGACTCTCTGCCTCCAGAACCCAGCCTCTTTCACTTTTCCCAGTTCACTGGCTTCGCTTTGGTGACTCAGCCCACGTGAAGTCTGAGCCGAGCCATTTAGTGAGCGCAGCCAACACCACCCTCTGTGCCTTTGTTCTGTTGGCTGCCTGTGCGCATCAGTGAGCCCAAGGCCTGCCCCTCCTCAGGATCTTCTGTTCTGCCCTGGCGCTCTGGGTCCCTGCTAAAGAAGGAACACAGGCTCTTCCAGACACGCCTTCTACAAAGGCAGACTGCTCCAGCTCAGTTGGAGCAAGAATGCCCAGTCCATTACTCATGCCGCAGCCCCTGGGGTGCCCAGCGCCGACACTGACCAACAACCACGAGTTTATTCTCCATACAGCCTTCCAGAACACCGTACCGCTGAGCAGAATTGAAATAGGAGAACAGACCTATTTGCCCCTCCGTTCTAGCCCCAAGCTGGCTGTGGCTGAGCAGTTTCCCACTCTTCCCTGTGAGTGTGTCACCACTTGAACAGAGTAAATGTAAATAACGCCCTAAAACTCACTCCCGGCTTTCTGGACACACCATTTCTTTGTGTTTGCTCACATCAATGCTGCTAGTTGGCCCACCTTCCTGCTGTCACTGACTGTGGAATAATGAGTACCAGGACCATTTCCTCTTATTGTTAAGTTTCATGAAGGCAAACCAATGGGCATTGTTCCTTGTTATGTGAACAGTGCCTGGCAGAGTGTCTGATGCAAGGTGGAAGCTCAGTGGACATTTCAATAAAGAAAGAAGGAAGGGCCCTGACTGGATGGCCCAGTTGGACCATTACCCCAGTAGGGCAAGGTTGTGGGTTCTATCCCTAGGCAGCAGGGCACCGGTGGGAATCAGCCAATGCATGGGTAGATAGGTGAAATCCGTGTCTCTCTCTCAAACCCAGAAAGAGATATGTCAAAGAAAGAAGGAACAAATGGAAGGAAGGGTGGACAGGTAGTGTACTGAACATGGATCTTTTTGCTTCCTCCTAATAGCGCAGTGAGGTCAGTATTTTATTCCTGTTATAAATGAGCACATAGAAACTCAAGGGGTTTCTCTGCTGGGAAATGGCGGAACGGACCTGGCTTTCACAGACTTGCTCAAATGCCATGTCTTCTGGAACGCCTTTTATTATCCCTTCAGCCATGACCATGGCGCTGAACACCGTGGGAGCCCCATTCACTTAGACAGTGTGAATGACAGCCCCCCTCTCCCACCCCCACCCACCCCCAGTGTACAATCTGGTGACTCTGGTGACAGCGCTATGTTTTGATGGTACTTGAGGTCTTACAACAATTTTCACACTCTGCCTAGCACCCTGTACTAAGTCCTAGTTCCCCCTACTAGGCTGTGAATCCCTTGAGGGGAGGGAAAGTGCTATCTTCACCTGCGTCCCCTGTTGGACATGCCCAGGGTGAATGGTCAGATACCCCGTCTGCTCTTCCCCTGAGCTTCAGTCTCTGTGACGTGGTTCTGTCAGCAGGTCCCTCCCTGTGTGCCCACCCTGCTTCTTTCCTGTCTGTTGCTCAGGAAGGTGCTGACTTCTCAAATTGCCTCTCTAGCTGTCAGGTCAAGGCCATCCAGCTGTGTGCATCAGGCACTAGGGCCCAGCGACTACACCCTATTGTATTTCTCATGAACCTCAAAAATGTTGACCTCGAAAGAAAATGTTTTGGCTCTGAAACACACAAAAAAGTGCAGGCTCAAAAATAAGTGTTAAATAAATGCAAAGCCAAATATTTTGACATCTGCATGAAGTGTTAAATTTAGCAATGGTTACTAAGAAGCATAGCAAACTACAGATTAAATGGGTAACTGGTAGCCCGATAAGTTCAAAAACAAAAATACAAAAATCCTTTCAAAATATTGTGGCCGTAAAATTATTTTTAACGTGGGTGATGAATGAATGCAGCATTTAATATGTCTGATACGATGATGGGGAGGGGCACTCTGAAAAAGAAACCTGCTTGAGATCCTAAAAGTAAATTGTCTGGGTTCACAAGGCTGTGCCCATAGCCCAGGAAACATTTGCTGGATTTTAATCGGTTGTAATTCAGCGATGATGGATGTTGTTAGGGAGAGAAGGAAGCATGGGTATAGAGGTATCTTACTTTTGTTTTTAATTGAATTGAATTGATGAAAAGTAAAAAGAGTTAAGGGAACTTCCTTCGCTGATGCAGAGTGGGCGCCACGTTCCTGCTCCCGTTAAGCAACCGTTGGGCCCTCAGGTGGCACCAGGGAGGGCCCCCTGAAGCCTCTGGCCTGGCCCGCGTCTCCGTTTACCTGGCTCCGAGGTCGAGTGCCACAGCGGACGGAGCCCGGGGACCCGGGGGCCAGGGCCCTCGGGCCTCTGACTGCTCACTCCTGCCCGACCTGCCGGCACTGCCCTTCCCACGCACCCTTCCCCTCCGGGGTGACTCCAAGCACAGGACCATTGCTTTAGGTACCGATTATGCAGCAACCGTGGGAACAGTGTGGTAGAGGTATTTCCTCAGCCGTGGGATTTTGCGTAGCCTTTTGCCTCCATCAGGAGGGTTTTATTTTTCCTTTCTTTTTTGGCATGTTCTTTTGGTTTTCGTTCTCTAACATAAATTACAGTCCCAGAAGCTGATACTCTATAACCTGTCCAAAAACTGCAGTAGACCCTCATGGCTTTCACTAGCTATGTGTGATTCGAGTCTGCCATCCCTCCTGAAGGTTTGTCCTTAACTCTGTCCCCTACTAACCATCTAGTAAGTTCAACTCAGAAGGAGAGCCAGGACAGGACTGGAATTGAGGGGCGCTTGGCTGGGAGGGCAGACCCATAGTCAAGTATGGAAATGTAAAGTTTATTAAATACTTTGTGCGTTTGTAGGGTCATTAGAATATATCAGCTAGTACCATCATGAAGGGGATTTTGGTGTGTGTTTTTTTTAATTAAGTGGATTCATGTGATCTACTATCTCCAGAAGTTTAGATTTGCCAGTTAAATACATAGGTTATTTTTCAAAAGAGATCATCAAAAAGGACATTCCACTCTTATTACAAAGCTATTTGCGAGGTAAATATTTTGATAGATGTGGTTCAGTGCACCTGGGAGCGGAGAGAGACATGGAGCCGGAGGCAGTGAGCACAGATGGAGCCCTGAGATATGGGGGCCGTGGGGGGGGGGGAGCCGGGGGGTGTCCCGCCCCTCCCGCCCCTCCCGCGATGCAAACGGTGATGCAAACGGGCCAATTGCCACAGCAGCAGCAGGGGACAGGAATGTTTCTCTGCTGCTGTGGAGAGTGGTATCCTTAGGGAAAAGGCCTTACTATTTAGGATGCTAATGGCCATGCTAAGGCTTCTCTCTCACACACATGCACATAAAATATGTAATGGAATATGTTATGATACAACCATTCTTTTAGGGAGACTATTAATTGGCATCAGGTCAGTAGACTGGAGTCGCTAAAGTCTGCTTACACTTGATGACAGCATGTTTAGAGTTAGGGCATTTACTGGTCATAAGGCATCTTTCTGGTGCATTAAGCCAAGATGTCTAATTTTAAATGTAGTTTCTGAAACTAAGAGTTGAAGCACTAAGCAGATCTGAATTATAACATATAATCTATTAAAATGATCAAATACATCGCCCACTTTATTTAAAATTATTTAAAATCGTCAGCTTCTTTTCATGCTGGACTAGCTTCTCCGTAAATAGGTAGTAACACCGTTTTTCAGCCTTAAAAAGTTGGAAGGTGGCATTGTCTATTAGCAGAGAAATGACATAGTAAATCCGGTGTAGTCTTCCACACAATTCATAAGTTAGCAAGAAATGGCTTGAATTTGATACACCAGTACGCATGTACTCTGTCATTTACTGTTATACTGGAGTGTAAGTTTCTTGAGGGCAGGAGCTGTCTTCACATCTTCATCTAATGGTTGTTGAATAACTAACTGTTCCAGGGCCC
Organism: Noctilio leporinus; assembly: GCA_004026585.1. Classification (NCBI taxonomy): domain Eukaryota; kingdom Metazoa; phylum Chordata; class Mammalia; order Chiroptera; family Noctilionidae; genus Noctilio; species Noctilio leporinus. The sequence goes on from PVIW01000612.1 coordinate 38,509, forward strand.
TTCTCTAAGAAAGCAGTGCTTCACACCCCAAAAGCTGTCACCAGACAAACAGTAAAGATGATTTTTTTGAAGAACCCATCAAGGCGTCTTTATTACCAACCTCAGCAGGATCATGGGTAATAAGACTTAAATTGTTCTACTCCCTACAGCAAACTTTGCTGGAAGTTAGTTCACTGTAAACTTAGTCTTGTATTTCTACTAGAGAAAAACAGGGTCAATGTTCCCTCCGAGAGAGCCCGCAACATTCAGCAACTGAATTTGGTTCTCCCAGACTGTTTTTAAACTCATGAAATATCCTTTTAAAACCATTTACCTAAAATGTTCTATGATTGCAACATCTGCTAAGCCAAAGTTCTTTCATTAAACAGTTTTATTGTTCTTTGTGCAAACTGCTTATTTGAAGCAATAAAGCTGAGTTCATTGTAGACTTCCTAACAAGCAGGCATTTCTTTTTTAGGATTTTATTCATTATTTTTAGGGGGTCGGGGTGGGAAGGGAGGCAGAGAGGGAGAGAAACATCAATGTATGGTTGCCTTTCACCTGCCTCCAGCTATGGACCAGGCTAAAGACCTGGCTTGCAGCCTGGTTATGTGCCCTGACTGGGAATTGAACCAATGACACGACCTTCGGGTTTGCAGGCTGGCACCTATCCACTGTGCCACCAGCCAGGGCAGGAATTTTTTTAACAGGGAAAGAAACTGTATATTCCCTTCATTATACAGAGTGTTCAAATAAATCCTCTTCACAAGTGACCTGATTAACCTCATTTTAAAAAGTCTCCATTTGAAGTCTAGCTGAAATAATATAAAATGATACCAAATGTATAATTCTTTTTTTAATCTATATATTTTTTTAATTTTATTATTGTTGTATTACATCCATCCCCTTTTTGCTCCCCTCCCAAATGTATAATTCTTATAATGCATTTGATTGATCCCTTATATGATTTTTAGTTGTTTTATTTTATTTTTGTTTGTTTGTTTTTTGGTCTAGGACCCAAACAGAAGAAAGCAGTTCCTTTAACTGTATTGATCATTTAAGGAAAAGAAAATTCAATAGTAATTTGCAGACTAATGGAAGAAGTATTTTTTATTACAGTATAAAGCCCAGAATTTAGCAAGGGAAATCTCATTTTATACCAGTGTAGTTGATCTGGAACTATATCTGGATTGAATAAACCTATTTAATTTAGCGACTTAAGACTTTCTCCAGTGCACACTGGTCCCCCTGGCTGCTGCCCCAGGGACCCCGGTCTCCCTGAGTAGAAGCACAGCCTGCAGGGACCACAGCGCTTTCCGGAAGAAAGCCCCGCCCACCTACCCAGAAGGGTCGGGGAAGGCAAGTTCGAACTTGGCCTACAACTCTGACAGTTATAAGCAGACTAAGATGGCTTTACAAAAGGTTCAGAGTTTTTACCGATGGCAGCCTTTCTTCCTTAAAACACGTGGGTGAGATAGTTTGCCATTTGCCCAGTGTGAGGGGCACCTCAAAAGTGCAGTCTGGGCCATTTGACCTGGAGCCAGTGGAAGGTCACTGGCCCGAGTGGACATTTTTAGGGCAGTAATTTAAATGCTGGAGACATTCTCCTCTTGGAGACAATAAAACTGAGAGCAGGCTGTTGGTGTACTTTGTCATCTGAGGCAAAAATTGAAAGCTCAGTCACAGGGTGACTAAAATTTCAGTACACTACACAGCAAGGCTGGTAGAGCACACCGTCGGGTGTGTTGAAACAGGGACTCAGGAATCTTAGAAGGCTCCGAGGTGCTCCCAGATCTTCCTCCGCCCTCTCTCGAGCTCACAGTTTGCAAACTCACAGTCCTGCAGGGGCTAAGGAAGAAAGTCAACGGGCAGGGCTGGTTCTTTTGGCCCTGGCAAGCTGGACAGCAGGTCCCCTGCCTGCCTAGTGTTGTATCTTCTGGTTTTCTTAGGGGTGTTGGAAGTTTGCTTTTTAAAATTTAAACATCTTAATTTCTAAATATTGGCTGTTGGTTGCAAATTTAAAAGCAATTTATCGATTCCCAGCCAGGGCACATACCCAGGTTGCAAGCCAGGTCTCCAGCCAGGTCTGTAGCTGGAGGCAGGTGAAAAGGAACCATACATAGATGTCTCTCTCCCTCTCTGCCTCTCTCCCTTCCCCTCTCTCTAAAAAAAATAAATACATAAAAGCAAGCTGAGTGAAACCTGTCTGCAGGCCGTATGTGGTTGGTGGGGCATTTGTTTACTTCTTTTTTTATTATTATTTTAAGATTTTATTTATTTAGTTTTAGAGATGGGGGAAGGGATAGAGAAAGAGAGGGAGAGAAACATCAGTGTGTGGTTGTCTCTCCCACGCTGTCAGCTGGGGACCTGGCCCACAACCCAGGCATGTGCCCTGACTGGGACTTGAACTGGCGACCCTTTGGCTCGCAGGCTGGCGCTCAATCCCCTGAGCCACACCAGCCAGGGCCATTTATTTACTTCTGCTCCACTCATTGCCTTGATTTAACTTTTACCCTTTTGATTTCAAGCTTTTGTATCTTAATTTTAAAATGCAGATACAACCCTGAGAAACTCCATACTCCAGTCCGCATCATTGAAGACTCAGCCGTGTCTGTTGGGTTCTGTTCAGCACTCAATTACTATGCGCTGTCTGCATCCAAGTCACCGTGCTTGGGCACTGACGGGAGGTAATGAGATGGCGCCCACAATAGATGGATCTGCTGTACAAGAGCAGGGTGCCCTGTGTTACGCCTGATTTGGGGCTCCAGTATCGTGCCACTTAGGACTCTAAGCCCAGGACTCTATTTTTCACCTAAATTGCGGATGGAAACTGTGATGAGGGCAGCTATGCTATTATAAGAAGGCCATGTGGCGTAATTGTTGTCCTGCAGGTCTGAAAGCAATCTGCCCGAATTAGAATCTTGATTGTGCTTCTTAATAGCTGTCTGACCTTGGGCATATTAGGTAACCTCTTTGGTCTCACTTTCCACATCTGTAAATGGGAATAATAATAATAATAGCCGCATCACTGAGTTATTATGGTGATGAAATAAGATAGCTGCTGGCACCATGCCTGACACAGCACACACACAGTAATTATTAACCACCACTGCTACTGTTGGACTTACGAAAGCGCTAGGCTTAGAATCAAGAGAACTAGGTTTAGGCACCCATTTTGCCTCTCTCACTACCTGTGACCAACTAGAAATTGCTTAATTAGCCTCTGTGAATATCCATCAAATAGGATAATATAAAAAGGACTGCTTGATGGTAGGGGAGGGCTGTCAAGACCAGAACATGGGCAGGGGCATGGCCTCCCATGACACAGCACAATAAGGTATAGACCGTAGAAGAGCCCAATTTTGGTTCTTCTGTGATTTTAGATTTGGCCAGTTTTCCCTACTTCAACTCAGCACCCTGTTCCCAACATACCATCGGAATATTCTTCACTTTAGAATAACTGAAATAAAATTTCAGAGGGTAAAAATGTTACTTTTGGTTACTCCATTAAAAAAATAAAAATAAAAATACCCCCTAAACGTGGAACATTTCCTCGACTCTCACAACTCTTTGGTCGACTTGTGCTGACTCGGAGAATTCTCAACCAGCTGACTTCAGAGTGACAGGAGACGCGAGCTCAGGCTGCGGTCCGCTCAGGGCAGGGGAAAGTCTCTCCGAGTGGCCTGGGGACTTGAGACCAGCTGGTCCCGGAGGCCTCATTTCAGACTGGAGAGTTTTATTCCCGCGCAGGACTGCTGAGCAGCCGGGGCTGCTGTGCCCCGCCCCTCGCGCCTGACATTCCGTTGTTCTTGGGATTCTCAGCTGCCTCTGACCTCACAGTTTTGAAGACCTAGCATTTAGGTTTGCTTTGGTTGTCCTTAAAATCGTGGGGAAAACGACACAGTAGACATGGAAGCATTGTCAGAATTTGTGCACCAAGTCAGTCACTGCTACTTGAATCAGAATCTAAAGAAAGGACTTTATGCCTTCGCTTTATTCTGTGATGATGTTAGACTAAGTAGTCACAAAAATGTCCAGGAAGAACTTTGTGCTTTGTTTTGTGAAAGAAGTAACTTAATACAACCAAATAAGACTTGATTGATCAAAACAGCGAAAACTTTTCCCATCTTGGAGCTTGTGGAGAAGGAGCTAATCTGTACATAGTCTTTTTATAGCTAATGCACTAATTGACTCACAGATAACACCTGTGTGATTTATTTTTAAAAATCTTAAAATCTTCCTCTCAGTGAGATTCTAGGAAAGAATAGCAGCAGCTGTCCCCACATCTGCTTGAATGATGCAGTGTGAAAAGGATTCTAAATATAGTTAAATTTGAGTCAGATGCACTTCCATGCCGTGCTGCAAAGCGGAACTGAAGGCACTTATCATTAAAACAACCTCAAACTAAAGAAATGTTATGGTTTGCTCTGGAAAGCTACAACTATTTACCTTGGGCAATCTTTGTTACCAAACTTGAAATATAACTGGTCCATTCCCACTTGCCAGATGAGAGAAGTATCTGTGTGGAGAAGTAAGGATAAGTCACATCAGCACAAGAAAGTGGCTTGATACATCTTCACAACATTCCGTAGTTCAGGGAGACCTGGTTTCCATTCTTCCGTCCTTGAATTTCATATCATCTGAGTTAGCAGCTCTCAACAGCCATCACCCTCCTCTCCCTTTTCTTTCCCTCCTTTTCTTCCTTCCAAAAATATTTTTATAATGCCCGCTCTGTGCCAGATACTTTATATCCGGAGGATCCTGAGAAAAGTAGAGTTTTTACTCATACAGAGTTTTCAAGTTTAAGTGACATAATAGGTTTTATTTGTTAAACATGTATGTTTCCTAGCTGTGCCTACAGAGCTCTCAATTAAGTGTCAGTAATCAGCAGCTACACGGGAAAGTGGTACGAGGTTCTGTGCAGCCTGTCACAGAAGACCCAGTAAAATAGCTACCTGTACTGAGCACGTAGTACGCACACGCACTTACAGAAAGACAGGCACCCCGTTGCGTTCTAGCATAACATCCTCAGGGTAGGTGTTGTCCCATTTTACAGATGAGGAAACAAAGCTCAGTGGCATTGGGCTATCCAGGGGCTCATGGCTAGCAAGCGACTAAGTCAGGATTCAAACTCAGGTTTTGACTGAACTAAAGCTCGAGTTCTTAACCATGATCAGCATGTACGTTGGAGTGTCATACGTGACGAGGTCTCGGCGGCTGGTGACATGCTACCCCCAGGGCAGCGCTGCTGGAGGCCCGTTGTTGCCCCACCCCCGGCACCTGGGTGACTAATTAGTACTCATCTCTAAACACCCAACCTTCCCGCTCCTCGGGCTCACAGACCCACCAGAAAATGGAGAAAAAATAATTGCCGGTGAAAGCTGAAGGTCTTGAACACCTACCTTCCGTGGTATCGATATGTCTTTGCCATGGTAACAGCAATGAAACCTATTCAAGGAGCAGCCTCTTGCAGAGACTTGAGCCAACACCTTCGTGTGAGCACCACACAGCACGTACGTGCGCACAGCGCCAGGTTCCACAAAGCCCTCTCGTGCCTGTGAGCTGAACCCTCCCCATCTGCACTGTAGCCTTGCTTCCCTCCGTTTGTAGAGGAGGAAACTGAGGCGGAGAGCCAAGTATAATAATCATCCAAAGCCGGTAGCCAACTTCAAGCAAAGCTCAGACTCAAGCTCACATCTAACTGCCGTGTAGCCTGGGAAAATCCTGTTGGTGTAGCAACTGTGATCCCCTGGGTTGGGGGGTGTTTTCCCTCCTTATCCCTGACCTGCAAGGGAAGCTGATGAGGGGCTGAGCTTTTTCTAAACTCACTACCTATGTGCCGTCTCTGAGGTTTTACCCACCAGCTAAGAAAGAAACCTCCAGATAGATCACAATTTGTCTTGGGCCCTCTGGTGAGGCTCTAAGTCCCATGTCACTGGTTCATGCATGCTGCCACTGTGTTACAGATTCCTGGCCTTGGGACAGACCTTGCTGGGCACTTAGGGGCTAAAATGTGTTCAAACACAGTGCGTAGTAAGTACAGATTTCTCCTCCAAGACCTTTCTCTTTGGCTACATCTTTTTCCCAGGATATTAGTCTCCATCTCTGCGTCTCTCCTCTCAGCCTGGACGCCCTCTCACGCCTCCCTGTCTTTCCCCTGCAAAGGATTGGTGGACAGGCAAGAAGGAGGTGGAGACCGTCCTGCGGCAAGCAGGTGTCCCTGCTCTCACTTCCCCTTCGCACTCGGCCTCGTTAAAGAGTGGTCTGACTCCCCAGGACCACCTGGCCTCTCCCATCGCTCAGTGACACCTCTCCGAAAGATGGCCCCAGCCACCTGCAGACAGCAAAGTGTTTCAGTCCCCATCTAACTGGGCCTCTTTGCTCCGATTAAAATTTTGAACTACTTGATTCTCCTAGAAACTCATCGCTCCCTCCTTTGTCTCCTCTGCGAGCTTATTCTTGATCCTCGGCCCACACCGAAAACACTGTTCTTTAGAATTCTGCTGCTGTCCAGTTGCCCTCCTTCATACTTCCCTCGTGCCCTTTCTTTTTATTTTTAGAGAGAGGGGAAGGGAGGGAGGAAGAAAGGGAGAGAAACATCAGTGTATGGTTGCCTGTCACCTGCCTCCAGCTGGGGACCTGGCTGAAGACCTGGCTTGCAACCTGGACATGTGCCCTGGCTGGGGAATCGAACTGGAGACTCTTGGGTTCACCAGCCAGCGCTCAACCCACTGAGCCACACCAGCCAGGGTCCTCCTCGGGCCCTTTCAGTCATTACTGTGGCTTCAGATCACACCCCGACTTGAGGCTGCTGAGCAAGGTCTCCAGCTGTAATCTTGTTCTCGTTTCTGCTTTTCCCACTTGGCTGCCGCGGTACCTCCACTTCAGCGTGAGCTTTCCTCCTGCAGGATCCGCTGTTTCTCCTGCAGCCCCCACCTCAGCCAGCGGGCCATCCACCGGGCAAACTGTCACAACAAACCCACTCACCTCCTTCCCTCCCAGTAATCACATTTTTGTTACTTTGCGTTCTAGATATTTCTCTGGTTGGCTCTCTCCCCATGTCCTGGTCCTCTTCCCGGCAACTGCCTTTTTTAAAAATTTGGTTTTATTTTTCAATAACAATTGGCATTCAGTATTATATTAGTTTCAGGTACACAGCACAGTGGTTAGACATTTTTATAATTTACAAAGTGATGCCCCTCCCCCCCCAATAAGCTCAGTGCCATAGGTAGTTATTACAATATTACACCTGGCGGTTGTCTTTATTTATGTACGTCCCTGCGTCTGAAATGCGTCTCTCTCTCGTCACTGGTAAGCTGGCTAGCATGTTCTTACTCATTCTTTAAAGGCTCATTTCAGACTTTTCTGGCCCTTGTATGCGTGCATCTTTCTAACACCCTCCAGATACTGTATCCGTCTTCCTCAGCTGGGCTGAGCTGCTTCGGGACAAGTGCTGTTCCGCGTCTTCCTCGCCTTTGTGCTCCGGGGGCCTACAACTCACCAAAGCCTCAGTGTTATTGAGCTAAATCAAACTTTCCCTCTAGAGTAATCGGAATATAGGAAAAGCCCTGGAAACCGTAGCTTCGGAGAAAAATGCAGGCCATTACCGAAGTGTCTTGTCCGTGCAGCCCCACGGGACTCCTGGAGCGGACAGGCAGGCCCTCTGCCCTCTCTCTCCTTCGTCTTGTGCGTGAGCACCGTGTGGCCCTGCCTCCGCTCAGAGCCACGCTCGGGACGGATCAGACACCCCTCACCCATGCTGGCGGCTCCAGCATGGCACCCGCCAGAGGCCTTCCGGTGTCCTGTTTCCACACCTGTCTTTCCCAGTAACCTGCGAGCTCTCTGGGGCAGAACTCAACTCCCCTGGCATTCGTGATGCCCAGCCGATCTCTGGTGAATAATGAAAATAATACACTTTAAAAGTAGCAAATGTTTGTGGGTGTGCTGATAGCTAAAATCTCTAGAGTATGCTCCCCTCCCCCTAAATGTAAAGCTTAAATTTCTTTCTTGAGAGGACCCGAAAACCATGTATTTTAGGTGTGTTCAAATTCTGGTGTCTCCAGCGAACAGTTAATCAGGCTAGCTGATCAACGACTGAGCTGAAATCAAAGCATTCATTATCAAAAGCCTTTTTGTTTATGAGCACAAATACACCATTGACGTTTATAAGAAGAATTCTTTTCTCCCCTGAATGTTAACCAGCCACAAAAGCTGGTGTGTACACATGTGATAGTGTTTTTCACAGGAATTAAAGAATGTTGGGCTTTGATGCTCTAGCCTTGAATAGAAATGGGTCTGCATTGTAAAAATACCAGTGAGGAAAATGGGAAATTTCTAGGCAAGTACCTGGGAAGTGTTATTAAAATCCAACAGAGGCATTGTGTATAATGTTAGAAAAGAGCTACAGTTTTTGGTAGTAACCCATATATCTTATGTTATGAAAAGGATGAGATAAAATGGGATCTATTAATACTTCATATTACGTAGGAATCTCTCCGTTAGGACATGATGAAAGCAGAAGACACTAACACAAGACAGATGTAGCAACAACAGATAGTTATAAAGAAGTCGGGTGTCTCATGGGGAAAGGGACTAGAACCAGAGTACGAAGTGTGCTCTGTAGGTCTTTCTCAGGTCACAAACTCTCTCAACTCCCCATTTTTCCATGACTTGCCTCCTTTTTCTCTCTAGACTAGCTTTCTCAGGATCTGTGGCCGCCGGGCAGAAGATAGGTACCGCCTCGCACTCTGGGTTATAGATCCTCTTTCAGCTAAGCTCAAGAGCTCAGCCTGAATTAGAATCTCGGTTCCAACTCCAGCCTCTCAGAAGGGAGAAGGCGGTTGGGAAAGTGTAGGTCAGACGTCTGCTGTAATCCAAGCAACCGTGGTCAAGAGGACGGAGCCATGTGATACCAATAGGCTATGCTGGCACCTGTACAAGTGCAAAAGGGGCATTTCTGAGGCAGGACACGCTATGGTGAGATAGACAACCCCTCCTACCACCAAAACCTAAGGAAGCAGGAAGTGACGAGTACAACGTAGTAGCACTCATCCCAGTATTTACTACTCACAGCCTTCTGCCTGTTTCCTCCACCAAACCGTATGCAGCTTGAGGCCAGGCACCATCTTAATGATGTTTGATTCTCCTGTTCCTGGAGCAGTGCCTGACCATAGGCACTTAGTGAGCACTTATTGGGTGAACTAAAACTGATAGGAGCTCTGCCGCCATGGGAATTATAGTCTGGTAATGAAATCAGGCCATAAACGCACAAGCAAATAAGTTATAATTGTAGTGAGCACTAAGACCATTAAAGAAAGGGGAGAGAGAGGAAGGAGGAGTTACCAAGCAAGAATAGAAATTTCAGAAAGTCCTTAGTGGTGTTAATTCCCAGGGTAGTTGTACTAACTTTGCTCATGCATCCCAAGAGGCTGAAGACAGCGATCATAAAAGATTCCATTTCCATTTCAGCACATTTGTAACTGTGGTGCCCCCCCAACTGTGATTACACTAAATACACGGGCTACTAAAAGGGTGCTGTAAAGCGCTATATGAAAATTATAGATGTAATCAGTGTTTGCAGATAGATTTTAGTTTTTACCTGACAGTTTTAAATTGGTCCACTCCTCAGAGCTTGATGCAATTATAAAACAGTTCTCTGAGCTGGTGAATGATTATTTAAGTACACAATAAGAGATATACTTTGGCCATCTATGCGAAGAGATCTGTATTAAGATTACAAGTAACTGTGCCCAAGGCATGTCCTCCCAAGAGGAATCCGGCAAGATCAGATGATGCACCTGGATGTGTTTTTGGTGATTGAAAGATTGCATCCAGTGATCTTGGTATTGGTAAAAGAGACTAAAGCAGAAGGAATCTGTGAAATGCGTTTTATTAAGATACTTGCTGCCAGTACCTAACAGAGAAAGAACTATTCTGGAAGTAAGCCTGATCTGCTAAACAATAATTAACAAAGCTTTTCCTAGCTGTGTTAATTAGAGCAACTAACAGGTGCTTCTATATAAACAACTGCAAAACCCCAGTGGCTTATTACTATGAGCTTTCCCGTCTGTGAAGTTCAGTGCAGACTGGGGGGCCGCGGCCAGCTCGCTCCAGAAAGTCATCCAACGACCGAGACTTCTTCTGTCTTGTGGTTCCCTCTTCCCGAGTCCTCTCCAGGAGTCCAGGAGCTCGGGTCCCTGGGGAAAGTGAGGTTGGGCCAGGTCTAGACCGGGAAGTGCACATGACTTGAACTCACGTTTTCTCGGTGAGGACCGAGTCATGCGTACCACACCCATCTGCAGGGGAGACGAGTGTAGTGGCCAGTTAGGGGCCCAGGAGGAAGAGGAGAGAACGTTGATGTTGATGAATTTTCTCAGTGTCTGCCACACTGGCCATTGTAGATTGGAGGAGCTAGGGAAAGGGAAAGAATGCAAAAAAGCCCTTTGTATCATCCAAAGAATTTTGTTAAGAAAACCTGAAATTTTTTTCAAATAGGTTACCTTTTACAAAAAACAAACAAATGGTAACACCTCATGTAGTCTCAAGCAGCATTTCCTAACCAGGAATTTAGGGGAGAGTGTTAACCTATAGTTTTACTTCGACCTGTCCCAGCGGACCTGCTCTGTACTTAATGCTGTATCTCTGTGATCATGGGAGCCGTGCCTGAGTTCCGTTTCCAGGATTCTGCAAATTCAAATTCTACCTGCAAATTTAAATTTACTGCAGTCAGAGCTTCCAGTGTTGAGCACGCTTGCCATATTCCAGACACCCTTCTAGGTACTCTGTGTCTTCACAGAAACCCGTGGCACGAATGGTGTTATGCTCATTTTACAAGCAGTGGAACTGAGGCATGGGAATGTCTACTCACTTGTGTGATGACATAGCTGGTAGTAAGTTGGTGGCCCACTAGTTACAAAGCCCATCCTCTAGAACATCTAGCTGTAATAGAGGAAAACGCAAAACAAACAGCACCCACCACAGTAGACCACCTGGGGAATTCCTGACGTTAAATATCAAAGAGGTGGAATGTTGTCCCACCTGGTATTCCCAGGGAACTTGTCTGGTAATTCGCTGTGGAAGTAACCTCTGTCCAGGAAGTTACAGATGTTATCAAGGGAGACACAAACCAGGTGATTGAAGATCATGAATCTCACTGTTACGACCAGGACTGATCAATAGTTGAGGGACTAATTTGCATGTCAGATGCTCCAGGTTTTGTTTGGTAACTAGCTGTAATGGTGCTGATCAGCTTTCCTCAAACAGGGCAATATATTCTTGGCTTGCCTTTTATTTATGTACTCCAATGGTTATTTTTTGAAATATATTTGGATTTAATTCAAGAAATGATAGCCAAGCATCTACTAATTGCTTATTAATGTGGGGAGGGGGATCCCCAGGAGAAAAGCTGCATCCTCAAGGATACTGATTGTATAAGGAGCAGGATCACTTTAAACATTAGTGAGGTCGCTGAAACTTTAGAAAGCCATTCTTTAGGCCCTGACCGCTTAGGTGACAGGTGACTCACTGCATGTGGTGAGAGAGGATAGTATAGAATCCTTAAGGAAACAGTTCTTGCTCTAGTCCATTGATCATATGCCTTTTTGTAACAACTTTACTGAGATGGAATTGACAAAAGACCCTTTTGAGCTGCACAATGCACTGATTTTTCGTATATTCCCAGTGTTGTGTACCCATCACCACAATCAAATTTAGAACATTTAGGAAGGAAACCCTGGATCAAGTCGTATTCACTTTCTGTTGTCCTCCAAGACGCCCCACTCTAGGCAACAACTGATCTACTTTCTGTCTCTATATTACTTGCTTCTTCTGGACATTTCTTATAAATACGCATATGTAGCCTTTTGTGACTGGCTTCTTTCACTTAGCACCATGCTTTCAAGGTTCATCCCTGTGGTAGCATGTGTCAAAATTTCATTCGTTTTGGTGCTCAGTAACATTCCATGGTGTGGCAACACCCCCTTTTGTTTATCCATTCATACATTGGTGGTCATTGAGTTGTGTCTTCCTTTTGGCTGTTAAGAGTAATGCTGCTATCAACATTCGTGTACAAGTGGACACACGTTTTCATTTTCATTTCTTGTGGTATTTGTCTGGAAGTGCAATTGCTGGGTCATGTGGTAACTCTATGTTTATCCTTTTTAGGGACTACCAGACTGTTTTCCAAAGCGACTGCGCCATTTTCCATTCCCAGCAGCAGTGCGTGAGGGTTCCAATTTCTCCACGTCCTCGCCAACACTTGTCATTATCTGTCTCTGACTGTAGCATCCTAGTGGGTGTGAAGTGGTATCTCATTGTTTTGATATGCATTTCCCTGGTGAAGTGATATTGTGATATTTATTTTATCAGCCTAGGTCAAAAGTTTTAATCGGATACTTTTCTTATGTGCATAATGGACACTGTCTTACATTATGGGATTATTTTCCAGAACAAAACCATAGGTCTCTTTAAGACAAATGTCATTTATGGGGTTAGAGTTGTACCTGAAAGAATACAAAGAAAAAGGGCATGGAGTTAAGATCATAGACCCATCTGGGAAATTTGTTTTGCAGTATGAATGCATTGATAATGTTTCAACACCTTTATCTAAAGAACTCAAGTACTGTAATGTGACATTTACGGGAGAATCCAGACAGCACTTTGATAAAATCAGCAATGTGATGTCATCCAGCAAACACTTTGAAAGTGGAGATGCATGTCTCTTCTAGCTTTATCGGTCAAGATTAGCTGTGGTTCACAGCACAGTGAACTTTTCCTCCTCCATGATCCATCAGTTTGTGTCTCCTTGCGGGCCAATAACCTGTCACCTGAAACTATGTAAAATAGGTTGGTCTTTCTCAAACGTCGTGCAGCTGTGACGCTGTCGGATTTGGCTGCAGAAGAAGGGAAAGCGCCTTTTTATGACTTTAGTGTGTCTCCATAGACCTTGTTTCCAGTGCAAGCGCTGTGATTTTCAATCCTTCGCCTGTACAGCTAGTCTTGAGGTCATAGCACTTGAACCTTCCGTCTCTTCACTTGGTGGGAGCTCCTTGCTTATGTATCTACGTGTGTCTCCCAATGAAAGAAAAAGACGTGGTGCTTACAAGGTGGCAGTTCCACTGTCCTGTGTGAAAGGAGCCCCCACAGAAGTCATTTGGTGAGGAAAAGAAGTTGGTTAGAATTAAGAGGATGCTTTCTTCGGAGAAGGTCTCAGTATCTCTCCAAAAGCTCCCCCAAAATAGAGACCCTAAGGGCAGACTGAGCATCCTCCCTGATCCTGAGAGAGTTAAGACCTCAAGGGTCAAGATGGTCCTCATTCCGCTCTGCTCACCTGTCTGCAGGTAGCACGGCTGTGGCAAGTTCTGGGAGGGACAGGAGGAAGAGGGAGGGAGAGAATGGATCATTAACGCCTTCATAATGGATCACATAAGTATCACATATGTTCTGCCTTATTTGTTCTTACCTTTTTTTTTTTTTTTTTTTTAGAAAGAGGGGAAGGGAAAGAGGCAGAGAGGGAGAGAGACATCAATGTATGGTCGCTTTTCACCTGCCTCCAGCCACAGATCTGACTGGAGACCTGGCTTGCAACCTGGTTATGTGCCCTGGCTGGGGAATCGAACCTGTGACCTTTGGGTTCGCAGGCCGGCACCTTACCCACTGTGCTACCAGCCAGGGCCTGTTCTTACCTTTTAATGTGCATGTACGTAGCGGAGTTTGGGGAGGTGGTGGGAAGTATCAGCCAAGTTTATAGGCAGAGCTTGAATTTTGTCTCTCCAAAGGAAAGGGAAACAGTAGCCCTATTTAAGGAACCGGGTTTGCGTGGTGTTTGTTTTCTAGCGTTAGTAAATTCTGTGTTGAACCTGCTGTTAACTAAAATGTTACCTGGGCTGCACTTAAGCATTTTTGTGGCCCAGTGATAACTGTGGCCACTAACGAAGACCCTAACCTACCGTATAGGCCTGACCCACGTGCCTTTAGAACTATCAAAGGAGAGCTAAACGCTGTTTATTAGAGTATTAGTAGCAATTACAGTTCAGATCCCTATTTTTGCAAATGATTATCCCTTGAGTAGTAAATAAAAGCAACAGTAATAACTAGTGCTCACCAAGCATTGCCTCTGTGCTGGGCATTGAAGTAATGGGTTTGCGTGGGTGTCAGTCTTTTTCCAGGGCCCTCTGAAATAGGTCCTATTAGGTAGTGCCCCCCACTCTACAAAGTGAGGTGCAATGACATTGAACGCTTGCCTGTTATTGGGAGCTTGCGCCCTTAGCTTTCCAACAAACACCCGCATTGTGCACAGCCTATTTAATGGACACTGTAGCCCATTTCCTGTACCACAGGACATGCTGGAAATGGGGGTGTGGAAGAGACTGGGAATGAATAAATAAATGAGAGATAGTCCACCTCTAATACGGAAGCAAACTGACGAGTTTTGTTGGAGTAGTTTTCTTGTTTCCAGGGCAGGCGGGCAGGATTGGCACAGTAGTTTCTACCAAAGCCTTTAAGATTCCCTTCCCCTCTGTATTCTTGCACGCAAGCAGGCGGTGATAACTGAGGAGAAGCTGGCTCAAGGCTGCGTACTTCTGTAGGAAAATAACCGAGACCTACCTTTCCTGGAACAAAACTGGACCAGTGATTTTACTTTTATTCTCTTAAGAAGTTAGAATAATGTAGAACATTAGTAATTCCAGTTTTCCCTCAGAAAACCAAGGACCTCTGACTACCATTTTTTTTTTTTTTTTGTATAGAAAATAGAGTCTGTTTAGAAGTTTAGGAAGCATTTACTTTCTCACTGTAAGCATACAGTTATTCATAGTCAATTAACTTACTGTGAAATTCAGTTCAATGACTATAATCACGTGGCTGGACCGTTTTACTACAAGGAGACCCGATTTACTATCATAGCCCTGAAACTCCATGAATTAATGAACACCTCACACTCACGAACACACCCGGGTTTAACAGCCTTTACTTATTTCATACCTTTCATGCTTTGTAGGCAAGGTAAGGGTTGGCGCCGATGTCACTAAGGTTGCATTCCTTTCAGAAGGGCTGGCGGAAAGCCGCCTGTGAGGCAGTCATCTTCTCCAGTGTCAGACGGAGTCATAGATAAACCCTGGAGCTTATCTCGCCAGCCCTCCCGTCTCCCCCAAGGGGGGCAGTTCTGATCTGCCGGCTCCGCTAAGTAGCCGCCTTGGATTGAGGCTTCTTCTGGGACGCGCAGCTCGTTCTGCTTCCAGCTGGTTCTGAGCCCTAGAAACGGTTTCCTTTGTGGAGCCAGATTCTGTGTTCTCTGATGTCTGCTCCTCCACGCAACCTCTTCCCTCTGGAATGAAACAGTGAAAACTGGAGTAGAACATCTTGAGTCGCCTTTATTTGTTACTTACACAATGCAGAGCAAGTGGGAAGTATTTCAGGGGTGTAATCTGTGTGCTTCGTCAC
Source organism: Noctilio leporinus (assembly GCA_004026585.1). Taxonomy (NCBI): domain Eukaryota; kingdom Metazoa; phylum Chordata; class Mammalia; order Chiroptera; family Noctilionidae; genus Noctilio; species Noctilio leporinus. The sequence continues at coordinate 53,926 of PVIW01000612.1, forward strand.
ATTAACCCTTGATGTGGAAGCTGGCCCGTGGGCCGAGCAGTCAGAGGAGAAGGAAAAGAAAGCAGGCTGTGTGTCGTGAGCTGCAGCGAGCCCGTTACAAACCTTAACTCCTTAATCCTGACCACAACCCTCTGGGGTGGATGCTCCATTTTACAGATGAGAAGACTGAGGCACACGTGCTCAGTCCCAGAATCACCCAGCCATTCAGTGTCAGAACCGGCATTTGAAATCAGGCAGTGGCCTCAGAGACCCTTCTGGCTACCCCTTGGCTGTGCTGTCACCAGGGCTCCACACCCAAGAGTCTGCCCTGTTAGTTAGGTGGTGCAGGGGACTTCCCAAAACTGCCTTCACTCTAGTTCCCTCGCCTGTAGAAATGGGCCAGTTTGTTATAAGAATTAAATGAAATAGCATTAAACATGACTGGTGGTTCTTAATATCTATGGGTTTAGTTTTGGGGTTTTATTTATTTTATTTTTTTTATTTTCTGTTTTTAATTTAGGCGCCACCTGGAACTTGTAATTCATTTAAATACTTTGTGGTATGTGGTTTGTTGTCACCAGTTTGAGACTCATGTCAACATTATTTCAGAATAAGCAGGATGTTTTTAAAAAATTAATCTTCTTGAAAACTTCAGAATTCACATCTTTAGTCAGCATTGATGGGATTGTTTTGGGTGGTGTTAGAGTCTCACCTCATAATCCCATAGGGACTGCTCCTCGGACACTTAAAATGCACTTCCTTGCCCCATTGATTGCAGGAGGAGTTACCTGTGTCCACACTCAAGGCTCCGCATTTCATAAATAGTCTGATTCGGGTGAAAAAGAATGTGTGTGTTATTTTTCCCTGCATTTGCCAGCCCCCTTGCAATGACCCAATAAACTAGTCCGAAAGTAAGCTTTTGAAAATATTATTAGCATCACCTACAAACATTTTGTATTTTCATATCTGTACCCAGTAAAACACAAGAGCTTATACATATTCTGGTTGATGCTGGCTTCTCATCAGCAAATACGTTGGCTGAATAGAGAGGAAATAATTTCTGATCGTGCTGCCTTTTAAAAGAGAAAGAGAAAGGGAAGACCCCTGAGGAACATGTAAATGAGTCCTTTTACGTAATGAGAATTGGGGGTCATTTGTGTCACTGAGACCAGCTGAAGAACTTGCGAGCGGAAGGCGAGGGCATGCGGTGTGTTGGAAGACTGACCATGGACTTTTAACTTTCTTAACCTGGAACATGGGCCGTAGCATTTGGGTCCTAGTCTGAGCCAGACCAGAGATGCCAAGGCAGATTTGGAGGTCTGCGAGGTTGCGGTGGCTCAGCAAGGTCGCACTGTTCCGTTCAACAGTCATTTGTGGAACACCTACTCGTGAGGCGGCGCGGGCACACGCATGTGACAGGAGCTGCTCCTACGCTGCAGTGCCCAGTCCGGGGGGCAGGGCAGGGCCGGCAGTTGCCGTCCAGTTCGGCAAGTGTTACAGTGAAGGGCAGGGTGCTCAGTCTGAGGGCGGGGGGCCGGGCCGAGGTGGGGGCTGGTCTGAGGAGCCTCAGCGGCGACAGCGCGCTGATGCGAGTCTTACAGGGTAAGAAGCAGGGGAAAGACATTGAGCTGACCTCCGCATCCTCGTCGGCAGTTCTGAGTCATCCTGCCTCATCAGCAGCGTTAGCTTCCAAGGCTGCCTTGTCTGGCCCACCACTGACTTCAAATCTGACCATGGTGTGACTGTTGAAGAAAAAATTCATTGCTGTGCCCCAGTGATGCCAGACAAGTGACCTTGTCCCCAGAGAGGAAACGAAACAAGAGTTAGGGAGCTTGCCTGGGGCAGCGGTCCACTCCCGGTCTGTGGGACTTGACCGCGTCTCACCGGAACTTAGCGAGTATAGGAACGTGTTTGCCGCCAGGTGGGTGGGAGCAGGGCTGTTTCAGGGTCCGCTCAGCTGCTGCACAAGCCCAGTGCACAGGAACCGCCTGGGATCGCGGTGCCCGAGCTTCCAAAGGACTCCGGAAACAGGGACAGAGAACCTGCATGCACAGCGCTCGCCACAACGGGACACTAAGCAGGTGGATGCGGTGCCCAAGCTTTGGCCTCCTGCTGCCGACATCTGTGTTTTTCAACAGACACGTTAAATGAGCTCACCCTTTCCACAGGTAACACCCCGCTGTCACTGAGTGGTTTTTCAGGGCAGGGTAGAATCAAAGGCCAGAATACCAGAGGTTCGATTTCCTGTTTCTGACCACACTAGGCCAGAGAATGAGGCAGCTTTCGGAGCAGCTGTCTCCACCCCTGAACCTGCACTCCGGCTCTGACTCAGAGCAGCCTGTGGGAACTGTCAGGCCCCTTACCTTGCAGGCTGGTGCCCTCGCCTCCGTGGATGCCCGCAGGGCCGGCGGTGAAGGGAAGCAAGGCTTGTTGACCTGAAGATAATTGGTTTTGCAGGACCCACGGAGGGCCTGCTTGGTAATCCTCATAATTCACACTCAACTCACTCGAAATGTGCAGTGACTATTGAAGGGGCTGAATTATAAGATAGAGAAGAGAGGGTGTTCTGTTCTTTACACAAACGAATAAGTTAGCTGCCTACTCTGTGCAGGTACGGTACTGGGTGTTGAGAAGGTGAAGGTCAGGGGTCTCTGCCCCTTGTAGCCATTTGGGAGGGACAGACGGTTGATAATACCCAACCGTCTGCAGGTGTTCAGACAGCTGCGCCCTTACCCCTGTGTTCTGTTGCTGCTCACAGAGTCAGCTCTGCAAGGTGGAGAGGAAACAACTCCAGTGACAGGTGACGTGTGTTGGCCTCTTATCGTATGGCAGCATTCTTTCCGACACTATGAGAACATTCGCTAGGGGCTGGGTTCGGCCTTTCGAAAAGATTTATATGAGATTTTCATGTTGTGCCTTGACCATTAGAGTTTATTTCTGTAGATAAGATGGAAATTCATTGTTCTGACAGGTGCATAGGCTGGAGTCAAACCTGATTGTGAATGGACAAATCATGGGACTTCCGTTCGTGGATAATGATTAGCCTTATTTTTGTAATCTGTTAAGACAAGGATAATTGTTGGCATTGGTGCGATAGTTAAGTAAAAAATATATAGAAAGGTTTTGATAACTCATCAACATAATAAGTGGTAGTTCCCACCCCATTTCTTAAAAATGCAGATGTAGACTCTATTTGTGGGAGCCAGTGACAGTTTCCAGGCACAGGGTTGGCATGGTGGATGTAGGCTCTCACAGAGGTGACTGTGGCGTCACTGTGATGTGTGGATTAAATGCAGAGGGGCCCGAAGCCAGATGGTGACGCAGGTTTAACTAAATCCAGGGCCTGCGGGAGGAAGGCAGGAGCAGCAGAGGGTGGACAGGACAGAGCCAGGTTAGGAGTTGGATGGGCAGAATTGACAGACATGGGGACTGTTTTACTTTGGAGGGCGTGGAGGGACCATTGGAAATAAAATCGGTTTTGAGTTTTCCAGCTTAAGGGCTGGAAACATGAAGAACAAACCTGCTGGCGTGGAGGATAATAAAGGTACTGTTTGACTGCAGACAGAAGCCATATGCCTGGCACTGAGTGAGGAATCTAACAGGCTGGTTGATTGGGTCTTCCTGATGACCCTGGCGTAAGGAACATCAGGGCCACCTACAGTGACAGAGCTCTGGACTCAGAGAAGCCCAGCGTTACATAGCCACTAGTCAGTGTCTCCCAAGAATCCGGGCATGGATTTGTCTGACACCAGAGTCTCACGTTAACTGCAGCAGTGAAGGAGCCCTTACTCCGGAGAAGGGGAAATGGAGTAAGAGTGGGAAGGCGAAGAAAAAACTTAGTTCTAGAACCTTGAGTTGCTCGTGGAGGGGAGATACAGAAATCTGGGCGTTGTTGGCATAATGGTGAATGTGGGGGAGTGAATGAGGTCACCCAGCAAGGGATGTAGAGTTAAGCTTAAACAGACTTCAAATAAATGCAAGTTAGAAAAGAACATTCGCCTAGTTGAGGAGTGTAAAAACACACCCCTACATGCAGTGTAACTTTTCTGACCAAAGCATAGCGTGGTGCTTTGGTATATAAATTTGCGTGGCATTTATGTTTCGTGGCATAGGTACTGAGTGTCCGCTGTGTGTCAGTCATTGTTAGAGGTTGATTCCTGCCTTCTAAGAGCTTATAGTCAAGGAAAGTCATAACTGAAAAAGCAATTAAGCAACAATAACAAGGCATCATTAATTACACTACAGGCCTTAGTGTTATTAGCAGGTGCCCTTGTAATGATCCCGTGTAAGATTGGCTCCAAAGCCAGGTTCAGGAATTAAAATCACACAGGTCATAATAGGGAATAAGATGATAATCTTTTTAACGATTTTTTTTATTTATTATTTTCAGAGAGAAGAGCAGGGGGGGAAAGAAAGGGAGCGAGACATCAGTGCATGGTTGACTTTCACCTGCCTCCAGCCATGGAGCTGGCTGGAGACCTGGCTTGTAGCCTGGTTATGTGCCCTGGCTGGGAATCGAACCAGCGACTTTTGGGTTCACAGGCCAGCACCTTATCCACTGTGCCACCAGCCAGGGCTATAAGATGATGTTTTAAAAAATAACTGCTGGGCCTAAAAAATACCCATAGATTATATCTTTAGAGAAATGCTTGATTATGAGAAAAATTGAGGTAATATATACTGAAGTTAATTTGGTTCCAGTTCATGCAGAAAGCTGAGTTTCTGAAGTGTGGAAGGCAGCAGTTACAATAAAGGTTAAGTCCAGGGCTTTAGGAAGGCTGAGGCACTGTCTCTAGGTCAGTCCACACAGACACTTTTTCTTAAGTGGTGTACATTTCTTTCTCAGTTCAGCACCAGATGAAGTATTAGTTGGCTTTCCTGGAAGAGCCACATTACACACCAAAAAAAAACACCTTTAAATCACAAACTTGCACTTCACACAAGACCTGCCCAGTAAGGGGGTTGTGCGGGGAGCTGGGACCACTGAGAAACAGCTGTTTCCGGCCACCCACCCCATTCCCCTTCTCTCCCTCCTGCCCACAATGATTATGCTTGAATGTGTGAGTGTGTGTGTGTGTCTAAAATGATGGGGTGCAGCTCCACTGTGCAAACATTGGAGTCAGATGTGCATATTGACATTTCTTAGGTGGTTTTTTTCCTGTATGCGTAATTGCTTTTCTCAGACCTGCATAAAAGGTGAAAATAGCAAATTCTTTTCCATTAGAAGAGAAAATGCCCAAGCCTTGGTGTTATGCAGGAAATAGCCCTGTCTCAAATTATGGCAGGACCTTGATAGCCAGACTTCATTCTGAGAGGTTGCCTAGCTAAAGGGTTAACACTGGAGCCAGACTTCCTGGGTGTGAACTCCGGTTCCACCCATCACTAACTGTGTGACCTTAGGCAAAGTATTTAACCTCTGTGCCTGAGTTTCCACATCTGTAAAATGGGGCTAGTAATAGCACCTATGTCCTCAGGGTTGTGTGAGGAATAAGTAGGTTAACACATGTAAAGCACTGAGAACTGTACCTGGCAAACGTATAGTAAGCAGTCGGTCAAGGTTAGGTCTTAGCGCTATTCCTGTGTTATACCAGTGGGCTAAACAACATGTCAAGATAATAGCCAGACCGGTAAGGACAGATTTCCCCCAACCCATTGCAACTCAGTCACAAGTGGGCTCACCTTTTACTTAGCATGGAGGGAAGAGCCCCAGCTGTGTCTCCTCTTCCTCTCTTGTAACACTTAGCTCACTGGTCCCTGGTAGAACTTAGTGGGTTGTCAATTTCAAGCCACGTAGCCAGAGACAAGGACTTCCTTCTTTAAAATAGAAACCCTCTTCCTCCTAAACACATGTGCCACAGCTATGTTTAGAAGCCTGTGAGCAGTATAGAAAGAGCACAAAGCCTGGTGGATGGCATGATGCCTGTGCACGGTACGGAAGATAGGCGGGCAGCCAGGCATCGTGTGGTCTCCATTTTGCAATGTGTTGTCAGATCAGAAGAAGATTAAGGCCCTTTTCTCTGTGGCTGAACTTTTCCATCAGCCCCACTGAGCTGCCAACTGGAAGACCCTGGTAAACACATGTCTTGGGCACCTTGTCTCCAGCAGCAGCAGAGAACCAAGATCAGGTTTTTAAATAGGTGGGATGAGCCCCCTCGGGAGTCCGCGGTTCAGACCTCACACTGTGGTGCCAGAGAGCATCTTCCTCCCGGCCTGCCCTTCAGATCTCCTGGCGCTGACCCCCTTCCAGCGGGAAGCTGCAGAGCTGCAAACTGGACATGGTTAGCAGAATAAGCTCATCCACTTCTTGGACTTATTTCTAAAACCCCACAGAGTAGTTATAAAGAGCCTTTTGACCAAGCAACAGTATCATTTACTCCCTGGAAGACATGCAAGATCGTCTTTCCTTTTAACTGCATAAGGGTTAAGAACCATTGCTGTGGTCACAGAGGTCAGGCACCAGGGCCCGGACCCCGCCCACGGACGCACTGGGTTTGGCCCACACAGTTGTGCATGTGTGTATATCAGTTAACTGCAGCACAAAAAGGGAGGCGTGTCACGTGACAGTCTGCATTTCCAACTTCTTATTTTGAAAACTCCAAATCTGACAACACAGGGCCTCCCTCTCTCCCAGGTGGAATGGCTGCCTGGGGGCACAGCACCCCACCCCACCCCCACTCTGCCATGGTCCCCACCCGGGGCTCCTTCCTGAACCCCGGAGGCTCGGAGGTTTGTCAGTCAATTAGAGCTGGTGCCTTTTTTTTTTTTTTTTTAACAATATAATCCCAAATGAAAAGTGAAAATTCTTCTCATTACTCTTCATGACCTAAATGCAACAACAGGATGCTCAATTCTGAGTCTCAGGCCTTTGCTCTGCTTTAGGATGAAAAATCCCAAGCAAAACATTTGTTTTGTCACTGACCTTAAAAATCACACAACTGAAAATTCTCCTTGCCTGATGTGTTCTCTGAGTCAGAGAACAGTCTTTTTTTTTTTTTTTTTTGACCTCTTTCATGGTGGCATTTTCTGCTGTTCTGGTTGCTACCGGTAATACAGGCTAAACAACAACCCAAAGTGCACCCTCTGGCCTCGTCCTTAGTCATCTGCTTTTGGCTGCTGAGACGGTTGAGGTTATAGGCTATATCTGGGGAAGGGAGCGTGGAAACCTAGAGGGGAAATAATGTTTCACTTGCACAGAGCTGAACACTGAGTCACGGGGCCACATAATACAAAGGTGATGTGTGCAAAGTGTTTCTCAAGTACTTTCATCGGGCAGCCATTTGTGTCTCCTTTGAGCTGCATGGCCAGCCCCTTCCCCCAGCTTTCTACAGCCCTCACCCCACCCCACCCCCATTTAGGCAAATAGACATCACTTGCTAAAATCTGCCCCAGCTCCGTACAATTTCTTTATTGTATACGTAGAGGGGGTGCGTTTCCGAAACTGCCTGCCAACCCCCTGGGGGCACGTAACGCATGATAACTTGAGGCCAGGCCGATCGTGTCAGGAGGGTACAGAGTGGAGTTATTACTGCATAGAGGTTGACTGAGTTATCAAAAAGTCATTCAGAATTTTGGGGGCTTCCCATCAAACGTTTGTAAGTGAATATTAGCTGATGCATTCCATTGTCATCATTGTTTCAGCTTACTGTCGAGGTGTTTTATTAGTTTGTTCAGATTCCCACGACTCTAGTTTCACACCGGGGCTGGGGCTGGGGCTTGGGCTCCTTCATCGCTTTCCTGGGTCTGAAATTTCAGAGACTTGAGCAGGGCCTACCCTGAGCTAGGCCGTGATCTAATAGGATTGGCCTGTCAAAACAAGAAGCACCAGTCTGTGGTTACAAGGCTTTTAAGAAGGAAATGTTAAAACCCTGCTGTGAGAACCCCAGAAAGATAATAAAACACATTCAGTTGGAAGCCAGTTTCTTTTTCATTTCTGTTGCGCTAGGCAGGCCTGAAGCTGAGACACTGCCGCTGGGAGCAATTCGACAGGCACCATCCATGGCAGCTTCCTATTGGGAAATGCTAATCGTTTGTGTAATTAGCAGGATGAGGCATCAGAAAATTCAGGAAGCGTTTTGCTAGGACCCAGAAGGTACCTGGGGGACCAGCTCCACAATGCCCGGAGAAGATAGACGCATCGTTGGTTAACAACTCAGACTAGAGTTGGATGGATGTGAGTTCCCGGCCCTCCAGCTGTGAGATGGGGAGCAAGTTATTTAACCTTTTCGCTGCTCAATTTCTTTATCCCTCAAGTGGGAATTGGAACATGGCAGAACTGCCACGGGGATTAAAAGAGATTGTGAGTGGGGAAAGGTTGGAGCAGGCCTAGCACGCGGGGAGGGCCCGCTTCATGGCAGCCGTCGCCCTCAGGTTAAATGGAAATTCATGATCACTTTTTGTTTTGATAATATCATATGGCTTTTAAAATAAAGACCAATATCATAGTTTTTTTTTTATTTCTAAGTTGTCTGTAATTACATTCGAATGCAGTTGCTCTAGTCCCCTTCCTCATTCTTCAGTGTACCTACCAGCATCTCATTCATTCTCCAGTAATCTTTTACTCTCTCGGTCAAAGGGATGAATAATCCAGTGACCAGATCAGTCCATCTAATGAGCCCAAGCTTAGAACCCCATGTGAGCAGAAGTTGAGGTTGACTCGGGAACTGAGTCACTGCGATCTGTCACAGGCTTCTCGAGCTCTTCTAGGTTATTTTGTTTCCCGTTCATTTACTGAAGATGAGAAATCTCACATCATCTCTACTGCTGAATTACAATGTCATGATTAACAAGATATGTTTATGCGGTGCCTTGTGTGTTTGTAACTGCTTCTAATAAAGCATTAATGAAGCATACAGTGGACTGATGGATTTGTGTAGACTGCAGGGGAGAACCCAATGCTCCTGACGATGGCATTTTTAATATGTTACATAAGTACCACCACTGGAACCTAACTGATTTTACCAGATTAATTGGGGATCAAAGTTACACTATGGAATTACTACCTTCGAACTGTCTCCCTTTTTTAACTTGGGGAGGGGATTTTGTCCTGGGGACCCGACTATGGCATTTGACCTTGCTGCCCACTGCAGAGAACTTTGATCTCTACCCCCGAAACTAGAGGCAGAAGCCTGTCCTCTACCAAATAATAGACACCACAAAGAAAAGCAGTCTCTTCACTTCTGGATGGAATTAGACACCAACTGAGAATTCCCTTCGGCTCAGCTCTTTGCTTCGAAGTCTGGGGGTACAGGACTGGGGGAGGCGGGCAGTGTGCATAGATTGTTTGATGTTTCACATTTCCCGTAAAATCTCCAAAGGAGTAAATTTCATTGTTACCTTGGGTGCTCAGGAACATGAGCAATAGAAACGGTTCATGGACGCCAACATAGTTTGTGATATCACTAGACGCTGTTGATAAAATTGTCAGCATGAGTATGCCATTCAGTTAATAAGCCCTGCTTTATTCATGGTAAGTTGTGCAATATGTCAGCATTTCCCCTTTCTTTCCTGTAAACTGGAACTTTTCTGGTGATTAGCATTTGAAGTCTTTTCCTGATTAAGGAATTGTCAGCTAAAATCATCAGGGATTTCCCCTGAGCTATTTTGAAAGAAGTCTGAAGAATTTAATCAGTTGCTTGAAAATTAAGAAATTTAGAATAGTCTCTGTTACTATAAATGGTGAAATATCATCAAGAAATGGTTGTTTTCCTTGAAATTAAGGTAATGATAGAGCCAGAGGAGGGATAATACAAACTTTAGAAAGCATAAAGCCTTGGAAACATTTAATAAGCTTTAATGTCTCTGTGCCATGCTTTTCCAAAGATGTACTTGTTATATTTAGGAGCTAAACTGAAATAGAAACATTAAAATAAAACTTCAGTTGCTTGGAAAGTGGTTTCTCAATTTCCTGATGTCCTCGCAGTTCATAGAAGCCTTTTTTTTTCCTTTGTTTTAAAACATTGTTAGAAAACCTTCTGAAGTATCAACCCAATTTGTATCCATAGTGCCACCAAAACACACCAGGGTGGGTAGAAAGCACACTGGACAGTGCCAACAGTGAAACGCGTATTTAGATACAAAGGTTATGAAATGAACTTTCTGCCCAGGGTCAGGGTGGGCTGGGGTGGGCAGGAGACAGCTGACTGGTGTGACATAGAATGAGGGGCGTATTCGAGAAGGGGAGTCAGAGAAAGCCTTGAGAGGAGGTGACATGTGAGCTGAACCAGAAGGGACCTAGAGGGATACAGCACAGGGAAGAGCTCGGGAAGTACAAAGGAAAGACAATAGCGTTTGCAAAGGCCCTGGTGCTAGAGTGAATTGGTGATCAAGAACAATGAGAAGGCACATAGCTGGAGTATAAGGCAAGGGTGGTAGATGGAGTAAGGCCTGAAAGGTAGGAAGTCCATTGCTGGGGGGAAGAAGTGAGCAATTAAGTTCATTTTATACAAGCTTCTTTCTGCTGTCTTTCAGAATCATCCCAGGTCTAAAAATGCCATGTGAAACACACTTTCAAGCAGGGTTCCCCAACCTTCCGGCCTGGGACCCGTACCAGTCCAGTCCTGTTAGGAACCGGGCTGCATAGCAGGAGGTGACCTTGAGTGTAATGCACTTGAATCATCCCAAAACCATCTGTTCCCCGCTCCCCCCAGTCCGTGGAAACTGGTCCCTGGTGCCAAAAAGATTGGGGACCTCTGCAGAGGAACAGCAAAGGGCCTCTATGCCAAGTTGGACCAGCTGCAGGCACCAAGTTTAGGTCCGAAAGGCAGACAGGCTGTACTCGGAGGGGAAGGGCAGGGCAGGGCCTCACAATCAGCTGGTGCATCTCTCGTCAACTTCCACCTCACAAAGGAGCCTGAAGCAAATCCTTGAAATCGGTTATCTTGTGACACGTACGCACGTACGCACTGTTTCTCACTGCCTGTGTTCCTTCGTGGGCAAGTGTGGGTGACACTGCTTGGCCTGGTGACAAAGAAGGGAAATAAAACCCAACAATTTTGCTTTCCTTCTCTGAACAGGTAAGAGAAATTGGTTTTTCAGGACAAAATGAAAAATCAGCAGAGGCCAAATGTTAGAGACAAGTTTCAGTCTACCAGCTATTACAAGATAGTAGCAGAAAGCTGCTGAAGCTGTCTCTCACACCCTTATCTGCCTCCCAGCCAGGACCTTCTGGCGTGCTGCATTTTCAGAACGGTCATTTAGAATCATGGAAGGTGAAAACGGTTGGCGTGAAGTAGTCAGAGACCAGTAACCCAATAGGATAGCAAACATGCAGCGACTTGAGTTGGATGAATGTCAGGGATGGTTTGCTCAAAATAATTTAGCTACTAAAAGCAAAGTCTTTCCTGCCTAAGTGGATACTGAAGTAGCAGCCAATTCCTCACTGCCATTAAAAACGTCCACAGACCCTGGCCCTGACTGGGTAGCTCAGCTGGTTAGAGCTGAGATCCCCAACACCGGGCTAAGGACTGGTACCAGTCCTTGCATGTGGCCTGGCTCCTGACCACAGGGTACCAGCCTGTGGCTGGCTAGGAGCCGGGCCACACAGCAGCAGGTGGTGAGTGGCCAGGAGCAAACAAACTCACACTACCACCTGAGCTCCGCCTCCCTGCTCCCCAATCCATGGAAAAATTATCTTCCACAAAACTGGTCCCTGGTGTCAAAAAGGTTGGGGACCACTGGGTTAGAGCACCAGCCCCTTACGCCAAGGTTGCAGGTTCAATCCCTTGTCAGGGCACGTACAAGAAGCGGTACATGAATGCACCGCTAAGTGGAACCACAAATTGATGTTTCTCCCTCTCTTCCGCCTCTCTCCCCCTTTTTCTTTCTCTCTTTAAAATCAGTCAATAAATACTAATTCCTTTAAAAAGTTGATACAGCCCTGGCTGGTGGCACAGTGGATAAGGCGCAGGCCTGTGACCCAAAAGTCACTGGTTCGATTCCCCAGCCAGGGCACATAACCAGGTTGCAGGCCAGGTCTCCAGTCAGGTCCATGGCTGGGGGCAGGTGAAAGGCAACCATTTAAAAAAAAATTAAAAACGAAACAATTTAAAAAGCTGATACGGACCCTGTAAAATCAATAATAGGGGTTTTCTAGGTTTGTTGTTTCCCTTCAAGAAGCCTTGCATTTTAAGAACTCAATGTCTCCCTGAAAATAACCAAGTGCTGGTGACAGTTGTCTGCCAGGTATCTTTTTTATACCCCTGGAAGTGGGACTGTCATCCTGACAGCCTTTTTTTTCCTGTGGTAAGTGCTGTACAGCTGGTCAGTACTTAGCTTCTTGGAAATGCAATGCTATGACATAAAGTGCAATGAAATGACATAAAACCAACTTGACCACAGGCTAATCTAACTGATCTAAATAAGAGCTGAGTTCCGATGGCATCTCACGAGCCTTCTAACAAAATGCTTTTCAGGGGCCACCTACACAGTGACCTGCAGGCGTTCATTCAAGGCTGCTAAGGCCATTCCTGGCGCACCGTGCCTGGCCTGTGTGCCTGGCACCGCAGTTAAATAAGATGCTAGACAGGGTCTAGGTGGGGAAATGGGCAGAGTGGGAGGGGTACAGGAACAGCAGAGGGGTGAACCAAGTGATGTCGGGGGCAGAGTGAGAGCAGCTGATGCAAAAGAGAGAGGTGGGAGTCCAGGAGGGCTCGCAGTCAGCGGGCCCCACCAAAGGGCTCAGGGAAGGAGATACGCACAGGATCACCTGAGCCGAGATAGGCTGAAGAATGACGTTGCGTGTAGCATGTTTCTCACTACCAACCTCTCGCATGTGACTGTACCTTTTTCGTTTGTGTGTCATGCACGCGGGCGTGGAACAGATAGACAGTCACAGAGATAGGGAGAGGGGACACGTGCAGTACAGGAGTGCGGACCGTGAGGCTCCATGGAGCACAACGGCCTTGCGTGAGCTTTAGAGACTGAAGGACTTAGGGGGGCTTTGGGCGTTTCCTTCGCTCGGACTCCAGTGTCCACGTCAGCGGGCTGGGAAGGCGCCGGCCTGGGTTGCTGTGAGGAGGGCTGGGGGTGCAGCCACAGTCGGGCGCTGCACGGTCAAGGTGCAGGGAGCGGACGCGCCAACAGTGCGGATGCGGACAGGGCTGTGCTGGTGATGCACGACCAAGGTTAGCTCGCCGGCGTCCCTTGTCGCAGACCCGCGCCAAAGGTCAGCTCCTTCCTCCCACGGAAATAGGATTGTTTACCGAAGAAACAAAATCCAAACAGGCTCGTAGATAGACTCAACAGGTGGTTGCCAGAGAGGAGGGCAGCTGAGTGAAGAAGGTGAAGGGGTGGAGAAGCCCTAAGGGGCAGTTACAAGGCAGTCATGGGATGGGAAGTGCAGCCCAGGGAATGCAGTCAATGATATTCTAATAGCTACGGTGCCAGGTGAGCACTGGAAATACCCACAGGACCACTTGGTAAATATATGAAGCTGATACGAAACAATATTGAGTGCCAGTTGCTCTTGAAAAATAAAGTTTAAAAGTTATTTTTAGAAAAAAAGGAATACGAAGGTCTGTAATTTTCAGTCCCAAGGTCATTTATTCACTATAACGATGCTAAGCAAGTGTTTTTCCATGAACATGCCTTCCATTGAGGCTCCACTAAATTCATTGTCTTTTGTTGGCCAGCAGCCTTGTTCTCATCAAGGGCCTGATGATGACAGGTGCCATTCCAGTACAAGCAAATGAAGAAATGGCATATCCTCCTCTTGAAATTGATCAGCCTAATTTGAGGTAGTTTCTACAGTTTTCCTACCATCAACCATAGGACATGGGCAAGCCCAGTACAACTCAATTTGACTATATATGTAAGTTAATATTTTGGAACACATATGGCCCAAGGTCCTGCTCTCAAATGACTTAACTGTTTTGTGGGGGAAATAGAACTTACAAAAAACAATTAGGCAACATTCTGAAGTATATGACAAGGTACAAAGTCTGTTCTGAGTATGTTTATCGCACTGGCAGGAGGTTCATTGGTCATCCAAGGAAGTGAGAGGCTGCTGAAATTGTCCAGGGCAAGTCCAGGCTTTAGGAACAACCTTCTGGCCAACCAGCGTGTGTTAGAATCATAGCTTTGGGTTGATGTCATTCCTCCACCTTATACCTCGACTCCCCTCCATGCTTTGAAATTCTTCGTTATCAAGCTGTATTCACCAGTAATTTTTATCTTCCATGTTGTACTAATCAAAGATAGTTGCCCATCAGAGATTTTAATGAACATGTTATATGAACTTAGTGTAGCAGCAGTTATCTAATTTCAGTTCATAGAAAAAAGAATAAACTTTCTCATTTATTATTTACAAATTTAGGATATAAACTGTTCCTGTCGTATACATATGGGCATCCAGAAAATATGAAAAACCCAGAAGCCACACAGAAAAGGGTCGATAACTTGGACTACATAAAAAAAATTTTTTTAGATAATCTATGGCACAAAACACCCTGAGAGAAAAGTCAAAAGAAAAACCACTAACTGAGGGGGTGGGTTCTAATTCATATTATAGAGGCTTCATTTCTGGCACAGAGTCATACAAATCAATAGGAAAGTGACAAATGAGTTTTCTAAAATAGAAAATAGGCAGTTCCAGAAAAAAGAAATACCAGTTACCAGTAATCATATAAGTTGTCTAACCTTACAAAATAAATGAAATTAAAATGACTTTTTTACCTATCAAAGTGGTAGAGATAATAGTGTTATAGAAGGGGGGGGAGTCGGCATTCTCAGAAATGTTAGTAGGAGTATTGAATGGTAAAGCCTATTTAGAAGGCAATTTGACAAAATCGTTTAACAACGACACTGGAGGTAATTCATTCCACAGACGGATCCGCGCATTCAACCAAAGGTCGGTAGGCAGTGAAGTTGATTGCAGCACCTATGGTACCAGCCACAGGCTGGAAGCAAGACTTCAGCTTCTGAGCAAGATGAAGTAACATGGCCCACGTTTAACCTCCACCTGAAACTTTTAAAACAAGGAAAAATTAACAAAAATATAGGAAACTGTAGCACTTAGGATATTGGACATCACCTGTTGGAAGGCAATGACTTGTGAACAGAAAACAAAATGAGCCCCACAACTGCTCCCCCTTGCTGCCTGTTGAGGGGCTCTAGGCCCCAGTACAGGGAGGTGGAACAGAGGCAGATCCCTGTGGACTCCCTGATTGGAAGGGATGTAGGTAGGAGTCCAGGGAAGCCAGAATGTCTAGACTAGAATAGGGAGCTGCACAGAAACAAACCTGAAGAGCTAAGGAGGTTCCCCTTGTGTTGAGCTGAATACAAATGAGCACAGGCGTGTGGAGAAACGACCCAAGGCAAGAGAAAGGACAGTCTACAAGATTAGAGAAAACGGTGCCTGGAACTCACAGAAGGACGGGAGTACTGTCTCTTCCCAATAGCCAGAAAGGAAAAACATTCATAATCCAGAGGTATTAAAGTCTTGCCTTATTAGTGGGGAAAAATTAACCACAGATTAAGCACATTGCTGGTCACTCTGAACAAATCTTAAAAGCAAGACCCAAAAGGATCAAACTGTTTCCAGTTGATTTTAACAGTATCCCAGACCAAAGCTCAAGAATGTTTAAAGAAAGCAAAAATAAACGTTACCCCTGCATAGCTGGACATCCAGTAAAAAATTACCAGGCAAGCACAGTCCTGGTAGTACAATCCATGATAAGAGGGGAGGAAACCAATTTACTGAACTGACCCTGAAATGATGAAATGACACAGGCATAAAAATAGGTAAGCAAGGGCATTAAAACAAGTGTTTTGGTTGCATTCCTTCCATATGTCCAGAAAGCTAGGGGCAAGGTTGCCCACATCAAGTAGAGACAAGGAAGATACGTCTGCAGTAAACCTCTAGAGATGAAATCTGCGGTGGCCGAGATTGTTTTAAAAGCTGGGTGGGAACAATAACAGCCTATACATTGCAGAAGAAAAGATTAATGACTAGATAGCCCAGCATTCATTAAAAGCTACCAACAATGAAACACAAAGAAAAAGATGACTTGTTTCTTTTTTATTGAATTTACTGGTTAATAAAATCACACAGGTTTCACATGGACAATTCTATAAAACATCATCTGCATATTGTATTTTACGTTCACCACCCCAAGTCGAGTCTTCATCTATCACCATTTATCTTCTGTAAACCGTCTTTTACCTCCCTCCACCCCCCTTTCCCCCTGGTAGTCACCATACAAAAGGCTTTTTAAAATGAACAGGGTGGGATCATTTTGAGGGGTTAATTATATATGTCATTGAACTTCCCAACGGAGAGGGTAGAAAAGGAGAAACTGAAAAAATATTGAGAAATAATGGCTGAAATTTTTCCAAATTTGGTGAAAACTGTGAACCCACAGATCTAAATTCAACAAATCGAAGTACAAGAAACATGAAGAAAACTATATCAAGGCATAATGTAATCAAATTGCTTAAAATAAGAGAGGAAGGAGAAACCTTTTAGGCAACCAGTGGGGGAAAAAGACATGTTACATATAATGTAACATACAAAGATGACAGCACATTTCTCATAAATAATGAAACAGTAGAGTAAAAAGTTTTAAGCACTGAAGGGAAAAAACATACCAATCAAAAATTCTATAATCAAAAGAAATAACTTTTTTAAAAAGATGTAATAAAGACTTTTGAGACATACAAAATGAATGAATTTCATCATCAGCAAACCTGCATTATAAGAAATGTTAAAGAAAAGTCCTCGAGGAGAAAAAAATGATAATCAAAAAAGTAAAGAGCACTAAATAACTATATATATATATTTTTTTCATTGGTAATTTTAACATTTTTAAATGATCCTGAACTATTTAAAGCAGAAATAGTAACAATGTTTATATCATGTAGAAGTGAAATATATGACACTAGCACAGAGGCTGAGAGAGGATAAATGGAAGTATATTGTTTTAAGTCTCTTGTATGAAAAATAGTGAAATATCACTTGAAGATAAACCGTGCTAAGTTAAAGATGTGTACTATAATCGAAAGAAATCTCTGAAATAACACAACAAAGAATTATGCCTAATGAGCCTACAAAGAAGATAAAGGACAGCATAAGGAATACTCAATCTAAAAGTTACCAGGCCAGCTCTGGCTGGTGGCACAGTGGATAAGGTGCCGGCCTGTGAACCCAAGGGTCGCCGGTTCAATTCCCCAATCAGGGCACATAACCAGGTTGCAAGCCAGGTCTCCAGCCAGGCCTGTAGCTGGAGGCAGGTGAAAGGCAACCACACATGGATGTTTCTCTCCCTCTCTGCCTCTCTTCCTTTCCCTCTCTCTAAAAATAATAAAATCTTAAATAAAATAAAATAAAATAAAAAAGGTACCAGGCCAGAAAATGAAAACTAAAAGAGGAATAAAAAACAAAGAACAAATGGAACAAAGAGGAAATAAATGACAAGGTGGTAATTTTGAACACAACCATGTCAGAGCTTATTACACGTAAATGGTCTAAGCACAGCAGCTTAAGACAGAGATGATCAGACTGGCTATAAAATAAGTTCCAACTGTATTCTACCTGTAAGAAATCCACCTTAAATATAAAGACACAGAGACTAAAAATAAAGACTAGAAACGCATGCTGGCACTAATCAAAAGAAAGCTAAAGTGACTATTTATCAGATAAAGTAGATTTCAGAGCACAGAAAGTTACCAGGGGTAAAGAGGGACATTGCCTAATGACAAAGAAGGTGATGCACGGGGCATACATTGATAACACCTAATAACAAAGCCTCAAACTTTATTAAACTAAAACTGGTAGAACTGCAAGGAAAAATCGACAAATTCAGAATGATAGTCAAAGATTTCAACAAGCACTCAGAAGGTCAGTAAGGATATAGGACATTTGAGCAACACCATCATCAGTCTTCACCTAATTGACATTTATAGAACTTTCAGCCTAACAAAGCAGAATACGGGTTTTCTATGTAGGTGCATGTGCTGCATTTACTAAAGAGATCGTATTCTGTGCAATAAAATATCTCAATAAATTAAAAGGGATTTTAAGGCACAAAGTATGTTCTGGCCCTGGCTGGTGGCACAGTGGATAAGGTGCCTGCCTGCGAACCCAAAGGTCGCTGGTTTGATTCCCAGCCAGGGCACGTAACCAGGTTGCAAGCCAGGTCTCCAGACAGGTCCGTAGCTGGAGGCAGGTGAAAGGCAACCATACTGTCTCCCTCTCTGTCTCTCTCAGTACCCATCTCTCTCTGAAAATAATAAATAAAATCTTTGGAAAAAACCAAAGTATGTTTTGAACAAGTGTAATTAAATTAGAAATCAATAAAAGAAAGCTATCTGGACATTTTCCAAATATGTTAAAACTAAATATATACTGCTAACTAACCTGTGACCAAAGATGAATCAAAATGGAAAGCAAAAACTATTTTGAACTGAATGAAAATGAAAACACAACATATCAAAATGTATGGAGGGCAGCTGAAGCAATAGAGAGAACTGTATTTAAACACCTGCCCATACTGGGAAAGAAGAATGGTCTCATCTCAGGTTCTAAGCTAAAGACTGGAAAAAGAAGAGCAAGTGAAATTTAAAGTGCGCATATGAATTGAAACATAAAGATCATAGTGAAAATGAATAAAATAGAGATCAGAAAATCAGAAAAACTGAAACTAAAAGCAGATTGTTTGAGAAGATGAGTACAATTGATGAAACTCTAGCCAAAGCAAGGAGGAAAAAACAACAGAAGACTACACTAGTAATATCTGTAATGAGAGAGGTAACAGCAGCACAGTTACTACACATATTAAAAGTATAAGTTAAAGTTATGAACAACATATCAAGTAATCTAACAACGTACATGAAATGGACGTATTTCCAAAAGACCTCAAACTGCCAGGGCTCACTTAAAAAGAAATAGATAACCAAAATAGTGCTATATCTGGTTAAAGTAATAATAATAATAATAATCGAATAGTAACTAAAAACATTTCCACAAAGAAAACAAGGCCCAAATGGCTTCATGATAAATTCTAACAAATAATTTAAGTAAGAAATAATACCAATTTTACCCAAACTCTAACTGAGGTATTACCACACCTGTGAGAATGGCTACCATCAAGAAATCAACAGATAAACCCTGGCTGGTGTGGCTCAGTGGATTGGCACCGGCCTATGAACCTAAAGGTTGCTGGTTCAATTCCCAGTCAGGGCACATAACCAGGTTGCAAGCCAGGTCCCCAGCTGGAGGCAGGTGAGAGGCAACCATACATTGATGTTTCTCTCCCTTTCTTCCTCCCTCCCTGCTCTTCTGTCTAAAAATAATGAATAAAATTTTTTTTAATCTAATAGAATAAAACCTTTTTTAAATCTAATAAAATAAAAATAAATAAAAAGATAGAAAATAAAAGAAAGACAAAAACAAAAATTGGGAATTGTCAATTGAACTGTAATTGCCAATTGAACATAGTTACCAGTTGAAAGATATAATATAATATAGTTAATATATAATCTAGTGTGTTTTTTATTCTTTTGTTATAGAATGTCACCTTTATAGGAGACTAAAGATTATTCTAGCTTAAGAAATAGATTTTATGGGTTTGTCCCAAATAACTAAAATATTTGATGCCTCTTGATCAGATTGAATTAAAAGAGTATTGTTTTTCAGAAGTCCTTTTAAATTGAGCTAAAAAAATAACTTTCAGTAGTAGGTGAGAGCTGCAGCCTTATCACAAGAGAATAAATAAATATACGTATGAAGCAACATCAGATCATTCTGTGAAGTGAGTCAATAAAATAGAATACGTACAAAGTGTCCTGACATGAAAATCTGTGAACAGGACACTATTCAGTCTGTATTCTCATGTAGATTAAAGTTTTTGGAACCATAATAAACTTGGAAATTATTCTAGCTAAAGTCTAACCTATGGTTTCTTTTTATGTTATTAGATTCATTGTGAAAATTATAAACAATTTTATGTGACAAAAATACAGTCTCTGAATGCATTTTATTTCACCCACATCATTAAAAATAAACCTTGGCAAAATTTCAAAAAACAAACAGAACAGGCACAGATTCTGACCAGGTTAGAAGTATTGTTCGTGCAGGTATTGGACACAGAATATAAGGAAATAAGAGGTGTTGAAAGTAAGATTTTTTAAGGAATATCATAGAGGCAAACATTAGACCTGAAGGACCCCATTTCTTCAATATGGCATAATCATTGAAGGATTTAAAGGCAAAATCATATTAAGTAGTCAGATACCATACATAAGGAATGGGTTTGCCAAATAGTCTTTCATATCTCTAAATGGGTATGACTAGATTAATGAATAAGTAATCTGGGAACTCCCTTTGAATCTTGAGATTAGTATGGATTAAAGAGCTCCTCAACAGAAGATTGCCACCATATTCCAGAGCTATCATGATTATGGGTGAGGTTCTTCCTAAACAAGGAAACACATTTGAAAAAACAGTTTTGAGGAAATAGCACAGTTCAGTTTTCCAAGTTGGGTTCCAGTCACTTTTAAGAGGAAGACATCACTGGAAGACTCCTCACTGGCTTGTTTCCTACAGATGCTTTGGATCATTTTAATTTGTAGGTGTCACACTCAAGTTAATTGTCAGCACCCTGTCCGCAGGTAGCATTTTCTAAACCCAAGTGTAGGAACTTGGATGATCCATTTGTAGAAGAGAGTCCTCAAGTATTTGTAAGTCACGCATCAGTGCCAGGTGAGGTGGAGCTAAGTAGAACCACATTCCCCATTGAAGGACCGATTTCCATGCCCTTCCTAAGTGAAAATAAAACAGACGTGCCTGAGCACACATGGAGGGCCATGAACGCGTAAATGACTGAGCATCGTGAGGGCCAGGACCGGGTTTGGTGAGAGGCACAAAGGGTGTTTCAATACATGTTTTCATCGGAGCATATCTGGACACGGAGCTCCGCTGGGCTGGGAGCTTGGTTCTCTGCCAAGCCAGAGGTGGGCCGTGAGTAGTTCTCCCATGAGAGCCCAACGCAGGGTTTTTCAGACCGTGGTCTTGAGGATCCTCCGTATGATTCAGAGGCTGGTGCACAAAATCTGAACCTTGCTGTTTGGTTTCTGGTATGATTCAATGATAGCATAGCCTTCTTCCATGTTTCATCAGAAACAATGTCAGCCTTTCCATGAATGCCAGTGACCCGGGTTTCTGTTTCTTTGGTGTTTTTCTTTTTAGTGGCAGGGGAGTTTTAATTTTTAAATGCTGTGGTTAAAAATAATATGCCAGGTCCTCTAGTCCCAACCCTCCCATAGATGAGGAAATGTCTGGTTACTGCTGCAGTGGGACCCAAAGTCAGATCTGCTACCTACCTGGTACCTGTCCCCACACTCCGCATAGCTAAGACGTGCGAGGGGTGTTTTCCAAACTCACCCAAGAGTGAGCTGTGGGTTTAGACCAGAGAAAGCCACCTTTGAATCTCGGCACAGCAGCATTAAGGAAGGCGTCCCATCGCAGTACCAGCCCCACGTGGGAAACCAAGTTGAAAGTGTTAGCAAGACCAGCCTGACCCCAGTCCACAGCAGGGTGTCCTTTCTTGGTGGTTATCTCCGTAAGACAGTAATAAAGATGTGCTCGGGAGTGGTGAAAACCTGACCTCAGCCTGGCTGCTGTGCCCAAGTCCTTCAGTCTGGGGGACAGCAGCTGTTCCCCACCAAGGAAGTGCGCAGGGCTGGCTCTGTCAGCCTGGCTCTTCCTTCAAAAGTGCCACTTAACTTTTGACTTGCCATTGTGTTCTGATATCCTGTTTCCTCTTTTTAGTTAACAGGAACCCTTTCTTTTGAGCAAGTAGCGAGCTTTGTTTACAATCGCAGTTTGGCTTTTAGATTGATGTCTACTTGGGACCCACACCCGCCTCTGGTTAGGCACAGCCTCCTTGCCGGATGGTCTTGTTCTTGCTCTCCAGTGACACCTGTAGAGCCGGCTCCAGCCCCCCTGGACAGACATTCAGTTGGCAAATTCACCTCTCCATACCTCACTTTCCAAGTCTGTAAAATGGGAATATTTGTAACCTGCAGAGTTGTGGTAAGACGCGTTGTGAATTGGGTTAATCCGCAGAGCGCTCACAGGGCCTGGAGCGTGGTCAGCACTCAATAAAATGGTGGTGGCGGCAACATTAATAGTAAGGATGGCTGTTTGTCCCTTACTGTTAATCCCACAGGGTTCGGTGAGCAGTGGTCATGCTGACATTGGCCCCTACGCGCAGGAGGCCCCGACCCTCACCTCTGTCTAGGGCCATCTGCTTCTCTCCAGGCCCCTCCAAAAGAACCAGCACTTGGAGAAGGGTTGGCCCGTGGGCCAGCGGGGCTGGGAGTAGAGCCAACCATGTGAGAACCAAAGGGGAGGGAATAATGACATAAAGGAGCCCTCACTCTAGGGGAAAAAGGAACTAGCTTTCCGACCCACCCTGAAAAAGTGTGGCACCCACTGTCCATGGATCACCTCTGACCTCAGGGAGGAAGGCTGTTCTCACAGGGAGCACAGGTCTGGCTCCCAGGGTTTGAGGAATTCACGGACCAAACAATAGCTTGCACCTGAAGGAGGCTGGCTTTAATTTCATGTCCAGCCACATTCGTGTCTTAACCCTTGAGTGTGTACTTGGTGCTGAAGAAAACAGAGTTTAGATCCAACCCTTAGAGTTTCGCATCCGCTGAGAAGGGACAGAGGCAGACCTCCAGGTCCCAGATTCAGGTAAGCCGTGGTCATCCCGACACCAGCTCCTCTGAAAAGGGACTCCATGCAGGCGCCTCTGTCCGGGACCCACCTGCAAGGTGCACAGTTTGGATTAGGTGACCACAGACTTCTTCCAGTTTTCATGTAGTACTGCGTCCACTGAAAGAGAAACCCAGACCATGTGCCTTGACACAGTAGGATTCTTTGCGCACAGACACGCTGAAAGAGGTGGTCAGGTATCATAGATTCAGGCAGAAAGGCGCCTCATAATTCTGAACGAGTCCTTAGCCTTCTATGACTGTCTCCTCACCTTTCAAATCAGGCCCCCCCTTGCACGGTGCCTGTGAACATTAGATAATGAAAAGATTATAAAACACTGTAAATGTCAAGCACCATCTGATGGGAAACAGTAACCTCAAGGTAGGAAAGCAGCGTTTTCTTCTTTACTTTTTTAACAGAAAGCTATCAAGTTCTTTTTATACACTTTTCTATGAATGCTTTATAATAGCAAGTTTGGGGGATGGGGCTCCCTTCTAAGCCCAACTGCGTTGTAAGAAGGTGCTTAGCTGGTTTAGAACCCAAGTTCCCTTGCAAGGACTTGAAGATGCACGTACAGCATTTCAGATTCCGTCAACAGTCAAGTCACAGCGTGATCAGCGGCCCACGTCTCACAACCTCGGGTTTTTTTGCAGAGGTAAAATTGGGAAAGTTTGGAGAACAAAGGGGAATGTCTGGTTGACGGGTTACTTCTTATCAGCCTCCGTCAGCAGCAACTTTGCAAGGGTCAGCCATTACCTCCATATTTCATTTATTCGGCACCTTTCCCGAAGGAGACCAGAGCCGCTTTGTGGACTTAATCTATTTAATGCCTACAGCGTTCTGGCTGTGCAAGGCTCTCTGCCATCCTCAGTCTGTTGATAATGGCACCTGCCACCAGATAGGAACACTAGGTTTCCCAAAGCACAGCCGTGAGCAAACCAACACAAAGAAAGCAAGTTGGACTCCAGTTTTCTTCATTGTATTTATTCCCTTCTCCCCATTTGTCCGAGTTCCCCCAAGTAAAGCACATCTGAGACTTCTATAAAGAGCCTACTTTCAATTCACAGATTCTTCGAAAACCGGCAGATTTGCTGATCCTTTCCATTCAGCGTTAGATAGTCTAGAAAAGTTGACCTTAGGTACATTAGCTCTTAAGGTCATGTTCGCAGTGTTGCCCAATTTATGGAGCCAAGTGTATCTGTGTTCAGCCTGCCCTGTGAACTTCAGTTTCCAATCAGATGTGATAATAACACTTGCATCAGAGGTGTGTCAGTGGGCTGGGGCACTGTGTGTAACATGTTTACATCGGGCCTGGCTGTCAGAGTCAGCCTTCGCTGGAGGAGAGGGTGCGGGTGACAGACCAGGTGTTTCTTAGGTTAGTTGTCCCCTTGTCCCCTAAGACTTTCACCGGGTCCTTAAGCTTTCGCCAAGCAAATCCAGATGCATCATGGGCTTTCCTTTAAAACCAGCTTCCCTCGTTGCTATGGCAAGCCTGCCACTTTCCACTGCCCTTTTTGGCATTCCATGTCGGTTCCAGGAAACCCTGCTCAGGCAGGCGCCCTGCACTTTAGCTTGGATTTCTGTCAGAACAAGGTCAGCGCGTTACTTGCCTTTGTAAGTCTTAGGAACCAACGCTCACTTTCCACATTTCTTGGGTTCTCATAAAAGTGGTCAGCGACGGACCAGGCAGTGTGCTTGGAAGTGGTCCACCAGTTTGGGTTCTCAGAGCAGGGGGTGGGGGGCGGGTGATCTAATGTGTTTGGGAAGTTGGAAGGGCTGTCTGAATGGAACACTAAACTGGGACTTCAGTTTCATCAGCATTTATTGCTGCCAGTGACCTTTGTTCCCGTTTGCAGGGCACAGACGGAAATCAAGTGTCCTAGGCCTCCCTCCAGACTTGTGCAATGAGAGTCTCCTAGAGCGGACCTGGGGTCAGGACTCATTTCTCACCTCGTGTTGTTCTTGTGGTTCTGAGAGCTGGCCAGGCTTGGGAGCCGCTGCTCCAGATAAGGCCTGAGAAGTGTCTCCTGCAAAACCACACGCGTTCGTCAGCGGCTGAAGCCGGCCTGACACTCAAGTGTCCCCCGAAATCAGGGTAGGGTCCTTCCTCCTCAGCCAGGCCCCTGCGGCCTCCGTGGACTCAGGAGACATCTAAAAGCTGTCTGTGTCTGTACCTCCTCACCTGCGTGACAGAGATAAAAACTCCTGACCCTAAAGAGCCATTGTGAGGTTACATTGGTTGAAGGATGCTCAGCCCACCTCATTGACCGCCGGAAGCTGCTGCATTAAGCCATTTTGCAGAACGGTCTGAGTCGGCTTGTGGCAGCTGTCTCTGCTTTGCTGGAGGTGCCTTGATCACTGGCATCTAAACTCATGCGTGAGGTCCAGTGAGTCACCCAGACAATGGTCTGTGCCCTGAGAACCACCGTGAAGCTAAGTAACTTCAAGGTCACTCCCACAGCAGCAGAGCACCACTGATAGGCAGAGAAGACAGAGGATCCAGGCTGTTTTTTTTTTTTTTTTAAGATTTTATTTATTATTTTTAGAGAGAGGGAGAGGGAGAGAGACATCAATGTATGGTTGCGTTTCACCTGCCTCCAGCTACAGACCTGGCTGGGGACGTGGCTTGCAACCTAGAATCCAGTATTTTAAATTGAGAGACTCTAGTCTCCCAGGCCAGCAGCGCTTGGAGTCATCCATTCCGCACCCCTGACCAGGAGGACTGAAGGGCGTGAGGTAGCCCAGCCACGTGACCAGTTGGACCAAAGTCCTCCCTTTGCCTCCCCGTGCGGGAGCAGAACAATGTTTCTCAAGGGTTGGAATGTGACAGTGTCTGTTAGGTTCAATCGGGAGAGGCTTTCGCTGGTAGTTAGCATGTCAGGGACACCTCGAGATGAGGCCTTCAGAGCTCGGGGTGTGGCCTGGAGGAGCTGGGCTGAGTGTGTTCGAGAAGGATCTGGGTTTTGTTCTGTTTTATTTTCAAGAAAGTTTATGAGGTACCTCAAAGCAACCTAGCAAGAAGCCTTGAAGCAGTAGATGAGAATCTTGGGGCTGAGTTGTTCCGCAGAGGGAAGTCAAGGTAGGACCCTGAGTTTGAAGCCAAACCCTCAAAAGGACAGGGAGGGGGCGTGATAGAGGGTTGGGGGGAGGGGGGCGGACAGCAGCTCTGGACAGTTAAGAAAACTCCTTCTCCCCCTTTCTTGACAGCTGTCATGCGCCAAGCGCCATGTTTGCCATTTTACGTAACATATTTTCATGCTCACAGCGGTACTTCAGGCAGGTGTTTCTCCAGTCACACATGAGCAAACGGAGGGATGGGGTGACTTGCTGGGGGCCACTGAGGGGGGCAGGGTTTAAGCCCATGCTGTGTCCTGTCATGAGGCCGTTCTGAGAATACTGGCAGGGAACGTATAGATAGCCAGGAAGTAACTAAAAAAAAATCAATTTTTTGTTGATAAAGAAAGGAGCAAAAATGAGGGCTGCCTTACAGGATGGGGGCAGGGGGACAATACTAGCCCCTGCAGTATTCTGAAGTATGCTCAAGGTCAAGTGGAAAATGACCAGAAGTCACTTATTTGGCAAATCATTGACATGGCCATGTGACCCGGTGGGAGAAGAGGAAGGATCGCATCAGAAAGATAAGCATTTGTCATGTATGATAAAGTTCCTGGTGATTGAGGGTGTTTAAGATTGAAAACTAGGCATTGCTCAACCAAAGGGGAAAGTTCGAAGTGGATAGGTAGTTTGATAGGTCGCCTGAACAGATAAAACGTTGGCACTGATTGATGCGGCCTCAGGAAACATCTTGTGTGGCGCAGTGTGCATATGGCGTTGACCCGGGCACTGTTGCCAGAGCTGGGAAAGAGACAGACTCGGAGAGGCCGCCTGCTGTCACAGCACCTTGTAGTGGGGAGAGAAGAGGGAGAACCAAGGTTGGCGGGACCCCACTGCCGGTAGGAATGCGCGTTGAAATGGTTTGAGGAAGACGTGAAAGGCAGAGTTGAAGCAGAAGGCAGAAGCACACACAGGCAGCCTCCTGGAGCCCAAGCGAAGGGGAGAGGAGAGAAGACTTCACTGTGTGCTGAGAGCATTAGATAATCAATCCCTTAAGTTCAAGGAGGCGTTTAGTTCAATACTCCAGCCTCACAACAGTCCTGCCAGTTAAGAGTTGCCCATATCACAGATGAGGAAACCAAGGCTCTGACCGGTGGTGACTTGCCCAAGATCAGGCCCCCAGGGGAGGCAGGAACCCCCTAGATCTGACTCTGAGCCCATGTTCCTCCCACACTGCCTCGCAGGGGCCAGGGGGAGGCTGGTCACTGCAGGGTCAGGAGCTCTGAAAGGATGGGGAGGACCAGGCTGGGTTGGGACAGGCAAGCAGGATGCTGGGGGTCTTGCTGGGTGAAACTGATGCCAAGTGGAAGTGGGAGAAGCTGACCACAGGGAAATTCACACAGTCGGGTTCACAGTTCTGTTTTCCATGTGTGACATTTTACTGTCTGGAGCATGGGTGATGAAATATTAGCTGCATCCAGCTTTCTCTTTAGGGGAATGTGAGTTCCCTGTTTGAAAACTCTGCAAGCTGTGTTTTCACCTGCATGGGAACGGGTTGGGCTTTTAGGTTGGTGCATCTTTAAGGAAATAGTTCCAAGAAACATATGGGCTCCTGTGTGTGCTTTTTAATATTTGTACACGGATGGTCCTGGGGGTGGCACAGACCTTCACAGCAGCAAGACCTCTGGAGGCTGTGGAATCCTTTCTCGCCACCAATACCATGACTTGTCCCTCTCTGTTCAGTAACACCATCAGGCCTCTTCTTGCCCTTTTCCACGACCCACAGGCCACTTAATGTTCGTGAAATTATGGGTCCGTATGAACTAACTGGTGGAAGTCTTTGAAAAATAATTGTAACTTGGGAAAACACGGTTAATGTATGTGAGATGTCTGTCATCCTAACTAGGAAAAGAAGAATGGGCCAAGGCTTTGCTTTAAAAGCAGGTGAAGTGTTTCTGCCACAGTAAGGAGTCTGTTCCTTCTGGGAAGCAATATTGAGCTACTGGCTTCATTTCTGTTACTGTTGCTGACTTGCAACCTGACTTCTTTTCTAAGCATATGACAGGCCTGAGCCTAATTCTGCTTTGCAAAATAATGCTGTGATTATTAGGTTTCCTGAACACAGTTTTCAGTGTTGGTCATAAATAACCGCATTGCACCTACCTGCTCGACTTGGGTAACCATCTCTATTGCTCAATTTATACTTAATATTGGTCATAGTGAAGCATGTTTTCATCACTTGAAACTCAAATTTTATTTGCTAAGTTACTGATGGCCATTTATTTCTGTAACATAAACTAGGATGTTATGCAAGTTGGGTTTGCAAATAGGTTGACTGTTAAAGGCAACAGTTGGCTTTGAGATCAGTACAAGCAGTCATTTGAGTTGGCTCCTTAAATAGTCATAAAAACCTTATTTGTTTATTTTTAACATGGTCAGATTCCTCTCAGGGTAACATTTGGGTAATGACTAGAAGGACAGAAGATTTAAAACTGGAGTTTGGTTTTTGAGACTCTAGACTGTACTCCCTTTCTATGCTCAACCCTTCATTTTTCAAGCTGGAGAAAGCACAAGGTCAAGGGCAACAGCATACGTGGCCTTTAACATTGCTGGGGACCTTTCAGTCGTTCTGGTGCCCCTTCCACCAAAGTACTCTTGTAACTGGCAAACAGTTAACTTGAAGGCACTGTGTTTTTGTAACCCCCATATTGGTTGAAAAATGCCCTTTATATAAAAGCTCTTGACACTATTTCTCATACAGTCAGATCAACAGAACACAAAAGTGTCTTCCAGCCAGATTTCCCCAAGTCCTCCTTGCTCAAATTTTCTTCTCACTTTTCTTTTGAAAAGCTACGTTCCGTCTGCACTTAGGAATAGTCAATCACATTTGCTCTGACAGCTGTGCGAACATCTGTGACATCGAAAGTCCCAAGGGGAATTAAAACCCGATGGTCCTGAGCCCTGGCTGGTAGCACAGTGGATAAAGCGCCAGCCTGCGAACCCAAAGGTCGCAGGTTCAATTCCCCAGCCAGGGCACATAAGCCAGGTTGCAAACCAGGTCTCCAGTCAGGTCTGTGACTGGAGGCAGGTGAAAAGCAATCAATCATACATTGATGTCTCTCTCCCTCTCTGCCTCTCTCCCTTCCCCTCTTCCTAAAAATAATGAAATAAAAATCTTAAAAAGCAAAAAAAACGATGGTCCTTTTCTGAATTTCATTAGTGATGGCAACGAGCATTTCATCAGAACCACAGAAACAATACAGAAAAGAAAAGAAAAATCAAATTAGCAATTATAGAGTTAACATTGTACAAGATGAAAGCCTGTGTTATAAAATCCTGAGTGTTGTCAACTGCTTTTGAATTGGCCTGCAGGCTGTCTGTCCTTTCAAAATACAGTGCCTATTGTCTGTAGCAGGATTTTAAATAAAGCGTATTACTGGGGTAATAAATATAGCGTGCATCATGAAATTGGGTGTTTATGGAAAAGGGTTCTTGATAAGGGCTGACTCAGGCCACTGCAGTGCTCAAGATATCTTAGCATCTGAAATCAGACCAACGGTTTTTAAAGGATTCTCTGAAAATGTATTTATAGCTCTAGCCCTGAATTTGCAGGGCCTTGAAGGGCCAAGATAAGCAAACCAGAGGGCGAGAGCACAGAGTCCCTCTTCACAAGGTAGGACCTACTCTGGGAAATCTGGTCATCGTGATTGGAATTCACATATGGAATCCATGTTTTAAGTGCCCCGACATCTTGTTGCTATGAAAGGATCACTGTGTAGCTCCAGCCATTATCATCCTGGTCTTCCTGGTTTCCACCCCCAACTTCCTGTCCCCCAGTGTTCCTTCTCCAAGTGCACCTGGACCCCTCTCGCCTGCAGGCCTCGCCGGAGCCCCTCCCACCAGCCCCGAGTGGCCCGGCTCCTCTGGAGCCACGAGCCCCTGCATGACAGCCCTGTCGATGGTGCTGGCTGGGTGGGCGGAAGAGGAGCAAGCAGACAATCTCCTATGCAACTTACATGGTAGGAGGCATACTAATAATACTGGGGAAATACCAGGTAATATTTTTTTAAAAACCCAAAAACCTGACTTTAAAATGCTTTTCTTGCTTAAATTATGGGGATGGACATCTATGTATATAGGCTGTTGGTGCATGTCATTGGCATGTCTGCTTTTAAACCCCTTTCCTGAGAGGGAAGACAGGCCACACGTGCAGCCTCTGGCTTTTCGACTTTGCTCATCCTACCTCCTTTCGCATCAAGATCCCTCCCAGCGTGACTGTCCCTCCGGTGCGTCACTCCGCCAGCTCCCGCACCCCCCAGGCTTGGAGCTGCCTCATGCTCAGCATGCCAGGCCCTGGGTTTCCCAGGACTTCGCCTCCGCTGCCCGAGGAGGACAGTGGCTCTCAGCAGGCACTCTCTAGATGAAAGTTGCATGAACTGTACCTTGGGCTCCTGAATGACAAAGAGAAATACATTTTCTTTAAGCTTTACTCCCGGTCCTAGGAAACCAGAAGCCCCCACCATGCGGTTTTTCACCCCAACCTGAAGCCGAACCGTATTTGGGGCTCTAAGTTTCAGTTATCCAACAGCTGTAAGAGCGCTTCCAGGCTATCATTATGAAACTAGGTTAAAATTGAAAAGCTGGTGCACTTTACCATTTGCTGACAATGATGAATGAAGTTTCATTGCCGTCTTCACATGAATTCTGAAAAGCGATGTAACTGAGCTCTGAAAAATAGGAGACACTAGTTCTAAGCTCAAATTCCTCTTTCATTAGCTCTCATCTCTAACCCTGTTGTAAATGGAAGTATGCCTGTCTGTGCTCCTTCTCTCTCTCTCTCTCTCTCTCTCTCTCTCTCTCTCTCTCTCTCTCTTAAAGATTTTATTCATCATTTTTAGAGAGAGGGAAAGGGAAAGAGGGAGAGAAGCATCAATGTATGGCTGCCTTTCACCTGCCTCCAACTACAAACCTGGCTGGAGACCTGGCTTGCAAACTGACTATGTGCCCTGGCTGGGAATCGAACCAGCGACCTTTGGGTTCACAGGCCAGCGCCTTATGCCGGTTTTGTTTTTTGTTTTTTTGTTTTTTTTTTCACTTGTTTTCACTGTGCCACTCTCTATCTCCTCAGATGTTGAATCATATTTTTGGGATGAAATTGAGGTTTTTTTTTTTTTTTAATCATTAGCTACCTTACAATTTAATTCAGAATAGAGAGCCAAATGATCAAGTTAGATAATACGAAGCCTCTGTGGGTCATCAGGTAACCTAGTCTACTTTCGGTAACAAAAATAAAATCCCTTTAAATAATTTCTGGGTCACATGGAACCAGCTTTGCTGGGATGAATGGCCTTCTGTCTTGGTGAGGAATAGGAGAATCCCATCTTTCCCCTCACAATGGACCCACTTTTCCCCAAAGATTAAATTTTTCCTTTTCTTAATTTCACTCCATTGCTTCTAATTACAACCCCTATAATTAGTGTGCTAATTACCTCCCCTGCATAATTTCCCTGCCTCCTTGATGTTTACCCTCCATGTATTTTTAGCCCATCGGCTCTGCGGGCCCCTGGGCTCTCCGTTCCCCTTTCCCTCCCAGGGCTCCTGCTTGAGGAGCTCAGGGCAGGAGACCTTCCCCAGCCACCTGCCCACCACATTGTTCTCACCTTTGTCGTCAGAGAATTTTTAGTTCAGGAAAAGAATCGGAGTCAGGAAATTGCAGAGCTGCGCTAGAGCTTTGTGCTAGTAGTGGGCGCTTTCTCATTTGCCACATCCTCTGGGCCAGACCCACACTTGAGACTAGAGACGGTGGCTCCCACCTCACAGCATCATCCCCACTCTGCTCAGAAAGGAGGCTGCGTGAGACCTGTTTTTCTAGGGAGTTTGTAAAGCAAGTTCGAGAGCCTTCCTTCTCCCCCTTTCTCCTTCCTTCCTTTGCTCCTGCATTTACATGACCGCGGCCTCTGAGCTGTAGGCTATTCACTGGGGTGCTAGGGCCTGCCCCCCAGTAGGCTGGGAAAATGGAAAACAGGATCAGCCAGTGTCTCACTTTGCCCTCCTTCCAGAATCCGTCCCCAGAGCTCTTGCTGGTGATATTTTTGTTCCTGTCCTGAGGTACTTCTATTAGGTTTGTTCCTCTAATGAGGACAAAAACATTTATCTCATCTTCACAGTACCCTGATAGACAGGAAGAAAGACTGATAGCCTACAGGAAATTTAACACCCTATTTATGGGAAGTCCCAGGGGTACCTCGGCTGCACCTTATAGGTCATGCACAGACCCCGTTTTTGCAGAAGAGCTGGGAAGTCGACTGAACAACTCTAAGTCACCAAGGACTGCGTAAGATTGGACCACGTTCTGACACTGAGCCCCTTGCACCAGCCATGTCCTAGGCGTATAGAGATGAGCAGAAGGGGTCCCCGACCCTGAGTTGCTGACA
The DNA here is from genome assembly GCA_004026585.1 of Noctilio leporinus. NCBI lineage: Eukaryota > Metazoa > Chordata > Mammalia > Chiroptera > Noctilionidae > Noctilio > Noctilio leporinus. The sequence continues at coordinate 86,107 of PVIW01000612.1, forward strand.
GGTCAGTGAGGGGACAGCAGCACGATGAGTTGAGTGCCTGGGTGAGGGCCAGGGAGCCCTGAGGGGGCAGGCGTCCCACAGGAAGGCAGTGGCCCTGGCCGTTGCTGCTGGGCTGCTGCTCTTCGCTGCCTCTGTGTGACCCACCCATGGCTGGAGGCCCGGCAGCTTCCTGATTAGCACCGGCCCTGAGCTCAGTGAGCTTCCAGTGAGACAGTCTGTCCCTCCCGACATTCTTGGGCGTGGATGAGGAAAGGAGTAAATGTTTCATGCTAAGCAGATTGTCAAGTGCTGTGAATGTCATGGAGGAGGAAGTTTTAAAAGTGTGATTTCTTCATGTTTACAAAATGAACTAATGACTCAGACCTATTGTACACATTCACCAGAGCTGTGTCCTAAGCTGATCCCGATTTTGAAGTCATGTGTCTTCCTGCCCGTGAGGAGGTTGAGGGGTGGGAAGCGGAGGAGGAGGAGGGAGATGAGCGGAGGGAGGAAGGCCAGGCTGGGTTTTCGGCCCCTGTCCCCGCGGTCACTCCCTGTGGTGTCCAACCAAGACCTCCCACATCCTCTGGCTTCTTTCTTTTGCTCTTCCTCTGCCCCCCACCCCACCACCTTCTTCCTTACTCATCTTACTTCTTCCATCCAGTGAGGGGCGGGGGGTTTTCTCTTATGCTAACTTCAGACAAGACCCAGAAAAACTGCAAACAGATGTCCAGGCGACCGGAGCGCCGTGGGCCCAGGCGGGCGGCCGAGCCGGGCGCTGGCTAGAGTGGGAGCCGCGCTCTGGGTGGCTTCGCTGACAAGGTTGCCGACAGGATTGTTACACTTCACTAAATGTGGAGCCTCAGGCCTTGACCTTCCTTTAATTTCTTCCATATTGAAGGAATTTTGGGAATGGTTCTCCTGTCTTTCGTTTTTCGTTTTTTTTCTTTTTTTAACATGACCACATTGTGCCACCATAAAGAAGAAATGTTAAGTGGACCAAAAATATGCATGTGTCACTTGCATGGGGAAAAAAGCCTATTGAATGAATGAATACCTATTGTAGAACTTGTGGCTTTTTGTAATCGCCCTGCAGAGGAACGTATCTTACTAACCTTGGGGTCCACGGGAGGGGCCGTGGGTGAGTCATCACAGTCTCAGGACAGCAGGGAGAGCTGACCAGTGTGACCAGCTTTGCCGCTGCCCAACCTCACCCAACACCAGGACCCCCGCCCTGCTGCACTTGATCCCAGCAGGGCTCTCTTCAGGTGCTCCCGACCCTTTCAGGATTGAAATTGATTGTTTTAGGATTAAAGGTATCCCTTATTTTGAGAAGCTTTACAAAACCAAGTATGATATTCAGGCTAGTTTTACTCTGTTATTAAAGTCTCACCTTCACTGCAGGTATTTCACTGTTGCTTTGTCTAAAGCTCGGAACTCTCAGAAGACGGAAGAGAAGATGTTACATAAAATGTAGGGGACAGATAAATATTTTAACTGTCATTAGGATAACACAGTAGAAAATATCAGGGATGGAAATGGTGTCATAGCCCGGCTTTCACCCAACATTGAAACGTTGCAGTTTTAAAGTTGAGCAATTATAATTCTTAAAGTTCCTTTTTTAATATGATCGTCTCTGGACTTGATTTCATAATTTGTTTCAGTTTGACAAAATGAATAAACAAATCCCTCCATCCGCATGGCCGTCCATCGTGCATACCTCGTAAAAGTTGCTTGGTCTCATGTAAAACGTGCAAGTGAAATAATTATTTTTCAAAAAGATTAGACATTTTCCTTGATTCTTCTACCACCAGTTCACATACAGTACACACTAATGGTGTCATCTGGGCCCCAGGGACTGAAAATATGCATATTTCCATTCAGTCTTTCCTACATACCATGTTTAAGATTAATCGATCATACTGTATATACTTTTAATTTCATTTTTCACCTCATGTGGTAACAGAAGCATCGCCAATGCTACAGATTATCTTTACGAACCATCAGATATTGTGAGTGGAGGTGCCACGGTTCCCTGGAATCCTCAGTTTGTCAGGTATTCAGCTCTCCCCTGTGCTCCTCTTTTATAAAAACTGCTGTTCTTGAATATCACCATATGTACCCTCTGCCCTCCCTGAGTAAACCCAGCACACTTAAAATCACTTACACCTTCTTAACAACTGTAACATTTTGGATAACATATTGTCCTTTCCTATGAACATAGGTGGTTTGGGACAAGTAAACAGAATAGAAATTATCTAAAGACAGTACGGGATAGTTTATTTCTTGGGGTATGACCTCTGTCATCTTGCTATTAGGTAATTTGCTTTTGAACTGAAGGGGAATGGAGAGAGTAGAGTGGAATGGCCTACAGTGTAATACGGTTCCCCTTCTAGAAAATGAGTAATTAGATCAAGGACCGCGCTGCCTTGTTCTAACACACTTGCCTTCAAAACAGTCTTCTTCACTGTCTTCATCTTATGATCACAATCTATTTTACGTACAGCAACATTGAAAGCATTCTCTTGTTTCAGCAACCATTCACTCAGTGAACATTTACCAAGTTCTCACATCTTGCCTGGCTCACTGAGATCAGGAGATAAATAAGATGGAATCCCTTTCCTTAAGGAATTCACAATCTGGGAGGGAAGCTAGAGAATTGAACACATGATCACAGCCTGTGCAAAGAGACAGTGGAGGCACAGCACGGATCACCTGTGCTCTGGGACTTCGTGGAGGAAATTCTTGAGCCAGAGATTGCTAAGGAAGGGCTAGCTGAGGTGCGGAATAGCGTAGCCAGGGGGAAGACTGTAATTAGTTCTGGGCGGAGGCAGGAGATGGGATGGGGCAAGTAGCCATAGGAGACGAAGATGCTGTGGGCCATTCATGCAAAGTCTTGCTGTCCTGCCTAGGAGGCCGTGGTTTGGGACAGACGACACGTTGGAGTAGAAAAGACAGGTTGGGGAGAGACTCAGGCAGAGGTGAGTAAGGAACCTTTGCAATATTCTAAGTAGGAAGTTTGGGTACTTAACTCAGGCCAGCAGCAGTGACAAAGAAGAGGAGACAGAGTCAAGAGAGTTTAAACATAGAGATTGGATGTCCTCTCTTAGCTGCCTGGATGGGTCGTACCTAGAACCCTCTAAAATAAAGCGTAACGTCAGCTCAAGCGGCATTTCTCATCTTCTCATCTGCGTTTGCGTCATACTTTACTGTGGATCTGAACCACAGAGAGCTCTAGACCTTCTCAGTACTAACTCATCAGTTTTCCTCCCGTGTGCTTTTCTAGTTAATCGCTCAAAATAAAGAAGAGGAATGTGTGCATTAGATTTCCTCCTTCTGCTTGGTAATCTAGAGATGGTCATTAAACCTTCCCTTACAAGAGGTATTAAATGCATATACCGAGTTTGGGGGTATTTTTAGTATTTGCTGGCTTGAAATGAATATTGTATGACCATAAAAAAACTGGTTGGTTATTGGCTCAGCAGTAGAATGCACTGGGTTTTGAGTATTCTAAAACCTTCATATTTTGATATGACATACTTTGACAGTATTTAAATAAGTGGGAGCAGATTATTTATTACATGCTGTCCGCTGAGGACAACGCGCATTTCTGAAACAACAGTAGGTACATTAAGGAGTATGTGATAATGTCAAAGGATATATCTTAGGAAGCACATCAGCTTATTGGGAGGAAATATTTGGAAACTTTTCATTCAGTTTACTTTCAAGATCTTCAGTGGAGTGTGTCGAAAGAGCCATGGAAGTGAAAATGAGCAGCAATTGAAGATGTCCACAGCGCTGTGTCAGCTAAATACAGCTGGGCTAATTTAGGCCTTCTTCTACCTCTGGGCATGAGAGAACTCATCCCAGTTAGAATCCTGGGTCAGACTGACTTGTCATTCCTTTTGGGGTGATTCCGCATCATTTTTATGTAATTAAGTGTACCTGTTGCAGGTACCCACTATATGCTAGGTCAGTGGGTCTTTTGCGTAATAATCATACCAGTATTTACTGATTGCTTGCTATTGCCAGGCACTGTTCTAAGAACTTTTTATATGTTAACTTGTTTAAGCCTTATACAGCTCTGTGAAGTCAGCACGATTATTAGTTCCATTTCACAGCCAAGAAGATCAAAGACAAAGAAAGGCAAAGTAACTTGCCCAACAGCACCTTGCTTTGAAAGCGAGGGAAACAGGAGTGCAACCCAGGCTGGCTGTTTCCAGAGCCCAGGGCCCGAGTGCTGTAATCCTTCCTTCCCTCTTCTTATCTCTCCTCCCAAGAAGCCTGGCTTAGTCATCACTTTCTCTGGGAGGTGTGCCTGGTTCCCCCGCCCCACCCTCGGAGAGCCTCTGCGTTACTTTGGTACTGTGTGTAAAACACACATGTTATTTCACTCATTGCACGGAATGTAAATGTTTGTCTCCCCCACCAAACCCAGCCTAGGTTCTCTTTGTATCCACACCTGGCACTTGTGTCCTGATTGGCACAGAGCAGACGTTCAACAAAGACAACTTGAGTTGTGTGCTTGTCCTCAAAGAGCTTTCATTCTACCTGGAAAAGAAGCTCCATCCACATGAAACCACTGCATAATGAGAACGTTAAAGCTAAGAGTATGGTATAGGCAGCAGGTGTTGCGGGATTTCAAAGAAGGGAGATTGGCTATAGGGGTTGGGTTAGGTTGGGCTGGAGAGGATTGAGGTGGATTGGAGAGAAATATCTTCTCCAAATACATAGACTCTGAGATGCATATCGATGATAGCAAAGAGAAGGAAGAACATTGATCAGAATGTTGTCCTCAGGGGGCGACTGAAATGCTCGCGTTCAAGGGGCCGCAGAGCTGCAGCAGGAAAGGCAGGTTGAAAGGCCCTTCTTTCGGACACAGGTCAGATGTCAGCTCTCCAAAGAGGCCAACACTGCCATTTTCTGGGAGCCTCTTTCCATAGTATCTGTGTATGCAAAGCCCTCACAAGACTGCTTTGCATTATATGACTAAGGAGGTGTCATAAAAACAGGGAAGGGCGTTCAGGCATTGGGGGTTGCTCTGTTCCGAAACATGGGCCCTGGAAGCGGGCGGTCTTGTCCTTGCCCGGCTCGCTAGCCCCCCAAGGGCGAGGAGTGTTTGTGCCAATCCCACCCACAGTGCCTGGGGCACACAGGAGTGGTAAAAATGGTGATAATGGAAGTAACGATTGTCGAAGTGTGTAACATTGATTCTAATAAGCTACGTATGATAAGTAACATGTACCGGATCCTTACCTTCCTAGCTGTTGTTCTGAAGGAATTCTTTTTTTTTTTAATTTTATTGTTGTTGTATTACATCCATCCCCTGAATGAATTCTTTAAACTCAAATCTGTATCTGTTGACCATCGTTGTTGAAAATTGAGGTCTTGGATTTTGCCATTTTGTGAAGGTTGTGTGACCTTAGGAAATCTTTAATTCATGAGGCCCTCTCTGGACGTGATCTGCGTCTGAATTCTGCAAAAGCCATTCACACCCAGCAGTCTTAGGTACCAAAGAGTATTTGCAAACTAGGATTCAGTTCCCTCTGTGGCACCTTGGTCCAACCGGACAGCTAGCATTCAGGACAGGACACCTGTCCCAGGAAGAAATTGTGATGCAAAGCTGAACACTGAACAGTACCATAGAGGGATGTCAAAGTCACACACACACACACACACACACACACAGAGCTCTGAATTCTTTTCCCACTTAGAGTCAGATTTGTCCAGTTGACATGTGGGACCACTCGGGACCCCAGCTATAGGACACTGGGTAGGAGGAACAAGCCAGGAGCTGACACAGACACCCCACAGACACATAACTATAAAGTTTCAAACTTGGGATCGGTGTTCTTTTGCACACTTCCGTGTTCAGCTCAGTCTCCAAATAAGCTTTCCTAGGATGGTGCAAGCAAATTAACCTGGATAACCCAGTGAGCACCTCAAGCAGGCAACAAATATTTGTAAAGTATTTTCTTGATAGGCTACCAACTCTTAAGAGAAAGGTGCTTTTAGGAAAATGTCCAGGCGTAATTGAAAAGGCACATAGCATTCAGTTTTTATCCTCAGCTAGCATGAAACTGTCTAACTGGTGGCCAAATTTGGGATTGCCCGAAGACAGACAAGTGACTAATACTAGAGCTGTGTGTGGCCACGACCAAATGTATTTTCTGACCACAAGGCCATGTCTGCAGTCTCCTTTGTAATTACCACACAGCCTACTGTAATTGTAAGACTTATATTTACTTCCTGCCTTTGACATGTAATTCAGGGTCCAAGGCTGCACCCCAAGCTGGAGTGAAACCCTCTGTTGTTTGCCTAAAACCTATAAAATCATTACTGTGTGAGGGAGGATGTGTGTTGTCACATCTGTTAAACACGTTAAGTATATCCTTATGAAAAATATGCCCGCTCCTGCCTCGTTGGGTAAAGCCATTTACGAAATCAGATATTTTTATTGAATGCCTACTACTATATGTCAAGAGCAGTTTAGACTAAGAAACATGGCGAACATGAGCACACAGAGCCTGGAAGGGAACAAGGCGGGGGGAGGGGAGGGGAAGGGGTAAGTGCTGCAGGAGAGTCACAACAACGTGGCAGACAAAGCCTAGGTGTTGTCTTTAGCTCGGAGCATCACAGGAGGCCCCTCCAAAGAGGTGACGTTTAAACTGACATTTTAAAATGACAAGGGGTAGGACAAGCAAAGATCAGGAGGAAGGACATTCCAGACAGGTTAATGTAAAGGCCCAAATTCAGGAAAGAGCAGCAGGGGACCCAGCTGGGGGCGGGGACCTGGCTGCTGTGCAGGTCCAGGCAACACGAAGCTCTAGTGGAAATTGACAGAAGGGTCTAGATACAGACTTAAGGAATGTAGCCCAGGGAGTGATTCCGAAGGTTTTGGTGTGAATGAGGAAGAGTACCCACATCTCTTGTAGGCACTCTGTAAATTTTAGTTTCTGCCCGGCTTCCCTCCTCCGCGCCTCGCTGGGGTGCCCTGGGCCCACGCATGGATGTAAATGCGGCTCTGTGGTCTGCCCCCTACTTGGTGGTTCCCAGTGGCATGAACCACATTTGACGACATGTTTCAGATATGTTCTTGGCAGACAGTGTGACCAGTGGTCTTGTTTTCCTCACCATAATGAGGAAAATTTTGAGTTCCCTTTAATAACAATTGAATGCAATCCAGTTATTTCTTTTATAATACTGACGTTTTCTCCCTTTGCCTTAAAAATATTGTGTAGGGGGTTGTGGTGCAAATCTTCTTGTCTATACAAGGAGAAACACAGCAGAGCTGTTTGTCATGAGTATTTTGTGAGGATTAAATGAAACACTGTATATAATGTGCTTGGCGCAATAGCTGTTCTATATAGCATTCTGTAAACTTGAGCTGTTATTTAAAAAACAGTAAGTTGTGGGGGAGAGGACCACACACTACACTGGCTTTAGTATTCAGATTAACCAAGCCAGGGAAGTAGAGCTGGCTCCATCAGTTGGCTAAATCCTCGCATGATTTGATCTATACTTTTTCCCTCTAATTTCCTTCTTTACCGGGGGCTTGTCAGAAACTTGTCTTTGGGTCGGCCAAATGCATGTCAGTGACATTTATTGCCAGATGTGACCTTTTGTTAGCTCACTGTAGAATCCCAACGATCATATCACTTTCTATAAATACAGTTTGGGGATGAGGAAATGTCTGTCTCGAGAGAAGTTGAGCTACTTGGACTCTTTCTTTTTTAGACTCTTGGTCTGTGGGCTCTTACTGTTGGCGCCCCTCCTCCGTCTTACTGTGCTCACACCTCTGCCTTCCTGATCACGGGCGCTGATAGCCACCTCCCACCTCCAGCGAGAGTTCCCCACGCCACCTCCCTCCCGGGCTGCCTCGCGCTTGACTTGTGCTTTCTTGCTTCCTCCTCCTTTTCAAATGTGAAAATAGAAAATAAAAAGGTAAACCCACCGTCTTTCAGGCTGGCTGAACTCTGGTGTTCAGCTGAGAGGTTTCCCAGTGGATTCCGCAGCGTGAGACAGGCAGTCGGAAATCCGCCGCTGGGTCAGAACGAGCCCTGTGAGAGGTGGACTGAGTGACACTCCTACTTTAACTGGCCATTGCCAGTCGGAGGTGGGCAGTGGCCGCCCCCGGAGGAAAGCCAGTCGGAGAGACTCCCCTGCACCCTTGGGAGGAACCACCAGAGGATGAAGAACTCTGAAGGGCCTAGACTCTTGCCCTGTGAATTCGAAGATGAGCCCTGGGAAGCACAAGACCCTTGCGTTTCAGAGCCCCCACCTCACCTCGTCACAAACATACTAAAATGTGGCAGCCTCCACGTTAAATACAATGTTATTACTGACAGGACATTGTTGAAACTATTTTTACAGTGTCCCTTTAGGAATAGGTTGGCTACAGGTAGCTGGTTTAACTTAATTTTGGCTATTAATTTACCCGCAGGTAGCACACTTGCCATTTACCAAGTTAGAACCTAAATCTGGCCTTAATGTGTTGCTTCCAGATGAAATATTTTTGATTTACCAAATCAACCGTCAGCCAAGTTAACCTAGTATTACAGTTTGGTAGTTATTCTGTTGGAAGCCAACCAGTTGTTTTCAAGGCCTCAGCCGTTTTCATGGGCCCTTGAACGTCAGGAAGTCCCCAGGCCCTGAACCGCAGTGGCCGGCACCCTTGTCTTCCCCTCAGAGCCAAAGCTACTTTGTGGAGCTTTTCTCGCAGAAAATACAACATACCGTCATGCAGTAAAACCCCTACAAAACTCAAGAGTCATTAGGAGCAGAGCCCCTGGGTTCTAGCCCTAAGTTCACTGTGTGCCCTTTTCCTGCCCCCAGTTGTGCTTTTCCACACAGACTCACCACCTGGCCCACATGTGAGGGCGGGGCCATCAGTTCCAGGAACCAAAAGGTGCACAGGACCCTCTAAATCTAAACCCGAGACACGGGCTTCCCTCCCCTGACAGAAGCAAAGCCATTTTAAATGCCCATGTTATCTTGTCGAAATGCGAGGAGGAAGAGAAGGAAGATGAGAGTAGGGGTGGGCGGTGGAGAAAGGAGGAAGATTGGACCACCAGCAGCTGATTGATGTTTGATGTCCTTGCAAAATGGCAGATCTGCCTTTTCTGTCCTCTGCTTTCCCTCAGTGACAGGCGAGCGGGGTGGGATGGAATGACAAGAATATAGGTTTCAGAGTCCGATAAATAAACTAGATTCAAGCTAGTTCTACCACTGATTCACTCAGCAGGCCTGAAGGCATGACCTCAGTAACCCTAGGGTTCCCCTAGAGCCTTTCAGGGTGCTCAGGAGGTCAAACCTATCTTCATGATGATGCCAAGCTGCTGTTTATCTTCTTCACTTTTTTCATAAATGAATTTTTCTCTAAACATGACGTATTGCAGTAATTGGGATGCATGCACGGATGTCAGAATCCAACTGTCTTCTGTTTAGCTAAACACGAACAATATTTTCAAACATACGAAACATTGCCACTGTTATCACTAGCTTATTTTTGTTCTGGAAAATATAATTGTTTTTAATTTTTTTAAATGTCATTTATGTTAACATATAATGGGGTTATTTTCAAACAACTTAAATACATTTTTTTATATTTCTTGATTTTAATGTCTAATACAGCAATGCTGATAGATACAACCCACATTTAAAAAGTGCTTTTGGGAGCCCTGGCTGGTGGCTCAGTGGCTAAGGCGCCGGCTTGCGAATCCAAAGGTCGCTGGTTCGATTCCCAGCCAGGGCAACATAACCAGGATGCAAGCCAGGTCTCCAGCCAGATCCATAGCTGGAGGCAGGTGAAAAAGGCACCCATACATTCTCTGCCTCTCTCCCCTCCCTCCTCTCTAAAAATAATAAAATCTTTTTTTTTTTTTTAAGTGCTTTTGGGGTCCTCAATAATATCTAAAAGAATAAAAGGATCCTGAGACAAAAAAGTTAGAGAACCCTGCACCACCCAGCAGTCATTTCCATTTACTGAGTATCTGTCTCCTCATTCCAAGAGCTGTGAAAAGCACATTGTGTTCTTCATCCCTTTTAATTTTTGGAACATAGCTGTAAAGTAGAACTTGAAAAAAACACCCTCGCTAGTCCCAGGCTCCCGACTGGAAGTGACAGAGCCCAGCAGTTCCTTCTGACACCACAGCCACACTCCTGGTTACCATCCAGCACTCCTTTACAAAGTCACTCTCTGACTAAAAAAGTGATTCTACCTCTCTAAGTCTCTTCCCTCATCAAAAGTGGGCAGAATCCATCTACCCTGCAGAATTCTTTCAAGAGCAGAAGGGTTAATACGCATCCAAGTGCCTAGCCCAGCGGCTAACAGTAAATACACTCTCATCAACTGGTAACCTCCTTCCTTCCATTCCTCCCTGTTCTTGGCATGTTAGGCTGGGAGGCTCAACCACTTACTTCCTTTTTCTTCCTCTAGATGGTCTTCAGGCAGACAGAGAGGCTGATGGAACAGAAGGAGTGGATGAAGATATGATTGTGACCCAAAGTCAAACCAACTTCATCTGCCCCATCACGCAGGTACCATTACCCCCATTCTCCCCTGAGAAAGCCGTTTGCTTCACGGAGCGAAGGCTTCCCGTTTGCTTTCTGACTGGAGTTCGCAGCCAGAGTTAAAGAAGGAGGGGAGAGAAATTATGGGGGTTGAAATCTCTATACATGGGCTGGAAAGAGGTTTTATTCAATTCTGCGCGTGTGGGAATAAATCCCTGGCCCACAGGCCAGCGGGCATTGCCACCACTGGCCTTGCTGTTCTTCCTGTCGTCACCTTCTGGTAACGTAAAGCCAGTGCCTGGGAGGGGAGACAGAGGAAGCCCTGGGACCAGCACCAAGTAACTAGCTGGTGACTTAAGTTACTGGAAGTGGATCTTTAGCATCGCTCACTGAAAGACTAATGGTATCTCCGTGATTGCAGTTGGAAATGAAGAAGCCGGTGAAAAATAAAGTGTGTGGCCACACCTATGAAGAGGAGGCCATTGTTCGAATGATCGAGTCCAAGCACCGAAGGAAGAAAAAGGCCTGGTGAGTGGGGTCAGGAGGGGCGGGTGCCTCTCTCCTGCCGGAGGAAAAGCCACCTACTGTGTCTCCTAAAGGGCTGTCACCTCCCAGATAGTGTAAACCTGGAAGTGGGCTTTCTAGAAAAACAATACAAGGGGGGAAAATGAGTAATCTCCTCTGGAGAAGCTGAAGGAACTTCAACCACACCTTTTTTAAGCAGGAGAAAAAGGAAAGGGATTCTTAAATTCATCATTGGATAACAGGAATTTTTATGAATTTGCGCTATAGCCTGGGAAAAAAATTAAAGAACTGTGATACGGAAACCGAAAGGCCGGGGTCCGTGCTGCAGACCCAAAAAGCGGAGACAGGGATTGAGTCTTTATGGGCGTTTTATTCAGATGGCCAGTGATCTGAGAAGACTGCGGGTTTGCACCCTCACAGACTGTATTACAATCTGTTGTAAAGGGGCCCTTTTTATAAGAAAACTAGGTAAGGGGTTTGGAATTCAGGGAAATGTTAATGAGAGCAAAGCTGCAGCATTCTTTCTTTGTCCTGGGCAGAGAGGCCTCTTACCCTGGAGCCAGGGTGGGTCATTCCTCTGGTTCCTAAAAGAATAGCTTTTTACGTGCATTATTTCTAAGCTTATTAACTGGAGTCAAGGTGGGTCCTTTGTACATTTCCTGAAACAATAGCTTTTACATACATTAATTACTAAGCTTATTGGCTGTTGCCTGAAACTAAAATTTTCCAACATTTGAGTCCCCCATGGATACTAAGACAGAAAATCTTTCATATCTTTAATTACTTCAATAACTTCCCCCAAAGATTTATCAATGAGAAACTTATTATTATTTAAAACTGGAATATTTGGAGAATCTTTTATATGGATTTTTTTACCCCTTCTTAAACACACCCCATCTTCTTACTTTCCATGACCCCGGAGGATAAGACTCTGTTCCTGCAATAACACAGAGCCCTTGGTCTGGCCAGGCTGACTTTTTTAGGTATTATGCTCTTATCACAGATTTGGGATTAACAAGAGGAATGGAATTGCAGGTGTGGCCAGTTCTCAATGGACTTCTGATATCAGTCCCTTTGATGTGAGCTGTGCTGCCCAGGGCCCAGGGGCTCGCTGGTCCAGACCTAGGGCTGGTATTCCCCACCACTCCCCCTCCGGGTATGGACCTGCAGATAGGGTGTTGGAGACTGCAGATATCTTGATGGTCATCCAGTCAAGTGATTTGCCTTGTTTATTCCAGAAGAACAGCCTACTCAGTTGCAACATTGAGAGAGTTTAAGTACATTTTTTAATTTGTCTTCAGTTTCCAACTTAGAGTTGAAATGTCCTATTTCCCTAACGACAGCCTCCCAGTTCATTCGTGATCTTCTTTGTTTCCAAATTACTCAGCCTTTCTTTTCGACTAACGTTTGTTTCTGCTCATTCTCTGAAAAGCAAAATGTTATATATTTTTTAACATAATTGCTAAGAAGAGATATTCCCAGGTAGTCGTATTTCACAGCTCTTCTTTCTTCAAGTTTGTGGTGCTCTCCTAGGACCAGGTGTGACAAGGCAGCCCTGACACGGAGCCCCCCCTTCTCAAGCCCCACCCCCAATCCCACCCCTAATCCAGGGGCAACTCCAGGAACAGGCCTCACCTTTAAATGGATCTTCCTAATTACCTACTTTGACTTTCTAACGTCCTTGGCCTTTTTCTGATTGTACATGATACTTGGAAGCACTTGAGTAACACGTGCCATCTAGGAAAAAAAAATGTTTTTCTCTCATACTTCTATAACTTGGGTGCAGATTCTGCAGATGCTTCAGATTCTCATCGCTTAGTAATAACCGTAAAGTCCAAGTGGAAGAAGTCTGTGAGATTTATAAAAAAGGTAGTATTTTTCCTGGGCCTTCAAAAATGAGAAAGATTTCAGAGAAGGGTAGGGAAGAATCGCTCCGGCCAAGAGGCCCACCCCACACAGAGCCTGACCACTTGGAGGACAGAAATACTGCTTGTGTTGTTGAATGTAAAAGGGGCAGTGGAAGGCTGAGAGACACTAACGATAGGGGAGTGGTGTGAAGGTTCACTACTGAGGGCGTTAACTGTGATTTTCTTCCTTTGCTCATCTATAAATCTAATCGTCGTTGCCTCATTGGTATGTTTGAAATTTGAATAAGATACATATAAAGTGTTGACAGTGACTAGCACATGGTTGGACCCAGTACACACCATCCCATTATCATCATCATCATCATCATCCTGTCATCATTTTTGCCACCATCATTCTACAGGGATGAGAGGACATTATTCTGAGTAAGGTGGGCCAACCTGGAGTTTAGGAACTAGCAACAGCAATTCACGGAATGGATTTAAAATGTCAACTGTGGTGCTTTTGTAGTATATTAAGTTAGAAGTAATGAGAGCTGGGATTGAGGCCAGAGTCATAGGCACCGAGGCAGGGAGGAAAATAAGAGTGATTGTGGGAGAAAGCTACCGGAATTGGTAGCTGAACGCTGAAGGGAAGCGAAGGAGGACTGACATTTATACCAGGCACCCCAAAGGACGGGGGTGCCGTTAGCCAACAGAGAGGAGCACATGTGGCCCCTGTTCAGTCCGAGGTCTCAGCAGTACAGCCACGTGCAAGTGGCCTGGGGACACGTGCATGTGGCTTTTCAACTTGAGGGAGAGCCCCGAGCCCAAGGTGTTGGCCGTGGGCCGCAGCACAGGAGTGGAGCGTGGCTGTCCCCACACCGAGAGCCACGGGACCGGCTCTTTCTGCTCACAGGCGGCCTTCAGCCCGACACCCAGGGCCTGAGCTCGGCGCTCCTCGGGGGAAGGGCATTTGCAGGGGGCGGCCCCGGCGAAGCGGTGGGCAGGAAGACAGGCGCCTTGGAGCCATGGGGGCTGGGAACTCAGGGCCGGTCTCAGGCCTGTCACAGCACCTCAGAGGCTCCTGATGAAGCCTGAGGGCGTCACTTGCCGTGATGCACGTTGGCATGATGAGCAGCCCTGGCGTCCCTTTGCTTAAAAACGTCTGACACATCCAGCTTGTTCTCATGTGTCCACTAGGCTGGAGGCCCAGGCCTGCTGTGTTCCGGGCCCTGGGTAAGGGCTGCTGGCTCTGCGTCAGCCTCTGGGGCGCTGGCCGGCCTCTCCTTCGGGGTCGCAGGTCTGACTCCTGTGAGGCAGTGGCACACACAGGACTTGAGAGCTAAGCCTCACGTGTGGCCACACCTGGCTCGCCAGGATGCTGTGGGATCGCTGCAGTGTTGCTTACAGAGCCCCGTTTTCCTGTAGGAGGGGCGCCCTGGTTCCCCATCATGCCCCTACGGCTTGGTCTTGACCTTCGTAGCTTGCAAACGTGTTTATTTACACGAGATGGTGAGAAACCAAGGTTCTCCCCCAGGTCCCGCACCCACCCCCTCCTCCAGGAAGCCTTCCCTGAACCTCATTCATGCTGGCTAAAACGCCCCGCCCCGTGCTCCTGTGGCACCAAGCCCATGTGGCTCCAGCCTGTCGGTGGGGCTGGCTCTTCTCCACGAGCTTCTTAGAAGCAGAGCCGTTCCTGGGGCCGGATCGGCACCCTGGAGCACCTGAGTGAATCCCCTGACCCTTGTCACACGGCATGCTGGTTATTTCCCACAAAACCCTATGTGCTACCTTCTTCTTTATAGAAGAAGCAACTGAAGCACCAGAATTAAGTCACAGCCAAGGGGTAAGAGCCAGGTCCTTTTCACTCTTGAGCCTGTGTCTGTGTCATCGGGCCCCCTGGCCCCGCTTGGGAAGGCTTTTGGCTAATGCTTCTGTCCCCAGAGTTGGTCCCCGAAGTGAGCTGAGGCCTGGCTGTTTGACAAGCACCACCCGGGCCCTGTCCCTGGCAGATACGTGGGCCTGCCTGCTCTGCCGCTGAGGGTGCCGCTCGTCCCGCCAGGCTTCTCAGAACGCGCGCTCTCACCCACCGAAACCGCTGATGTCACCAGGAAGTCCTCCCCACCCCCTCCCCACTTCCCTGTCCACCGCTTATTCACTGTCTGCCTGTCGCGGGGGTGCAGCCTTGCTGTGGGCAGGGCAGAGACCAAGGCCAGACCAGCAGTCAGCAGGGTTGTTCAGTGGGCTGAAGAATGTTACGTGAGGGTCATCCCAGCACACGTCATCCCAGCCACCTACTTCAAGTTGCATTTCCGTGTCACAGAAGTTGAAATGATGAAAAGTGCCTTTTCTGAAGTCATGGAAGTATCCATATCCTTTTCATATTCACAGCAGTTTACTTTCATTTTTCAAGCAATAACTCACTTGGAGGCCTCAGGGTATTTGGAAGGAGTGGAAGACATTTCTCAGGCACCCGAGGCCTTGCCCTAAGCCAGAATGAGGCACCCCGGACCCCAGCCCCCTTTTCCTCCAGTGGCCTTGCAAGAATCACATTGAACACCCGTGCCTGACCATCTGGGGCACATTTTATTTTTTGAGATCTCACTTGACTTTAAAGAGAGAGGAAGGGAGAGAGAGAGAGAAAAACATCACTGTGGGTTGCCTCTCACACACCCCCAACCAGGGACATGGTCTGAAACCCAGGCCATGTACTGGGAATCAAACCAGCGACCCTTTATTTTGCGAGCCGGCACTCCATTCGCTGAGCCACGCCAGCCAAGGCTAGGGCGTATTTCAGTTTCTTAAAAATAAATACTGTTAACAAGCACACTGTTCATTACAGTGACTGATGTTCCTCTGACATAAAGTAGCCTCGACCCTGAGATTAGGGCCAAGTGAGTTTCCCTTGGTGTGTTGAGCTGTTGGACTTCCTGCTCTAGACAGACGAGAGCTCCCATGATCAACTTTCTTCCCCTCCTGGGTTCTATCCTGTCCTGTATTTGCTATTTTTGATCTTGTTTTGTGTGTTGTTTTTGATCTTACTGTGCCTGTGCTATTTGGAGGGCTGTCTCAGATCACTAGACCAGAGCCGTGTGTGGGCAGGAACCCGTATTTGTGTTTCACAGTTGGATGCCCCGAACCTAGCACAGGACGAGTCACTCAGAAGGGCCGCATACATGAATGCAGGAAAGTGTGCAAATGTGGGTTGGGCGTATGAAGACAGAGATCATCAGCTTTAAAATGTATCAGAACGGTGATCAAGCAAATGACGGTCCTAGGTATCAGGAAGGGAACCGACAATATTGAGCCGGGGTCGCCTGCAGTCCTGTGAAACAAGGATTCTTCCCCATTTGAAATCGGAGGACCAGCGGCTCAGAAAGGTGAAATGAGTCGCCTGTGGTCTTGTAACCAGCGAGCAGGCGGTGGAGACAGAGCCAGCCCTAGGTCAGTGTGACTGCACGCGCTGGGCGCTTTCCTCCACCAGAGCCTTGCTCATGTTGAGAAAAAATCAGGTGTCTTCATCCAGCCCACTGCTTTCAGAGGCGACCACATCTGAACAGGGCCGTGGTGTGAGTTCCTCCCCACGCCCACGCGCGTGAGTCACACGCTGGCATCTTCGGCTGCAGCATCAGCCCGCTCAGGCCCTCCCCAGGAGGACCGGTGGGCATTTCAGAGGGGACATGTATACCTGTGAGGACGCTGCTCCCTTCCCAGCCTGGTTTCCTCCTTGTCCCCCTTAGAGGCCACGCTCTGAAGGAAGCTCCCCTCTTCCTTCCCACTCTGATCCATCAGCAAGTCCTAGAGGTTCCACCTTCAGTTCTGCCCCCACCCTCACCCAAGCTGCTGCAGGGTCCCCTGCTGCCCCGGTGTCCACTCTGCTGGTCCGTTGCACTGAGCAGCCAAAGCCATGTTTCCTGAATGTCAGCCACGTCACAACCCTCCCTTGGTCAACGCCCCCCATTACCTTCTCTTCCTGTTTAAAAGAAAACCCAAAGCTCCACTCAGCCTCCGGCCTCTCCAAGTGTCTCCCTGTGTCCCTGGGGCCTCAGGCACTGACCTCGCCCTTTCTCCAGGCCACCAGGTGCTGGGTCTGGGCTCCTACACAAGCTGCTGCCAGCCTGGCCCCCCAGGGGAAGCCTTGCACCCGCCGCTCCCCCCACCCCATCTTCCTTGCCTTCATAGCACGTGACGCGAACTGAACTTCCAGTCTGCATCCATCTGTTGAGTTAGTGACTTCCGGTGGTGTCCCCGGGGAGTGGGCGCTGGGTGGGCGTTGCCTGTGCCCCCAGCTCGGGGGAGGGCCAGGCGCGGGTGTGCACCCACACACGTGAACGCGTGCACGTCACTCCTGACGTCTCCAGCCGCTTTTCGGTGGAAGGTCCCTCATGGAAGTACGTGTGTGGGAGAGAAGCTGACGCGGAAGGCGGTCAAGTCAAGGGATCTGACGTAATTTACTGGTTTCTCCCAGCTGCCCTAAAATTGGCTGCAGCCACACGGACGTGAGGATGAACGACCTCGTCCAGGACGAGGCACTCAGGAGGGCGATCGAGAGTCACAACAAGAAGCGGCAGCGTCAGTCCGAGTAGGACAGAGCCCCCCGAAGCCTCCTTCCTACAGGAAGCCCACCGCCTACCTCCTAGCCAGCCCCCCGCAGAGAGCGTGCGAGTCCGAGCACCCGACTGCATCGCACACCTCGCGTGGGGTGACACTTGAAGGTTTTAACAGTAATTGAAAGCCTTTTTATACGTTACAATAAAAAGTCAAGGGAATTATATTGTTTATTTTTAAGTATTCTCTCACTTGAAATAAAAGTTTGATTCTCTACAGCGTGTCCTGCCTGTCCACCGCCCACGCTGTCAGCCGACTCCTGGTGCAGGCCTTTCTCTGTCTTCTGCTCTGGACTGTTCGCATTAACATTATCGTTTCAATAAGCCATGTCTCTCAAGGGGTATTTGAAGTGGAAGCACGCAGAAATGCCCCGTCGCAGGCATTCTCCGTCGGTGCAGCGCACAGGAGCACGAGGTGACAAAGTGGAGTGCGTTCTCCCAGGAAGGCTTGCTTTATGCAGTGACCGCTGCCAGCGTGGGGAAGCGTCTCTTTGCCACCGTTGCCTGCCCAAGGTGCTCCGTCGCAGGCCAGTCAGCGCCGTGGCCGCTGCTGCCCGGCCCCCAGGTTCTGCGCCACCGTCCCCGGGAAGCCACCGCATCTTGGCTGTCCTCTGCCTTGCCTGGCGGCTCTCCGCAAGTGACCTCCTCCCCCGGGACCTTGGGGTCTTCAGCCATGAACTAAAGGTACTGAGCCAGTCATTCTCGTTCCCCTTTTAGCCCCAGAGTCGGTGGACTTACAACCAGCAGGGTCATTACCTTGAAGCTCGTTGATTATATTCTAATTGTGTGAAGAGTGCTAATCTATCACTGGACTTCATAGCAGCCTTTTACCAACCAGAATATTCAGTGAAACCAAATGCATATTCAGGCTACACTAGGAAACCAAGAATAGTGGATAATGGCTAACGTTTATTGAGCACTGACTGTGTAACAAGGTGCTATTCCAGCTTGCATATGTGTTAACTCTTATAATCGCCTGATGAGAGTGCTATGGTTATTGTTCCCACTTTCCAGATGAGTAAACCAAGGCCCAGAGAAGTGAAATAACTCATGGAAGCTCATAGAGCCAGTCAGTAGTTGAGTTGAGATGGGAAGTTAGGTTGTCTGGTCTCAGAGTCTGCATTCTGAATCCCACATTCCCCTCCACCTTGTTGATTTCTGTAGACGCTTAAAACACAGTCAAAGCCCACATTTAACAACGGAACCTTTTATAAATAAACAAGCATACACATGTGTATGTGCAAAAAATGTTCATTAAAATGCAGAGAATCACTGGATTTGACATCTAAGGGGCAGTGATGGCTGCAAACTGATCATTTATTTCAGTTGAAAAGCCTCATCTGAGAAGGGCAGCATTCATTTTGAAAATATTTTCATGGGATTCAGAAAGTAGGATGCCATTTGGTTGCTTCTAGCAAAGTGATTTTGAATTTCTTAAGATGTTTTATCTGAATCAGACTTCCTGAGGAAATGATTAAGTTAAAGCCAGAACAAACATACTTTTCATGGAATGTGGTTCTTTTGTGAAATACTTTTGTTTCCTAAACAAGGAGAGACCAGCATGAAATGCTTGCCTAAGGTTCAAGTTGCATTTTTCCCAGCTCTTTCCAAAGAGAATGCAAGCTATTAGTGTAAATACCAATATCCGATAGAAAAATGCAAAATGACACTATTCCACTGTGGAAAAGGTGTATCATCAATATCCTGTGAAGCTTTTTCCTGTTTTAAAGTTTTGTGTATTTGTCTAGCCAAGTAAAGAATTTGAATTTTTATATAAAGTTTATTTGCAACTTTAAAGGTTCAAATATTTGGTTGTCATTGTGAGTCAAACCATATGCGTGCAATTTCTGTTGTAGGAATTTTCCCCCAAAGTGAAACTTTTTGTTCAGATGAAATCGTATTTCTCGAACTGAGAAATCCGACAACATAAAGCAACTGAAAGGAGAGTCTTCCTAGCTGAGAGGAGGTAGGAGTCCCAGGCCCTTCCTTCCAGGGCAGCCCCAGAGCCCCGCCTGAATTACCCAAGGCCCCATGGGTGACATTTGAAAACCACAGCAGACATTGGAGCTAAATCATAGTTTTAGTTATGACTGATTTAAGACTTGGACAATTCTGTGAACATGGCATTTTTTAATATGCTAGTTCCTTTAAGAAACTTCCAATTGGGTAAGTTTAAAACATTACCACAAACTCCCAAAGATGAGCTAATTTATTTCTCGCCTGATCTAGAACTTTGAACAGGGAGGTGCAGCCTGGAGCAGCCCTGACAATGAATGCTTACTGACCTTAGGTTATGCAGGAGAAAGATCAATTACACGACTAAGAGGAACCATCAACTGGTTGCTGGGTACATACACACCAGGCTCAGGTCTAAGTGCCTTAAATGTGTTGCCTAAGTGACTCCTTCCTACAGCCCTGGAAGGTAAGGC
The DNA here is from genome assembly GCA_004026585.1 of Noctilio leporinus. Taxonomy (NCBI): domain Eukaryota; kingdom Metazoa; phylum Chordata; class Mammalia; order Chiroptera; family Noctilionidae; genus Noctilio; species Noctilio leporinus. Next base: position 106,006 of record PVIW01000612.1, read on the forward strand.
TGTTAGCCCATTTTACAGATGAGGAAACTGAGGTTTAGAGTCACCAAGTCATTTGCCCGAGGTCCTTCACTCCTGCATGGTAGAGCCCACACTAGAACGGAACAGTGAGTATTGAGCCAGGGATCTAACCCCCCAGGCTCTTTGCCCCAGGACTGTAGAGGACACGAGTCACCAGCCAACCTGCTCTTCTTTCTCATCTCCCACGTCCCCGTTACTGAGACCACCATTCCCCAGGCTTGCAGGCCCTGGTCCATGATACAGTTAGCACAGCCCAGTGCTCCTCTCTTCCCTAGTTTTCTCTGCAAAGACCCTGCCAAGTCTAGGGCCTGCTTGCTGGACCTAGGTCATACTTACACTCCTCTCCAGCCTTCCAGCTGGTCCCTGACCCATCACCCTCCACTGCCCCCCCTGGGCTCACACACACACACACACACACACACACACACACACACACAGTCATCTAAAATACTGGTGGGCTAATTGCACATCCTACTCTACAGAATGCAGTTCAGGCCTAATGCTCAGATTGTACCGCACACCAGCCCTATTCCCATCTCCCCAATACTCCTTGTGTCCCCAGCACTTCCGTTCACCCCCTGTTTGACGGTCTCCTCCAGGATGGGGGGGTAACCCTCAGTTGTCCTGACTAGCACATGTAGATGACCGTGGGCAGGTCACTTCACTGCTGCAGGCCTCAGATTTTCCCCATCAGCTCGAAGATCGGGGCTTCCCCTCAGGTTTCTCTAAACCCTGAGATTCCATGTCCTACCATCCATGAATAGGGCGTTGGGCAAGGCTATGGACCTTCGGAAGGAAAACAGGCTGACATGGAAATCAGTATGTATTTGAACCAAGTGTGTAGTTTACAGTTTCGACTATTCAACAAATACTTTTTAAGGCTCATTTTATGCCATGTTTTGTGTTAGTTTCTTTGGATACAAAAATCTCCCCTCTGAAAAGCGTCTTGTCAAGATGGTGCAGACAGATATGTACAAAAATGAATTCCACAGGTTGCATGAGTGCCATGTATAGAGGACAGTAACACAAAGAGGAAATAAAAATCATTTCATAAACAAATTGTGTTTCAGTAAATCGGGTGACAAGATTCAGAACATGCTGAAACCTGACTGGGAGATGTAAGCATGTCACGAAGGTGGATTATTTAGCTCTATTGGAAATTCATTACACGTTGGAAATCTGTCTTCTAACTTGTCAAACACCGTGGAAGGGGACGGGGTAACTAATTTGAAAAAACGGAGGGGGAACAGGAAGTCATATGTGCCAGTCACTACGTACAAATTGGTGCAGCCACCTGGAAAAGTTTGGCTTAAAAAAAAGTAAGTGAAACAAGTTTACCACACAGCCCAGCATTCTCTTCTGATGTAGGATTTCCAAGAGAAGTGAACACCTGCATTCACACTGGGACTTGTGAAGAAAATTCTTAAGTAGCATCATTTATAATAGCAAAAAAGTGGAGACAATCCATGTCCAAATGGTGAATGGACATGCAAACGTGGTGGCTCGTACTATGGAATACTACTGGGCAATGGAAGGGAAAGAGGTATTTATTCATACATGCTGTAACATGGTTGAACAGTATGTACTTACATGGAATATCCAGAAAAGACGGATCTGTGGGGACAGAGAGCAGCTTAGTGGTGACCTGGGGCTGGAGGTGAGAACAGGGGTAACTTGCACGAGGGGTCACTTTGGGGTGAAGGAAATGGTCCAGAACTGGGCCGTGGTGAAGGTGACACAATCCTGGATTTGCTAAAAGTCATTGAATCCAACACCTGAGACAAGTGGATTTGAAGGCCTATGAATATATGAATGAGTAAGCTGAGAGGTTTAGAGTCACCGAGTCATTTGCCCGAGGTCCCTCACTCCTTGAGAGGACAAGGAGGAGAGAGCGAGCTTTCCTTGTAGTTTGAAAAGAAAAAGCAGCTGTAAGAGCTCTTGGTGTCCGAGTTCAACTGGTAGCCAAATCTCTATCTGTCTTCTAAGAAGAGTTTTGAAATCTTAATTGTAAACATTGTACTGAAATAAGAATTCTACTCAAGCCTCAAGAAATCCAGGATTATAGGAGTATTACGATAAAAGAATTAAAGGTTAGTGAGAGGATAAGATGAGTGACTGATAACAATAAGGAACTAAATTTGATCTATTTCTACTTCTTTATCGCCCACCTGTATGTTCCTTTTCTATGCAGTAATTACTAACAGTAATCGGTAGTGCTCATTTGCTACTTTTATTTTTTTTGTAAGTATAATGGAGTGAAAACACTTCCAGTTCTTGCTGTTCATCCTGCCCGTGGGAAGGATGAAATTCAGTCCCGACAGATGACTTGGTAATCATTCAGTGGCTAGCAGAATGAACCAAGCTTCAAACAAGACCATAAACATTTATGACCACAGAAAGAAACATTTAGCGGCAATTTCTGTATGAACAAATACAAAATGGGGTTGCAAACAAAAAGAAAAAGCAAGCTGTAATTATGAAAGGAAGCAACCCGAGGGTCGTCCTTTGTCATAAACAGAATACAAACCGGAAGTGCAGTTTGTTAAGACAGAAGTCAGAACAAGACTGGGTCCCGGACGGGAAGGGGGGCCCGTTCAGAGGGAAGACAGGCCAGCAGCCTCCGTGTGGGGACCCAGGCTGAGCTTTCAGGCTGGTTATGGTCACCACAGTTCACATTTGTCCAGAAAACAGTAAAAATAAGGTTAAGGATGATGAAACAGAGATGCAATGTTGAAAGGAATGGGGGTGTGTTTGCCCACAGAGAAGAGCCTGAGGCTTCTGTTTTATACAAAACATGGGATTATGTGAAGAATATGCCACAAGGCAATTAGGGCCGTGAGGGAACCAAGTAAACGTTCTTTGATCCTCAGAAGAAAAAATTACTGTTGTAGCATCTTAGCACAAGACCTCTTATCCAGGACCACATGGATTCCTCAATGAATTCCTTTTTATTTTTTCTTTTCTTCAAAGATTTTATTTGTTTTTAGAGAGAGAAAGAGAGGGAGAGGAACACCAATGTGTGGCTGTACCCCCTCCGCATACCCTCAACTGGGGACCCGGCCCACAACCCTGGCATGTGCCCTAATTGGGAACCGAACCCGAGACCCTTTGGTTCACTGGCTGGTACGCCATCCACTGAGCCACACCAGCCAGAGCTGAACTCCTTTTATCAATATGTTTAAAATACAGAAGGCTTATTAATTAATATGAGGGGAAAATGACATCTTTACTTTCACTAACCTCTAACTGGACCTTAGCATTGCCTACAATTACGTATGTGGGCACCCAATTCCGGTCGGATGAAACGGTGCCTATGGACTTCGGCACTGAGATAAAAATTCCTGTTGCTGTGAAGGTAGATTCACCCCTGCCTCTTACAAAATACAGTACTTCGTTCGCTTCTGGCGATGAAGAACTAACAGGCGTTGGATGCACCCTCTCACGTTTAACAACAAAAAATCCAGACAGCACCTATGGAATGAATGAATAGTGCACTGGCCACAGCCCTCGCTGGCCTCCAGGAGGGCGCCCAGGCTGCTGTGCAGAGGGTCCCCCCCGCCCCCCAGAGTCTTCCACTGAGTCATCCTCAGCTCCTGTCTGAGGAAACTACCTGAGGCTGGGAAAGAACCTCTCGGAGGGTCAGAGGAACAAAAACCCAAAACGTTCCTTCTCCTCCCATCAGCCAGAGCGGAGCCCAGCTGCTCAAAGCTGCACGCATCCTGCTGAACAAAGTTTAAGAGAAAGTCTCAAAAGCAAGGGAGGCAAGTTTTTGTGTGAAGAGCCAGACAGGAATATCCTCAGCTTGACGGGACGTTCGGTCCCTGTTGCAACTACTCAACCCTGCTGCAGGAGCAGGGAGGCCCCCATGGACGCTATGGACGTGATGGATTGATAGTGGCCATGTGCCAATAAAACTTTATTGGCAGACACTGAAATTCTTTTTCTTTTTTTTTTTTTAAGTGATAATTGCCATTTTTATTTATTTATTTTTTTAAGATTTTATTTCATTATTTTTAGAAAGAGGAGAGAGGCAGAGAGGGAGAGAGACATCAATATATGGTTGCGTTTCACCTGCCTCCAGCCACAGACCTGACTGGAGACCTGGTTTGCAACCTGGTTATGTTGCCCTGGCTGGGAAATCGAACTTGCGACCTTTGGGTTCGCAGGCTGGCACCTTATCCACTGTGCTACCAGCCAGGGCTGAAATTTTAACTTAATATAATTATCACATGCTGCAAAATAGTATTCTGTTGCCTTTTTTTTTTCCAATCGTGAGCCCTACAAAGATAGGGAGACAAATGTGCACCATGAGCTGTATAGTTCGCTGACCTCTGATTAAAAAGATTAAACTGTTTCTCATGAACTGATTTCCATAATGAGGCACAAAAATATTTAAAAGGATACCCAAAAGGAGAGAGAAACTCAGTGCCCAACAAGGTCAGATTTACGATGTCTGGTATCAAGTCAAAAAGTTCCAAGCAAGGAAAGAAGTAGGAAAATATAGAGCCTATAATGAGGAGAGAAATTATTCAATAGAACCAGACTCAGAAATGATAGCAGTGATAGAATTAGTAGGAAAGGACATTAAAACAGCTATGAAAATATACTCCATATGTTCAAAAAGGTAGAGAAAAGCACACTGAGTTATGGAGGGACTTGGGAGATAGAAAAATGACGTAAATCATCTTTGTATATTTCTTTCTTTATGAAAACTTTATTCCTAGCAATAAAAAGTATATCTGCAATGAAAAATACATTGTGTGAGGTAACAGCAGATTCGACACTCTGTGGAAAAGGAAAAGATTGTGAGGTGGAAGCGACAGTAGTAGAAACTATCCAAACTGAAACACAAGAAGAAAGGGGTACAAATGAAAAAATGAAACCCACGTAGAGAAGGCAGTAGATGGAGCACCAGAAAGCTGGGGGGAAGCATCGAACAGCCTAACACGTGCATATTTGGAGTCCCCAAACAACGCCAAACAAGAGGACCAAAAGAAGTCTTCGGAAGAGAGAAAATACAGTACTTATTAAACCTGGTGCCGGAACTTAACAAGTGAGGCAAATCTACTAGATCATAAGTTCATTTTTCAAAATGTTTCAATGAGTGTATTTTCAACATGATTGGTTCCCTCTGTAATCTTAGTTTTCAAACACCTTGTTCTGAAAGGGCACAACACTTTGCTGGACCACCCAAGGGTACAGGGCACAGTGGAGGTCAAGAACTTGGCACTGGTACTCAGCTGTGGGCCCCTCCTGTGCTTCTGGGCCGTTCTCTGCAGGGTCTGCAGCTGTTCATAAAATCTCTAGTCCCTAGCACGGAGCCTGACACCGTACAGTGCTTCTCTGATTGTTTGGTAAACAATGAATGAAAACAAAAATGTTCTTTTGTGTCCCTGGAAGATAAAAGCAGAAAAAACAGGCGTGAATCAGCACAGATGAAGTTTCCCCCAGACCATGGGAGTGACACATTTTATACAGGATCCCACGAATCCTCCCAGCAGCCCTGGGTGCAGAGGAGGAAACTGAGGCCCAGGCCCTGCCCTGCAGTCCTCACATGCAGGGTCTCTCAGCTTGTGAGGAATGGGACTCGCACCCACAGAGCGCGCCCCAGCACCACCCCTGACAGAGCCATGGCTTGATGGTGCAGGCCACGCTGAAGTGAATGCCTTCCTTGAGGAGACCCCTTCCATCCCTTCAGAGGGAGGCCCCAGACTCCTGTAGCCCTTGAGCCTAATTCCCTTTCATCAAGGCGAACTCACCCCGGGGCACTGGGAAGGTGAGGATCAAAGCTACCGCTCTTGGTCTTGGCCCTGCTGTAGCCCCACACCACCCACCATCTCTAACCCCCTTCCAGGGTGCCCTCAGGGCCTCTTTCCTGATTCTGATGAGAAGCAATAGAGGACACAGCCTTGGGAGGCTGCACCTCACTAAAGATCCCCAGTTCTTGCACCCTGCATCCCATTTCCAATATCCAAGACAAGTTTGTGGCCCAACCTCATTGAAATGATTCTTCTGTAGTAGAGTTAGAGTGATACTGTGAATAAATAATTCCAAGTGGGCTGAAAGACAATACAGCAAAGGTATGGAACCTTCAGCATCAGGGGGTCACATTTCAGACCCCTGGCTTTGTGTGTGGGGGGGGGTTGGTAACAGCTCCCTCACTTTATTTCCTGCTGTCCTAGGGCACAGAGTACTTTCTACCTTGTGACTGCGGTGGGTTCTTATCTCTCCCCCTTGGCTGCATCTGGTGTGTGAAATCACATCTGAACTATACATTCCCTTTGCTTCCAGGTTGCTCAGAGTGAGGGGCCAGGAACACCTTTATCAGAAGCTCCGAAGAGCTTGTTAGAATACAGACTCCCAGGTCCCACCCCAGGCCGACCACCAGAACCCAGGGAGGTGGGCCTGGGAATCTGCATTTTGAAAGCTTACCAGCTGATTGGGATTCATGCCCCACGGGATGACTCTGCACCTGGTGTCTCGGAGAAACCCAGATGAATTAACGTTGGGGTTAAGAAAGCCAAAAGGAACATAAACGCCGGAGGTGTAGTTTTCGAAACACCACATTCTTAAGTCAACAGCTCAAAAATGACCTCAGGTAAATTCCAAGAGTTATACATCTGTCTCCTGAAAAAATAAATCTTCCGATGAGTGGAAAGCCTGAGGACCCGCTTCACCCCAGTTCTAGTCATTGCACCCTCCCTTCCTGCCATCTGAGAGTTCACTACACAGACGGTCCTTAATTGCCCTACTTGGCAACATCTTCAGCTCCACCCCTCAGGGCCCCCGCATATGGTAAAATCTCGATTAAAACAAAACCAAACAAAACTTAACTCGGCTTTCCCTGATCAGCCTAAATTTCATACACACTGAAGACTTGGAAATGGACTAAAACATGCTTCTAGGCAGAGAGGGATCACGAAGCATCCTCTCCGCTGGTCGATATTTCCGGCAAGAACATTGGATTCTCTGAGAAAGCAGCACGTCCCAAACTGCCATGGTTCAAACCCGTCCATCAGAGGTTTCCCGTATCCGCCTACGGCCTCTATTACTATTTGCTTATATTTTTACTTTAATCCAGTCACTTTAAAAACTCGGGCCTTCTTCTAAATATAGACATGAGGCCCTGGCTGGTGGCACAGTGGATAAGGAGCCGGCCTGCAAACCCAAAGGTGGCTGGTTCGATTCCCAGCCAGGGCACACAACCAGGTTGGAAGCCAGGTCTCCATCGAGCTCTGTAGCTGGAGGCAGGTGAAAGGCAACCATACACAGATGTCTCTCTCCCTCTCTACCTCTCTCCCTTCTTTCTCTAAAAATAATAAAATCTTTTTTTAAAAAACTTAAAGAAAAAGATAGACATGAAATGACCAGTTTGATGTGCTAAGTGTATTTTAGAACATACGAAAGTAAATATGTCATTCTTAAAAGAAACAGGTGTGTTGAAGGATGTACCAGTCACCAGGGTGGCTCCGTGGGGCACTCTAGCAGAGGCAGCAGGGCCAGGGGTCCAGGCCAGCGCCTCCCCGGGTTTCTCCTAAGAACCTCCCTCCGCACAGCCAAGCGCTGACATAAAGAAGTCCCTTGAGTGTAGCTCGACACCAGTGCAGAGCTTTGGCTATTAATCATCAAGGCATACCCACCCACCCGCTGCGGTTGGGGTTTCAGCAGGCCTGGCAGAGAGGACAGGCCCAGGAGGGGGCTGTGCTGACCCACGAATCCCAGTTTCACAGGAGAAGTGCAAACTAGGGAACATGCTGGTTCACACCCACGGAGAGCTCAGCCGAGCATTCCCGTCTCCCCCCAGCCACCGACGGTGAGCTTGCCAGCACACCCCATCTGTTTCCTGGAGGCAGGTGACATCCGGCCAGCCGTGGGAGCCTCCCCGGGAGAGCCCGCTCCTGGCACCCCGGAGCGCTTGTCTTCCGCAGATCGATTTTTCCTGTGGGCCTGTGTTTGCCTTTCAGGCAATGACTGCCCTGCACCTAACCGCCCGTTGGCGGTGGCTGCTTAAAGCCAGCCAGGAAAGACCGGCTTCACACCGCATGGAGCCAAAGGTGAGGTGACAGCTGGCCGATTGTTGATGATTCACCAAGCGGACACTGAACCGCGGGCGGCCACCAAGGGCACATATCAAGTCACAGCTGAGAACCGGGTTTTGGCTGCCCGGAGGGATTGCAACACGCTTTTAGCTAACCTCAGCTCTGCAGAGCCCGGCACCCGGGGAGTGAGGGTTAGGGAACTCAGGCGCCCTTCAGTGTTCTTCCCAGAACAGCTGGCTATGTCAGAAGACCCAAGTTCCAATTTCACTCTCTTTCTTACTAACTCTGTGACCTGAGGTGACTCCATTAGCTCATCTGGGCCTCTGTGACTTCACCTGTGGCAAGAAGCTGTTCCCCCACTCAGGACACCTCCTGGGGCTGCCCAGATCCAGCGGGACATGGCCCGTCGAAGGCACTGCACGCTGATGTGCAGAGGCCGGGATGGGGGCTTGGCAAGCCAGGGACACCTCAGGCCTTGCTCCTGCTTCCAAAGCAGGTGCAGTAGGTTACAGACAGCACGCGGCCCAGGAACACGCACGACTGCAAAGGACCGGCTGAACCCATGATGGCTTAGCATGGGCGTGAGCAGGGATGGGGAAGGACCAGATTTGAGGTTGGGGTAGTTAATTTTCCCAGAATACATCACTTGTGCCTTTACAATACATTTAGTTCTTCTGGAAGATAATTATAGGTTGGATGGTGCCATGAGAGGAACAAGGTAGAGTTGATCCATCTTCGGGAGGTGAGAAAGCCCTGTGGCCAGGAAAGACTGTGCCAAGGAGACCTGAGGCATTCTCCCGGGGACCAGTGTGAGCAGACACACCCAGAAGGCAGGGGTGAAGGGGAACCTGAGCCCACAGTGGGGACCCAAGCACACAGAGGGACCCGTGGCACACAGAGGGACCTGAGCACACAGGGGGACCCGTAGCACACAGAGGGACCTGTGGCGTGCCAGCTCAATACGGACTTACGGTCCAAAGCATAAACCAGCTAGCAAACACGAGAAACGTTAGCACTCGCTTCATTTGCGAGACTAAAACTCTCGAGTCCAAAGCAGGGGGAAAGGCCGAAACCGTAAGCAAAAAGACCCACGGAGAGTTAAACCACAGAAAATACAGACAGAGGCAGTGCTGAGGGATTTAGTAAAATTTCCACATCTTCAAAGTGCACTGGCTGGGGTCTGGGAAGTGAAAGAAAGATGGAGTCATTCGTATCATCCTTTCCTCCCCCAAAGAATCCAGCCAAAAGCCACTCAAAAGTCAGGCCTTGGCCGATGAAGGAAGCGGTGGGGAGGAGTCGCTGACCTCTCTTGGCTCCAGGTCGTCCATCCCTGAGAGGTAAGACACCCTTGAGCCGTGGCTGGGAGGGTGAACGAGACAAGGCCTCCCCCAGGGTCCTGCTCCTGTCCCTGTTGTGTAGTCACCGCGTGAATGAGAGACTGGGACCTACAGGGGCTCAAGTGTGGCTGCCTAGGGAGAAATGCTTCTCTGGTGCGGAGGTGAGGAAGCACAGAACTTGGGGAGGGGAGGGGAGTGCAGGAGATAGCAGGGTTCCTGGGCCAGCCTGGAACCTCCCCCTGCCCCGGCTGCGGAAAGGGCGTGCCCACGGGCCGACGGTCCCTCAACAGCTTTACCAACCATCTCAGGACCCGAGAGGCTGCTACCAATAACTTCGCAAACACCGTTACTCCGCGCTTGGCCTGTCCTCTGAACTGGAACAGGCCACTGCTGGCCTTGGTTATTTGACAAATGTGCACTTGCTCGTGGCGCGGAAGGATGTGGAAATACCTGCCCTTCTCAGCCATCGCCCATCCTTGCAGGTGCTAAAGCCGCTTTCCTGAGGGAGGTCACGGGCAGCAATTGCAGGAACTAATGGATGGGTTTGACCCTCAACCCCTGCTCTGCCATCGACGCAGTGTGTATGGGGAGCAGGTGTCTTGATGTTCCTCCGCCTCCGGTTGCTCGTCTGTAAAATGGGGGTCGTGAGAAAACATAGGTGAAGTGGGAGGACGGAGCCCAGCACAGCCCAGTAGAAGGGCCGTGGTTGGCAGTTTCGTTCCATGAATCTTCACTGAGCATCTACAAGGTGCCCGTAGCTAGGCTGTAGGGACACAGCGGTGTCCAGTGCCAGGCTAGAATCTTCCCAGGGGGGCTTAGTGTCAGCCCGTAATTTATTCCCCTCACTCCCAGGACCCCCAGTTCTTCCTGGGGATGCCCCTGGCCTCAGTCCAGCACCTGCAGCTCCCTGCTGTCTGTGTCTGTCCTCTCATCACTTTCTCCAGCTCTCTACCTTTGGGTCAGACACAACAGTCCCCCTACCCCAAAGCTCTGAGGCCCTTGCCTGCCTATGGCCTTGGCAGGTGACCATCTTTTGGTCTGGACTCTTCCTTGTGCCCTCAGCTCCTGTCCTTCTCACCTGGCCAGCTTCTCCTTCTCTGGCTTTCAGCTTAGGTGTCCTCTCTTCCACTCAGCCTCCGCCCTGCAGTCTGCATTGGGTCCTTTATCTCTTGGTTCCCTCTGCCACCCCCATCACAGCACCCAACGCAGGGTTCCTGCAGCTCAGGGAGTAGGGCTGCCCTGGCACATGGCGGCTGTGCCCCAGGTGTCTGTCAGAGGAGCATGTGAGAGCAGGAAAATGTCCCCTGCCCTGGCGTTCTTCCTTCCACCTCTCTCGAGATCTCTATCATGGCCACCCCCTCTGGGTGGCAGGTGAAACAGCCCTTCAGGGTTGCACCCGGTGGACCGTTTCCTCTTTCTTCCAGAAGCTAGTGGATCATGTGGGCAGAGGAAAGACAACCTTCCTCATGGGTGAGTCTCAGGAGGGGCATCTTTCCTGGGGGTTCCCTGACTCATCCAAGGGGTTCTTTCAATTTCGAAATCATGTGTCATGGTGTGGGCGACATGAAAGAAATCACCAAGTTCTAGAATGATCTTGTCTTTCTCTAATATCAAGAGGAGCCCTGGCCTGAGTGAAAATAGAAGCAAAGGCTCAGGGGGAAAAAAATCTAGTGAGAAAAAGAGAGAAAAGAAACCAAGCTGTTAGGATAGCTCTGGGAGCTGAGGGCTAGTGCTTTTCTTTATCTGTGCATCACATAGGCACTGGGGACCTGCCCCGGGCCAGCCCTGCAGAGGTGCCAGGCACCGAGAGATGGAACCGTCCCATCCCAGTAGGAAGGGTGAGGCATGGGTCCATGCAGATGGGTGGTGGGTGCAGATGAGTCTCCAGAAGGAAGAGGAAGGAGGGATTCTAGATGGTGGTGTCTTGCTTGGATGTCATGTTTCCTTTGCTCAACCTGGGGAGCCAATATCGACTTGAGGCCATAGCAGAGGTGCCTAGAAGGGCATTCCTGGTGTTCTCCATTGGAGCTTCAGAGGTCTTATTCCACGGAGCAGTGAAGAACCAAGAGAGAACCATCTTGGACCTTGTAGCGTCTGCACTGGGCTCTGCCCACATGCCCTGAAGGCACTTGGTTCTCTCGCTACTGGAAGTTGGCAGCTGAGAACTAGCAGCTGAATCCTTCTGCCTTCCTCAGGGGCAGCTCACAGAAGAGGACTGGTTGACAGAGGTGTAGAAAGGGACCCACTCTTTGGAGCCAACCCAGCTCCAGAGTTGGAATGGGCTGAGGCCTATGTTGCTCCTTCTGCTTCCTTCAGCAGCGCCCCCGCCAACAGCTGTTGTTCCCAAGAGCACCCCGACACACCCACATGCAAATCTCCATCTCAGAAATAGATTCCAGGAAACCCGATACGAAACCCAACCTATCTTTCAGGGTTGCTCTGTGTACTGTGTGTCAGCTCTGTTCTGGGTCCCACGGGCAGGGTGGGCAGCCTGGGAACCCCCCTAGCGGGCACTGTGCTAGGGGCCACCTGATTGACTTCTGATGGCCTTTGAGGACAGAGAGAACGGAGACCAGCACTGTTCCGGGGGACAGCCCAGGATTTCCAGGCTGAGAAATGTTCTCATTCTTTTTGGCAGTTCTGTCCCATGCCTTCACCATCTGGAAGTTCTTCCTTACTTCAAACCGGAATCGCTCCTTCGGTGATGCATCCCGTTTCCTCTCTCTTTTCCTCCACGGAGCTGTGTTCTTGCCAAGAAAGAAAGTTGAAAGGAAACCAAGACATATGGTTTTCTTGTTAAGATGAAGTCCACGTTTCAGGAGAGTCAGAGGATAGCGTTCAAGTAAGGACCACGGAAATACATTAGCCTGTCATCTGCATTTGAGATTGATTTTTTTATAAAAGGTAACCCAGTTAGTTCTCCTTTTTGTTCAGTGTATTGAACTTGGGAGGAGTGAAAATACACTGGAGACCCCTACTCCTAAAGCAAAGAGCCCGGAATCAGGGGTCCGCCATCATTCATGCTAAATCTGCTCCCAATCCAAAAAATACACTAAAGATTAAATTAAAGGGAAAAAAAAACACACACCAGAAAACTTGTCCCTGCTGCTTCTCGTGGGCCACCGTGGGGAGGTTCTTTGCCTTGGAGACTCTGTTTCCCCTGATGCTACACACGCTCCCCGCCTGTGTCGGGGATATAGGGAGTTAGACGGAGCACGTGAAAAAGCTCAGACCCTGAAGCCCTGCTGTAATGTGAACGTTCAGGACCGACGTCCAGGGCAACTTTACGGGCCACTCCTAGCCCCACAGTTCCACCATATTTTCTCTTGAGAAATCAACAGACTGACACTAAAATTCATATGGAAATGCGAAGGACCCGGAACAGGCAAACCGTTTGGGGAAAGAACGAAGCCCGAGGACTCTGTCACCTGTTCTCAAGTCCGACTACAAAGCAAGTGGTCAGCATCGCGTGGGGTTGGGGTGACGTCAGGGGTTGTGATGCAACAGAAGAGAGTTCAGAAACAGAGCCACGCAGACATGAAAAACAATGCCCTTCCAATGGGGCGGAAGGAACTGTGTTTTCAACCAACGGTCCTGGTACAATTGAATAGCCACACTTTAAACATGAACTTGCAGCCTACCGGTGCCACACACAAAATTTAACTCAAAATGGACCATGGGCCTAACTGCAAAACCTAAACCTATAAAAGTTCTGGAATAAAAAAATATGGGGAAAAAAAAACCCTTTGTGACCTTGGAACCTTGGATTAGGCAGAGGTTTCTTAGATGCAACTTCAAAAGTATAACCCATCCAATAAATGGATAGAATGAACTTCACCAAAACAGACAAAATACAACTTCTGCTTCTTAAGAAATAATCTTAAGAGAACGATAACCTAAGCCACAGACAGGAAAAAAATATTTGCAAGTCATATACATCGAATAAGGTTTTGTACCCAGGATATATATAGAACGCCCAAAACCCGATAATAAGAAAACAACGCAAGAATTTTTTTTTTAATGGGCAAAAGATGTAAGCACTTTGCCAAAGAGAATAAACAGATGTCAAAGGAGCACACAGAGCGATGCTCAGGGTTATTGATTATTAGAGAAATGCACGTGAAAATCATAGTGAGATACCATGACAGCAACATTCCCAGGGCTGTTATGAAGGGAATGATTGTGTGCTTGTCAATTCCTGTGATGAAGCCCCAGTCCCCAGTGCGATGTACTGGGAGGCGGGACCTTCAGAAGGTAATTAAGGGTAGATGAGGTCAAGCTGGAGGCCCTGTGATTGGATTGGTGCTTTTATAAGGAGAACAGAGATGTCCAAAGGTGCAGGCCTGGGGCGCCCCTGGCTGGTGACGTTCCAAGCAGGCTGATGCTGTGGCCTCAATCTGGCCCAATCCTGCACACCCAGACCCTCAGGGCTGCCCTGGAACAAGGATGGCAGCAAGTGTAGGTGAGTCTGAGCACCGGCCTGGCCATTACTTGCCCTCTGACCTCAGTCAACCTAATCTCTGCATCTGGCACAAGAGAAACATTGTGGTGGAGTGGAACCAGGTGTGCAGGGCTGGTGACTGGCTGACGGCCTCAAGTTCACCTGGCTGGTTCATGCGTGGGGCGTACCCCCTGTCGCCAGGTTGGGTTTCTTGTAGGTTCCCACGGAGACCGCCCTTTTCTGGGAGGTGGCTGCTGCCGCCTTTCCTTGCTGACCAGGGAGGGGACCGGGACAAGTCCACTCATCCCTCCAGAGGCCGGGCCTTCAGCCACCACGAATTACTCAGGGGAAGTCAGAGCTCGTCATTATTTGATTAATCCGCATGAGGCAACACACCTGGGGACTGTTTGTTTAGCAGGAGGCAGAGCTCCAGTGAGCTTTTCTCCCGGCAGCCTTGCCCTGTCTGTCCACCAACGGGGAGCCAGGCGCCCCCATCCTGGGAGCCCGGAGCCACGGAAATCTGCATCGGGAAGGCGCAGAGCTAGGCTTCCGGTGCCTGGAGAACCCGTGTGCAGCCATGTGTCAGCTGCCCGGGGTGCTGAAACAGATTACTGTCATCTCGGTGACTTAAAACAGCACAGTTATTCTCCCACTGCCGGGCAGACCAGGGTCCCCACCTAGGTGTCTGCAGGGATTGAGGGGAGAAGCTTTTCTTGGTTCTTCCAGCTTCCGGCGTTCCTTGGCTTGGGGCTACGTAACTCCAATCCCTACCGCCCTCTTCACATGGCCTCTTCTCTGTCTCCTAAAGACCCCGCTGATCATCGGATTTAGGGCCTGTTTGGAATAATCCCAAATGTTCCCATTTTGAGATCCATAACTTAGTAATACCTGCAAAGACCTTTTTTTTTTTCCAATAAGGGTTACATTCACGGGTTCCCAGGGGACACCTTCTGGGGGGAGGTCACCATTCAACCCACTCTATCTTTTAAGTTGCTCTGTCACTTTCCTCCTTGCTGGAGGCCACTCTTATTTGTCCTTTCCACCCCATGCCAACAGCCACTGTCCTGCTCACGTGCTCTCTTCTCTGGCTGGGCCTGGCGCACTTGTCTGTCCAGCTGTCCGGCCTCCTGCCCCCATTTTCACCTCCTCCTCTCACTCCCCTTGCTGTTCCAGAGGGTATTTCCTCACTCTCCAGGGGCCCTGTATTATTCCTGTTTCAGGCGCTTCAGAAGGACAAATCCAGTCTCCTTGGATGGTGTTTGAGGATCGCCCAGGGATGGCTGCCAGGGAGTTTGAGGACACTCGGGCCACAGTGAGGTCATCTCTTACTGTGACCATCCTCATGCTTAGTCTAGGCCACAGGTTGCTGAGCAGCGAAGCTGGTTTCTTTCTCCCTGGCTGACCTGTCCCTAGTGGTGCCAGACAGGGCTCAGAGCTCCAGGAGAGGGGACAGTTTAAAAGGCCCCGAACCAGGCCTGCTCCCCTGAAGCTTCCTTGCATGCTTTTCCCCCACCTGCCCCATTGGAGACCTGTTTCTACCCAGGCTGCCCCTTTTCCTCTTCACCCTGAGGGTCTCGGAGCCCTTTGCCTGGAACTCCCTTCCCAGTCTCTGTCTTGAAGCTAGAACACAGCTCAGGGCTCACTTCCTCCAGGAAGCCTTCCCTGATCTCACCCCCAGCTACACCCGTCTCAACTAGATTTGTTACATGGCCCTGCTCTGTTCCTCCATGGTCTTCTGCTTCTCTCCGTGTCCTGAACTCCTTTCCCCCTGGGGATCTGACCTTAAGTAAGTTCCCAAGGCTGCTGCGGCAGGAAACAAGCCTTCACCCTAGGTGAGGCACACTGGGGCTGGCCAGGAGGCGGATGGTCTCCAGGGCAGAGGCGGGGTGGGGGAGGACCTTCTTACGTCCTTAGCGTTGAGCAGAAAATGTCTTTGGGAGCACGTGGGAAGTATGACTGGTATGCAGGCTTCGGGCCACTCCCCACCCCAGCCTTCTCTCTCAGCTCACCCAGGCCCAGCTCCGAGGGGCAAGAATCCCCGTCGTTCTTGTTGTCACAGAAAAAATGCTCACGTTGCTTAGAATATTGTTTCCCCCTTTTTCTGGGGCAAAGAGCCCCGTGTTTCCTCCACAGAGGCCACCTGGGGGTAGCAGGGAACACACTGGAGGAGAGGGGTTTTGAGAATGCCCCACTGAGCTTGCTGGGTGAGGGGCTTTGGGCAAGTTAAACATTGGCAAGAGAGGCCCCAGCCACGTGCAGCTCCAGGCGCAGGACGTGCCTTTGAGTAATGGGCTAGAAACTCAGCGCACTTCCCCTCATGAATCCCCACACAGGAACCCTAGGACCGTGGGGGCGATCCCAGGCTCCTTGCAGATTCAGGAAACTGAGTCACAGAGCAGTTAAATCAGCTGCCTTGCTAGCAGGCTGCAGAAGACACGGGGCCCTTGCGGCTCAGCTCTTTCCCGTATGCTCTGCCAATACGTAGCGATAACTTAACGTTGCTCAAGACGACAGGCCCGTGTCCCCACGCGGGGAGAAGTGAAAACAGGCTCTGATTTGAAGCGCTGCGTGTTTCGCTCAGGAACCTGAAAGAGCCAGCCAGCTCCCACCCCACCCCCACCACAAATTCACAGGCCCACACTCACTGCCCCTCAGCCCCTAGGGAATCCTTCCCTCACGAATCACCCAGTAAAGGCCTGTCGCCTGAGGACAGCCCTCTTTCTGGTGTCACAGTCAGGGCTGCTGGTCATACTGGTTATGCCCAGAGCCCTGCCATTGGGGACCAACATGCTCCAGGGGCCTGGCCAACATGTGCCATCAGAGAACCCGGGCCCCTGGTGAACCTTCTACTAAACGGGTCACTTTACCAGTTTCTGCATCTGGGAACAGGTGGGTAGAAGCATCTGCCTCATTCACCTCAGAGGGTAGAGGTGGGCTCGCTGGCAGGCAGGGGAAAGTGATCTGTGAACGGGGATGGTCCAGATGCGATTTTCTCAGCCCTGGAAACCCTGAGTCGGCTTCCTGCTTTCACCTGGCTACCAGGAGCTTCCCTGGGAGTCCAGCAAGGGCTGCCTTTGAGCTGAAGGAAGAACAAAGGACAGATGTCCTTATAGGGTATTGGGGCACAGTTAATGGGGGCAATATGTAACGGGCTCAGAGGATGGCTGCCACAGGCTTTGTCACCCTAACTACCTCCCAGGTGGCCGCACGATGGCTGGGACGCAGCCACTTGGGCCTGCGTTGCCCTGTTTGCTCAGCTGCAAAGAGCTGGACCAGCTTCTTGGTTTGGCACCCAGCGCAACGCCTAGTGACCACGGTGCTTGCAGGGACCCATGAAAGTAGTGCACCCTTCATTTCTTCCTTTCTTTCTTTTTTTTAATCCTCACCTGAGGATATGTTTATTGATCTTAGAGAGATAGGAAGGAAAAGAGACAGACAGACAGAGGCATCATCAGTTGCTTCCCACAGGCGCCCAGACTAGGGCTCCATCCCGACGCCTTTGGTGTACGGGATGAAACTCCAACAAACAGAGCCGCCTGGCCAGGGCTATACTTTCCTGTCCTTTAAAATCAGAAGAAGAAGAAAAATGCATACAATAATCATGAATATGTAATAACGAATCCAGCCAAGATTGCATTTATCATTTCACCAACGTAACCACGAGACATAATTTTCATTTCGTTTACTTACTTTACGGAGGAAGGCGCACACGGAAGTCCCCTTGCAAGCACCAGTAGATTGCAAAAATGCCACAAGTCTTAGCAGCACTTGTCACCAAAGAGGCAGCATCTGTTTATCCAGCCTGGGACTCTCACTTAGTTTGGACAGTTGATGTGGTGCAAGGGACATGGGGTGAGTTCAGGGCCCAGGCCTCCGGAGGTCTTGCAGCCTCCCTTCTCCTGCTTTTAGAACCGTGGGGCTGCCGAGGGATGTATCCTGGGCTATCCTGATGGAGGATGAGGGACACTGGCCTGGTGTCCTGGTCACCCTGGCACCAGCCAGCCAGTCCTATGAATCAGAGCTGCCCAGCCGACGGTGCACACAGAGATGACCAGCCAGCTAGGCAGAAGAACCGCCCGGCTGAGCCTGGCTCAGACTGCTAACTCAGAACCCTGAGCAACACAAATACTTGTTTTAAGTCACTATGTTTTAGGGTGGTCTCGTGGACAGGGCCGCGGCCCTCTGCCCTGAGGAAGGACTTGTGAACGAGGAGGGCCAGGTTGTCGTCCCATCTTCTAACCCTGAGGACCCAAACCTGGTCAGCGCTGTCCGATGGGAAGGAAATGAAGGCTCACAGATACCAACCAGTCCGTGTGCGACTTTAAATTGTCTACGGGCCATGCATGGTGTTTTAAGTTCAAAGAAGCGGGGCAGATTCATTTTATTATTTATTCCTTTTATTTTAAAATTATGTTGCCCTCTATTTATTCAAATGGAAAGAGGTCCCCCAGATAGTGGAAGAGACTGGTTATATAAAACAGATGGAAGGTGAATTTTATGAATATATTTTATTCAACATACCAACATTTGGATACCTAATCAGTATAAAAATTACCAATGAAATACTTTACCTTCCTTCAATTCTACGAAGTCTTTGAAATCCAGCGTGTATTTTGCCACCTGGTCCAACTCCGTTAGGACCAGCCGCATTTATAGTGCGGAAAAGTATGTTGGTAATTGGCCCTGGGAGGCCCTTCCCCCCCTCTCTCCGGCTTTCCTCTGAGCTGCCCTGCCTTTGCTGTCTGCGTCCTCTCTGCCCACAGCGGGTACCTGGGCTCCATCAAGTTCCCCCTCTCCCAGGGTGGCAACCCCTGCATGGGGACCCGGTCGCCTGGATGCATCCCTGTGGCCAGTCACAGGTGCGTCCCGCCTTGCAGGCACAGGCTGATGGAGCGCGGGCAGCATCTGAAAACCTGGAACCATTCCTTACTTCCGCTGCCCATCTCCCGCACGCCCCGCAGACCTGTGGTCTCCATCGCACTGTTTCTCAACCCTGCCTAGCAGCCTCCTGGCTTTCCCAAGCCCCTCTGCGGCCCCCAGAAGCCATTTCAAGCTCCTCCTGGGGCCCATGGACTTGGGGATTGACTCTGCCCCGTCTGCTCCTGCCTGCATTGTCTCCTCGGGTCTGGTACAGGGCAGAGCATTCCTGAGTGCTGAGCTGGGCCCTCCTGGCTGGGGTTGCCTCCTGTTCCCAAGAACCGCCCCAGGAACTGCCCCTCGCCCAGCCTTTCTGTTCCCCAGTTACTCACACTTATTCATGTGCAAGGAGAACAACAATGGTGCACAATCAACCAGTGTTTCCAGAGAGAGGGCAAAGGGCCTCTCTGAGTCACCCTGGGGGCAGTTCCAGAATACGCTTGGCCTTCCCTCTGCCCCTCCAGGGGAAGTAGGGGTGTGCAGCTCAGACCCCACTCCCTGACTCTAAGCAACAGGGAGGGGTCACGTCAGGGCTGAAAGCCAGTCAGGTGGATACTGATGCCACAGGACGAGTTCTAATTCCTCGACCTGGGCTGTTTAGCTTAACCACTTGGAGGCTGTCAGGAGGGAGACAAGCAGTGAGCCCACCTTCCTGGGCTCGGGGAGGTCTGAGTGCCCTCATGCCCACAGAGGTCCTGCAGCTCCAAGGGGCTGAGGACAGGAAGGGTAGGCAGACAATGAAGAAGAAGATGATGATGATGGTGACAATGACAAGGAGAGGTGATCTGCAGGTGTGGGACGTCGCCAGATGGTCCAGGGACCCTGGGAACGCCTCCCCCCAAATCTGGCTATTGCCTATGGTCAGGGGACACAGTGGGAACAACAGCTGCTTGTGGTGAGTGACAGGTCTCTCCCAAATCCTGCCGATGCACCCACAAAGCGCTGGTCCTGCTGGTGTCACTTATTGTTCTGGGGACCCCATCCCTGGAGCCTTGACAGTTGAACCTTGCCCCAGAATGTGTATTTTGGAGGTGTCTAAGACCATTTCCGGGTTCCCCGTTTCTGACAGTAGGTTCAGGGGGCTGAGAAGGAAAGAGAGGCTGACAAAAAGAGGTGGACAAGTACTCTTTAGGGGCAGTTCAATTAAAAATGTTTATTTACGAAAATGTGTATTGAAAGCTTATGTCCATTTCACATTTTGTCACTTGAACAACTCTGTCATAAGCCCATTGCACAGAAGAAGAAACTGAGGCTTAGAATTAAGGATCTGCACCAGCAGCCAAACGTGGGCTGACCTCTGGCACTTCCTACTCTAGTGTTGGTGACAGAATTGAGCTCTAGCTTAAATCTCAATGAAATGACAGAAAACAAACTAACAAAATGCTGATATTCACTGCAACTGTCCCTTTGGAGTCCTGACACATTTTAAGCTGTCCTGACTCTGGGCTTTATCTCTGCTGTCCTTCACCTGGACTTCCCACCCAAGCCTGGCAAGTCTTACTGCACCTTCAAGATTGCCCTTTGGGGTCCCTGCCCCCTAAGAAGCCTCTACAGAGCAGCAAAGCGGAATCATCTGGACAGGGAAACCCTCTCTTTCCCAGCTGGGAGAGGGGGTAGGGGCTCTCTGGGTTCTTGGGCTCCACAGCTGTCCCCTGCCCCCAATGCTGAGGCCCCTTCAAGGCCAAGACTGCGGCCTTGTTGTCCGTAGGCCCCACCAAAATAGCAACAGTTCGTGTTCAGTTGTGAATTCCTTTCAAGGTGAGGAAATAAGCCCGTATGTACTACAATACTGTCGTCTTAGTCACTTACGCATGACAGACATAACATGGGTGGCAAGTGGTCAGACCCCTGGGGCAGCCGAGAAGGGGTCATGAGCAGCCAAGAATTAAGAAGACGGAAAAGACGGTGAACTTGAGACCTGGGTCCCGTCGTGTTCTGGTCCCCGCTCTGAGCCTTGAATACGTTTCTGGGGAGGGGACTTGGAGAAGATGAAGGCAGCCTGCGAAGGCCCTTGGACCCGCCCCACCGGCACGCCTGGAGCCCGCGCCTGTGCCGCGTCCTCTCTGCAGGGAAGTGACTCGTAGCGGTTATGAAACTCAGAGGCTGGTGTGCATTTTACATTTTTTGCCCTTTCGTTATCCTGGCCAGGAAGATTTCCAACTTGAAGTAGCTCTCCCGAGGGAATCGGTGCTGGGAATGAGGAGTGGCTGGAAGGAAATAGCGCGTGACGCACAGGGAAGAGGCCGGAGACCTCACAGGTGAAGGCCAGGTAGTTGTTTCAGGCTCGCCTGAGTCCCCTCCTGTTTTTTGCCTCCTTTCTAGAAGGTTCCAGTTCAACCTGTGGGGAACACCCCTGCATGTCCTCCCCAATGCACAAACACACACGCCCACACACCAAGAATGTGCTATCTTCTCCCATCTCCAAAAGCTCCTTTTCACCCCCTTCATTTGGCAGATAAGAATAGCTAATATTTATTGTTTGCCATATCCCAGGCTCTGCGCTAAGAGCCTTACTTGCATTGGTTAAGAATCTCCTCACCGCTGGAAGCCACGGAGGGGTTGCGTGACTTATCCGGTCGCACTGTTTGCAGCCCGGGTTCAAACCCTGGCATTCTGACTCCAGAGCCCAACCTGGAGCCCTGACCGCAGCTCACTGCCCAGAAGGTGAGTAAGGCACGGACAGTTAAGTGACGTGCCTGATGTCCTCGGCCCTGGTTTGCGCATGGATCAATCTCGCCACAGGTTCTTTTTTGATTCTCTCCCTGACACCTCTGCTTGCCTCAGACCCCTCCTGACAGCATCACCCATGGCTGCCCCCCCAACGTAGACAAAACCCCACCCCCCCGTGAAGAAATGAGCACCAGGCAGGGCGTATGAAAGCCCAATTTCTGCCTCATTTCTGCTGTTGACTCATTCAGTGACCTTGGGCCGATCCACCGTTCCCATCTGCAAATTGAGACTTGGGTTTGCCCCTCCCATCCGAGAGGGCTTTGTTGATCAAACGCGTTTCGGGCTGTGGAAGGGTTCCGCGCGCAGTGGGGGTTTCGGTTGCTTTCTGGCACCCCAGCCTCGGGGAAACTGTTCCTCCGAACTAGCAGTTGACCTGCAGGGCCCCGTCCTGGCGCTGGGTAAGTCTGGGGCTTCCTGCTGCCTGCTCAGAATCACCACCCTCCACAGAAGGCTCAGGGATGTGAGGATTTTGCAATCAGAGATTGCATCAGGAAAGCTCTCTGAATAGCCCCATTCTACCCTCTTCCCCGCCCAGGTGCCGGCTCAGCCAGCGGGAGGATGGGCACCGAGGGAAGGATGCAGACACTTCCTCTCCCACGGCTCAGACAGTGCCTGTGGCAGCAACAGCTGTGTGGATCTAGCCCAGGCGCCCCCAGGAAAGGGCCGGTCCTCTGGGGGCCTAGGAAGAGAACCAGAAAGCCAAAGCCAGACTGGGAAGTAGGGTAGGAGGCTTGAATGGGTTGACTAGCAACCCCCAGCCCCACCTCAAGGAGCCCGAAGCCCTGCTGCTGGTCAGCTGTCACATGGGGCAGCTGCACCCCCACACCCCCACCCCCTGTACCTCCTGCTCCTCATCTGCAGGATGGGAACCATGGCTCGTCCCTGCCTCACCGCAGGTCCCTGGGCACATATATCCTCCCTTATAAGATCAAGCCCCCAGCAGGCACTCAGCACCATCATCATTATTATTTCCCTGAGACTCTGTCTGGCCTGCTTGACCCCATAAGCACCATGAAGAAAGCCACAGCCTCAGTGATCACGGCCCTGCCAACCATGACCCCATGACCGCCCCTCTGACCTCTCTGAACCCGATCTCTGCCAGGGGACTCCACCCACCGCATCCACGGGCACTGGTGTGAGTTTTGTGAGAAAACAGGTCTGGAGGACCCAGCTCAGGGCCTGGCACAGAGGAAGTGCTCATCAATGGTGGCTTTTATCATGACGCCTGCTTGGATGGGACCCTGATGGCAGGAAGGAGCACGGGGAACAGAGGAAGCAATTGTACAGAGGTGAGAGGGGGAGGCAGTCTCCCTGAGGATGGGCAGTGAGAGTCCTTGCCCCCCTGCCGCCTCCCAACCCTGCCTGGGCCTGGCTGAGTCCTGCGTCCACTTTATTCTCTAGGGTGGCATTCACCCGTGCAGCCTGGGAACAGGGAGGAAGGGGGCCGGTCCAGGTGGGGCCCCCTTGGGACTTTCCCGTGTTTTCTGGTTGTCACAGGTTCCCACCCAGGGGCCCATAAGACATTGTTAACCCTCTCCTACCCCATAAACAATTTATTTTCCTGCAAACATCCAGGACGCAGACTCTCAGGTGACACGAGGCCTGTCCATCGTCACCCCCAAGGCAGCAGGAGGTGTCTACTAAGCAGCAGAGGCTGGACTGCCAACGGCTGCATCTCCTCCCAGCGTCATGCACAGTGGCCTCCCGTGGGTACTCTGCACGGGCCACGGTGGGAGTAGTTGCACCATGGCAGTTGGCAAATATGACAACCGTGAATGGATTTGAAAACATTTACTGGCACCCCACTATTCCCCATGAACTTGGAAATGAGACTGTCAGCATTAAATTGCTTTGGCCTTCAGGGGCGGGGTGCAGGGCGTGAGAGAAGAGCTGGAGAAGCTCCCCCACCTCCCAGCAAGGTGAACTGCAGTACCTTTCTGGGGAGCGATGCTGATTTGGGGCAGCAGATGTCTGAACGGCTGTTCTGATGTTGTTTGGAGAAAGCCAGCCAGGGAGCTCGTGTAGACAGAAAGGGAGATGGTCAGAGGAGAAGCGTCAAGCAGCACCACCATGCCTCTGTCATGGTCACTGCCGCCTGGCTGCCCAGTCACCATCCTGTTGACTTCCTTCCCCGCACCCCAACTTCACTCTCCCACGATGCTGTGTGCCACACTGAGTGTACCCCAGGGGTAGAGCAGATTGATCTAGTCCAATGACATCGGTTAGCTTGCCCTACCGTAATAAACGCCACACTCACCGGGCAGCTTCAACACCAGGAGCTGCTTCTGTCACCGTCTGGGGGCCAGTGTGTGCATCTCTTCCCAATCCCGAGACCTCAGGTTAAGTCCAAGATCAAGGTGTGGGCCTCGTTTGGTTTCTTCTGAGGCCTCTTTCCTTGGCCTGCAGGTGGCTACCGTGTCTTCGCATGGTCATCCCTTGGAATGTGCGTTACCCTGTGTCTTAATCTCCTCCTATAAAGACACCCAGCAGATTGGATTAGGGCTCACCCACATGACCTCATTTCAACTTCATCACCTCTGTCAAGCCCTCCCTCCAGATGCCGCCTAAGCAGGGTTGTTGTTGTTGTTGTTTTAAAGATTTTATTTTTATTATTTTCAGAAAGAGGGGAAAGGAGAGAGGCAGAGAGGGAGAAAAACACATCAACGTATGGTTGCTTTTCACCTGCCTCCAGCCGCAGACCTGACTGAAGGCCTGGTTTGCAACCTGGGGAATCGAACCTGCGACCTTTGGAGCAGGATTTTTTGATTGATCTGCTGATACGTTCTTCCTGGTCTTCTTGCTGTTGTAACCTTCACTATGTCCAGGGGCAAGAACCAGTTAATTCAAGGGAATCTGCTGCCATGGACATGTCTCCATGTCCCACAAGGACAATGTCAGGTGCCAGGATTTGGTCCATGAGAGGCCTTCTGATGAACTGACCTCTCCTTTTGGTGTAACCCTCATCTAGTTTTTGTCATTCTGCTCCTGCCACAAGGCCTGATGCCACCACCTTTCTCCCTCTCCACTGGGAGCTCACTGAGGACAGGGCGGCTCTCTGATTCCTGCGTCTCCCACAATGCTTGGCACATAGTAGGAGCTCAGTAAATATGCACCGAATGATGAATGACTCTGGCTAAAGATAACGATTCCTTCCAGGGTCCCAGTTCAGGTTCATCCTGAAGTACAAAACGGGAACATTCCCCAAAGATCTTAAAGCGACTTTTGGTAAGCTGAACGGTGCTTTACGTGAGCTAGGTCAGCCCTTTCTCAGGCTCACAGGGGGGGCCATAGGTTGTCTCACCCCACAGGTTAAGCAAAAGCACTTACACTCCAGCTTCCTAAAGAAGAGGAGCAAGGAGAGAGTGGGGAGGGCGCAGGAGCAAGCCTGGGAAGGGGGCAGAGAAGGAGCGGCGGAAGGAACTTGCATGGCCAACGTTGGGTTGGAACCCCAGCTCTCCGTCTTTCCAGCTGTGCAACAGTGGGCACATGACCTAGCTTCTCTGGGTCTCCCTTTCCTCAGTCAGCAAATGGAGAAGGTAGTATCGCTTGATAGGGCTGTCGTGAAGGTAAATGAGATCAAGTACGCAAAGCACGGTGAGTGAGGAGGAGTGGGAGTTCGGGAGAAGTGGGCCCCCTTCACCAGCAAGGGCAAATCTTCTATGGCCAAGACGTGGCCCCCGGAAGGAGGTGGCCCGAATCCATAAGCCACATGGACAACTATATCAGGTTTTTGTCAGCCAGGTTGGTGTCAAGCAAGTTATGACGTCTAATAACCCCTGGACCTCTGCCCTTGCTGAACTTGCAGCTGCCGGTGACTGGGGCCCAAGGCAAACCCGTCCACGCTGGGAGCAGGGAGGCCAGAACCATCTGGGCAGCTGCTGGCCTATGTGGCCTGCCTGCCGCACTGCGGAGATGGCTTCCCACCTCCTCTGCAATTCCCAGGAAGGGACACGTGGAGGCTCTCCGCTGACAATCCGTGACCCAACATGACTTGTCCCCAGCCCATTTAACCTTAGTCCGCAGTCTTCCCAGAAATAAGGCAGGAGGGCCACAAGTTCAGAGTTGTTGTTTTTTTTTTTTTAAATGGAAATCCCAGAAACCAAAGAGTCCCTTGCATGGGGCCAGGCTTCCTTTGAGAAGGAGGGGAGATGTGCTGGCCAGCTGCCACTGCAGCCTGGTGCACGCTGAGTGGCGGAAATGAGTGTTTGAAGAGGCAACAGGGATGCTTTCCAAATAGCCTGCGGACTTCAGATCACATCATGGCGGGGTGGGGACTCCTTTTTCATAAGAAAAGGGAGAAGGCAGCCTGTAGGATATGTGTGCGTGTGTGTGTATGTGTGTGTATTTACATGAATGCTTCTGTGTCGAGATGACTCACTGATGAGGCAGAGCTGCTATGCTGAGCATGGAACCTAGTCAAACCCTGAAAGAAACTCAGGGAGATTACAGGGCAATCCTATGAATGGTTAGAAAATGCCTTCTTCAGGTCCATCCATGCTGTCGCAAAAGGTAACATTTCCTTCTTTTTGACGACTGAGTAGTATTCCACTATATAAATGTACCACAGCCTTCTCATCCACTCCTCTACGGACAGGCCTCCAGGCTGTTTTCTGATCTTGGCGATTGCAAACAACTGCCATGAACATAGAGGTGCTTATGTTCTTTCAAATTTTGGACATCTCAGAGCCGAGTTTTCACGGTCAGAGTAGACAGGAGCCTGTGCTGATCCAAGAGAAACCGTCTCTCAGCAGAGAACATCGTAAAGAACGTGCATTTATATAAGGTCTGTCTAGAAAAATCCAGCCATTGTTAATACAATGAGAATGATTTGCATGACATCCATGTAACTTGGCAGCCAAGAGTGGACTGGAATGTGCACGTGTGAACAACGATGACTTCACTGTACCAGTCAGTGGGGGCAGAAGACGCCATTGAGTGAGCATGTGTACTGTGTGGCCATTGCATTCAAAATGACTGAGTAAGTAGAGCAATGAATCTTTGTCCGATTTTGCATTAAGCTTGAACATTCCTCCACAGAAACTATTTGAATGATCCAGCTATGGGCAACTGGTGACTGGCAGCTTCATCATGACAATGCACCTGCTCATGCATCATGTCTCATGCAGAGTTTTTTGGTGAAATAGCAACGGTCCAGGTGACTCAGCTCCCCCTACAGCCCAGATTTGGCACCCTGAGACTTTTGGCTTTTCCCAAAACTAAAATCACCTTGGAAAGGGAAGAGATTTCAGGCTGTTGATGAGACTCACAAAAATATGATGGGGCAGCTGATGGTGATTGGGAGAACTATGTGAGGTCACAAGGTGCCTACTTTGAAGGAGACTGAGGCACTATTGTCCTGTACACAATGTTTCTTATATCTTCTTCAATAAATGTCTCTCTATTTTTCATATTGCATGGTTGGATTCCTTCTGTACAGACCTCATCGTTTGAAAACTGCCACAGTAATTAGTCTTCTGGACTGGGAAAAAAGAGGGGAAGCCCTTATACCTAGACTACCCACTCCCTCTGGGTTGGGGGACATCTGTTTCAGGTGGAGGACCCCTCTCTTTTCCACCACCCATAGGGTCTATGGGAAGAGAGAGTATTAGAAGAGCACTTCTGAAGAGGTTAACCTAAAGATCTCCAGGAGTCAAGCTGCTAATATACATGTGACATGGCAGGTGTTAGACATAAGGGAGCGGTGGGGACTGTGGTGAGCCAGAAAAAACTTACCTCAATCCCCATCTTTGCATTGGCCTAACGAAACCAGGCTGAAGGGGATTTGGCTTGTTTTGTGACTCCTGATATTAAAAAACTGAATTATGTCAGCCTTGGCCAGTGTGGCTCAGTTGGTTGGAGCATTGTTTCATAAACTATGTTTGATTCCCAGTCAGGGCAGATGACTTGGGTGGCAGGTTCGATCCCCAGTTGGGGTGCATGTGAGTAGCAACCTATTGCTATTTCTTTCTCACATTGATATTTCTCTCCCCCCTCTCTCTCCTCCCTTCACCTCTTACTAAAATTAATAAGCATGTCCTCAGGTGAGAATTAAAAAAATTACCATGTCAGGGATGGATCACCAAGGCCACTAGTTGCCACCCGTTTTTTCCTCTAAAGCAGTGGAAGCCTGTTCTGAAACAACAAGCTCGTATAGAGATGCTTCATGTGGAACATCTGATAAAAACTGGAATAGCTTCTGTTCAGTTCAAAATGACAGCATAGGCAGCCATAGCTTGCCTCTTCCCACAAATCACATCAAAATTACACCTAAAATATAGAATAGCCATCACCCAGAATCATCAAAAGTCGAGTTGGATGGGAGTCTGACAACTACGGAATTAAAGAAACCACATCCATCTCGATTGGTGGGAGGGGTGCGGATGCCGAACAGGCTGGCTCCATACCCATGTGTGGTGTATACGAATTTGGGAGGGATAACTTGAGAGTGAGGAGCCCCAGCCCCACACCGGTCCCCCAGCCCAGGGTTCCAGTGCCAGAAAGATAAGCCCCATAACTTCTGGCTCCAAAACCCAGCAGGGGTTGCATCAGTATTAGAAACTGCTGGATCCCCAAACACTTCCTCTTGAAGAACCCGCACATGGACTCAGCTACACAGACTCACTCCCTCTGAGCTCCAGCACTGGGGTAGCAGCGGCGCACAGGGAGGTACTGAAATGTCTGGCTCAAGATGAGCAGAGGTCATATTCCTTTCCTAAACCCGCCCCTCCCAGAGCCAGCAAGCTGGTGCCATATATGAGACTCTGTCAGCCTGGGTAACGCCATTTGGCCAACCCTGGAGATCTCCAGAGATTCTGCCCCACCCAATTTACTAACCCACCCCAGCTGCTTTTCCATATGAATGGCTGGTCTTGGCTCCTGTTTCAAAACTTCCTAAATGCTATCCAACAGTCAACAGCTGACCTCAGTGCGTCCCAGGTTCAACACTAGCAGCAGCTGGCCTAGAATCACAGGTTGGCTTCACCTGGGGATCTCCAAGCCCAGCGCAAGTGGGAGCCATCTCAGATAGCTTTACAGCTCAGGCAGGGTGCCCTGGGCAAACCACAGGTGGGGGCTGACCTTCACCACCCAGGGCCGGTGCACCCAGCGGACAGCTACAGACCACATAGGAGCACCACCACCCTGCCCCTGCACAGCCGATCCTCCACAGGGGGTGGAGGTTGGTGGTCAAAGGTCACTGGTGGGAAGAAAGGGAGGCCCAGAGAGCAGAAGTGACTTCCCCAAATGCACCCTGTGAAGAATTAGCTGAAGCAGGCTTTGATCCCAGGGCTCCTTTTGAAATGAAAAATCTGTGTCCTTCTTAGATATGTCCCACTTCTTTCATTGTATTTGCTCATTTTTTTTTAAAGAATTTTTAGGGTCAGGGATTATAAGGCACACTGGGTGTGGCTGTAGTTTCACCGGGGGAGATGAAGACTGAGAGCCCTAGTGCTCTCTAGTTGAGAATTTCCCAGCCTTTTAGAATGGAAAACACTCAGAACGGTGCTGCCAGGCTCCTACCAGGGTATGAATAAAAACGAATCAAACCCAAGCTCATCCATAGCCCAATCTTATCCAGGTTTCCCCACATTACACAATAACTAATTTCCTGAAGAGTTGGAGATAAATCAACGTTTTCCCCAGTTCAACATGTATCTAGCATCAGGTACGAGCTCAGCATTATGCTGAAGCTACAAAGGACACACACACACACACACACACACGTACAATTAGCCATGATTCTTGCTTATTAGCGAGACACATCATAAATGCACCAAAGGGGCTTGCTAATGGCATCATGTGGTAGACCCCTTTATAAAGCAATGAACCCTTTTAACCCTTTTAACATGGGGGAAATGACTTCCTGATTAACATCCTATTTACTTAGATATTTGTATTTGTCAACTTAGCTTTTCATGGTAAAGGTCTTTTTCAACTCAGCATGTGACAAGCCTCACATGAATATTGATTGAATCAATGAATATAGTTCAAAATCAAGGCCTACTCATATCTGATGATGGCATTTGTGTAAGGTAGATGAGTCAAAAATACTTTTCACATCCCTCTACCTATTTGCTTTCATCAGAACCTCAAAGGGGAGGTAAAACATGACTTGATCATGCCCATTTCATGGGTGAGATGACTGAGGCCCATATAGAGTCATTGGTTTCTTCAAATCAGTGTCTGAAAATTTGATGGAAGCCCAGTTCCAACTTTACCAGCAGAGAAAGCCCGAGCAATGAAATCAAGACAATGTAGGTCACTGGCCCCCTTGGCTGACCTGATCTCAGGCCCTGATCAAGAAGACCCGTCCATCTTGCAGGCATCCAGGCAGGGGGCCTCCAAAGTTTAAACCCCATCTTTCCCCAACAACTCCCATCCTATTGCCTTCGGGAGCTGGACACTCAACTCTGAAATCTGTGCCCTGCTGTCCAGCAACCTCTTCTCCGCCACCTAAATGCCTGTTCTTCCTCCCAGCTCCATCTCAGTCCCCCACCCCCCTGCCATGGGTGACCCTCTGCCCTGAGCCCATTCCTTGCTTAACACTTAGTCCCTCCTTTATAATGAACACTGGGCTGGGCACCGGAGACACACAGTGGAATGAAATGTGGCCCCTGCCCCCTGTGGACACAATGGACAGAAAAAGGACTCAACAGCATCTGGGAGGACATTGAAATCTGACTTCTGTGCTGGAGAAATCGGGGTGATGTTTTGAAGGATGAACAGCAGTTCAGCTGATGGGCGAGGGAATTCCAAGAGGAGGGAACAGCACAGGCATGGCACAGAAGTGTGAATTCGCACGATGTGTTTAGAGCTCTGCTAGGAGCTGGGTAGGGTTCAGGTGAGAAGGGCAAAGCTGGGAAGGGAAGTGGGGCCAGGAAAGAGGGCTTAATTTTGCACACTTTAGTGGCTGGATTTTATCTGAAGGTCTCTGCAAGGTTGGAGACCAGGGCCTGATGGGATCGAGTTCAACTTTTAGAGAAAGTGCTCTGACAGCTGGACGGGGAATGAATGAAGGTAAAGGATGCATTTTGTTTCGTGCACCATTATAGCTCCAACATCTAGCAGATGCTCTGGAGGATGATGTGCTCAGGGGATGCTGATCGAATGAATGGGTGACCCGGTTAGGAGCTTACTGTAGACACCCTAAACTAAGATCACAAGAGTGGAGAGGCATGGATAGACATGGGAAGGGTACAGGTTTGTACCACTCAGGGAAACGCAACCCAGGCCAGGAAGTTCAATGGGAAGAATGTAACGCAGGGAACTCCGTACAAAGGTATTGGAAGAGCAGAAATGAAACAGAAGAAAACAACATGATTTTAGGGGCCAGGGTGCCTAGAGTGGACCTCCCAACGCCCAGGCAGTTGACGCAGAGCTGGAGATGAGCAAATAGAGGGGTTGTGAGGCAATGCTTTGGGGAGAGAGGAAGCAGGAGTGCACCGAGAGAAAAACTGGCTGGGAGGCGACCTCGGACCACCCTGTAGGAGTGGTCTGAAGCTGGATTCCCTTCAGAGTCGCCCAGCTAGGGGCAAAGAGGCCAGGCCTTCGCAACCCCACAGCCCTCCTGGATGTGGCCCTCCCAGGAAGGCAGTGTGACCATGGGCACATTCTCAGTCCAGGCAATTTCCCAAAATAGCTCCCCCAAGGCGCTGTAGCACCTGGGGGGCACTAAATCCTCCAGCACATGGGAACAGCTACACAAAGGGGTTGCCTTGAGGAGCTGGGGCCACAGAAGAGGTTCTGCCAGTGCCCAAGCAGAGAGACAAAGGAAGAAGTAGCCGCTACCCTTTCTTCCTCCCAGCCTCCCATCTCCCCAGGGCCTCCCTCTGGGCTGGAAACCAGTGGGTAAAACCCACGAGAAACAGTTTACAAGGGGCAGCGCCAGGGATCTGAGTGGGCGAAGGCAGGGGATGGTTCTGACAGCAAACAGGTCTAAGATGGATGCAGTGGCCCACTGGCTGCGGGGAACAGGAAAAAGGCGGATGCGAGAGGAAATGACTCTCAGGGATTCCGGTGCCAGGGCTCTGTGGTGCCGACACCTGTCTCAGGAGAGGCAGTGAAGGAGGTGCCCACCTTGCAGGGGGCGCTGAGTTTGTCGCCAAGTGCAGAGGTGAAGTTGGCAGCTCAGCGGATCCCGGACTGGCACAAAATAACCCTGAAAGACCGAAAACCTCAGCCGGGCTTCCTCCTGTCCCCAGGGCTAAGGACAACCTTCTCAGCATGGCTTTGCAGCCATTTACATTTCCCCAAAGGACCTTTGTAGACTCAGCTGCCCGCTTCCCTGGCAGTCAGCCCTGTTCTTGCCCACCCCCTACCTGATTCAGCCGCCCAGCATTCATGCTGCCCCTTAGCAGCCTCTCACCATCCACACATCTTCCAGGTCACATGCGTTCTAGGTGGAGTCCTTCCTAACTGCTCCGTTCTTCTTACAAATCGTCGTTTCTCCCTTGAGTCCTCACCAGCGAGCTCCACCACTTACTAGCAAGTTACCACAGTAACTTCATCCTTGCAGGCTGCTGCTTCTGTGAACCGCGGCATAAAACAGCCTCACCGGGTGGTTGTGACACTGAAGGTAACACGTGGAAAGTGCCCAGCACATCACGGACCTCAATTAATCTTAGCTATTAGCGTGACTTTTCATCTCTGAATCCCCAGCGTCAGCCCTTAGATGCTTGGCTAGTGTTTCTTGAATGGATGGAGACAATAGGGAAGAGGCTTTATCCAAGGACTCCCAAATGACCTAGTTCTCTCCTGAAAGGAAACGAGATTCTAAGGTATGTGGGTTTTGTTTGTTTTTAATGGGGTTTTGTGCAGGATCTGGCCCGCATTTTGTGGTCGCCCAAATCACATCGCAGGAATGCACGCACACGACACGGCCCGGTTGCCCCGTGTGGGCAGTATCATTGTCTGTGGCCAGAATGACTTCCACACCCTGACCGCCCACCAGGGCATCAGGCTGGCAGCGGGCCCGAGACCCTGCTGTGTAGGTTGGGGAGGGGGCAGGAATCCGGCGGCGGCCACGTGGGCCCCTTCCGCCCGCTCCCCACATCCTTTGTTTCCCATCGGCCGCGGCTCAGGAAGCTTCCTGCGAGTCACCGCGAAGGGGCGGCTACCGAGCCTGGAGAAGCTATTTCCGTGCAATCCGGGCAGCCGGCAGGCGCGGGGGGGCGTGGAGGTGGAGGCGGTGCAGAAGGCCCAGTGTTTGCTTTTATTTCATCCGACAGAAGGTTCTATTTGTGGAAGCGAACAGACGCTGGGGATTAGAACTGGGAGGGGGCAGGAAAAGGAAAAAAAAAAAAAAAAAAGCCACATCCATCACCACGCACAGGTCTTCCCCGGAACTACCGCGTGGGGGTGAATGACTGGTTCTGGAATTCATCACCTTTCCTATCCTCCCTTTCTCTCGTTGCACCCGGGCCTCGGCGGCGCCCACGTTTCCAAACGGAGGTTCCTAGGCGCGGGAAGGTGGGGGGATCCCCGAGGGCGAAAGGCTTAACGGTGGAGCGGCAGCTTGCCGCGGGCGCGGAGCGGCGGTGCGCGCGCCCGCAGACCATTGTGCGAGGTGTGAATGGGGAGCGCGCACCAATCAACGGTCGCTTCGCCCCCCGCGGCCCCGCCCCGCCCGCCCACATCCCGGGGACTCTGACGTCACGGGAACTTTTCCTCCGCCCCCTCCCCCGGCTGGTGGAGCTGAGCATCAGGCCAGCGGGACTGCGCGCGCCGCCTCCTGCCCAGCCCAGCCCCGGGGGCGTGTGCGCGCGTCTAAGCCGGCTCGGGATGCACCACCTGCGCCAGAGCGCGATCTACCCAGAGCATCCCCAGCGCTCGGGCCACCCCTAGCGACCCTGCGGACCCAGCTCCACCGCTGCTCCCTCCCATCCTCCCCCTCCGCTCTGGCGATTGCTCGCTGGCGGCGAGGCCTGAGTCGCCGTAGCCACCTCATTGCACAACCCGGCTTCCCAACTGTTTACACAGCCCGGCCTGTGAGTGTGTGTGTATACAGCGTGAGTCACCGGGAGGCGGAGGAGGTGGAGGAAAAGGAGAAGGAGGAGTGCACTGGCCGGGATCGGTGCGGCGCACACACTCACTCACACTCAGTCACTCTCTCCGAGCGCGTCTCGTTCGCTCACACACCAGCCCAGAGCTCCCGAGCGCATAAGAGCTCTAGCGCCACCGGAAAGTTGCTCGGGCTTTGGCTCCGGACTTCTTGGTTTGGGAAGCGCATTTGATCTGCGTTCTGCCGAACCTGAGGGACCCAGTCCTCGCGGCTCCGGACCTCGGGAACGCCGGCGGCCGCCGCTTCCGCCTCTGGGACTCTTCGCAGCCTTGACAACAATAGCGGCAGCCGCTCCCAGCGCGGCGCACCAAGCCGGTGCTCACGGTGATCCGAAGACCCGAACCAGCCTCCGCCCTCGGGACGCGCGGCCAGTGTGGCCCCCGCGTGCCACCCGAGCGCCCGAGAGCAGCTCCTGCTTTGACCCCTGCGGGGGCTGAGCCCAGTTCCGTCTGCAAACTCCAGCTCGTGGCTGGAGTAAGTCACAGCGCCCGCGCCGAGCCCGCAGCGCCTTCCCGCGCGGATCCCGGAAAGTACAAAGCCGGGACCATCCCGTCCCGAGACGGGATGCGGGTAGGTCCCGTGCGCTCTGCCATGAGCGGCGCCTCGCAGCCCCGCGGCCCGACCTTGTTGCTCCCGGCTTCCCGGGACGCCCCGGCCAAGCGCCTCCTGGACTCGGACGACCCCGCGGCGGTGGCGGCCAAGTGCCCGCGCCTCTCTGAGTGCTCCAACCCACCGGACTACCTCAGCCCCCCTGGCTCGCCCTGCAGTCCTCAGCCTCCTCCCACCGCGCCGGGTTCAGGCGGCGGCTCCGGGAGCTCGCTCGGGCCCAGCCGGATCGCCGACTACCTGCTGCTGCCCTTGGCCGAGCGCGAGCATGTGTCCCGGGCGCTGTGCATCCACACGGGCCGCGAGCTGCGCTGCAAGGTAGGCGCCCGGGGCTTGGAGGGTAGGGGCTGGGGACCGGGAGCGGTGGCAGGCAATGGTGCTTGGGGTCTCACCCACCGACGCCCGGTGGGTCGAAGGTGCCCCCGATGCTTGAGTTTGGGGCGAAGGTGGGTAAGTGACTTGAGCCTGGGTGAGGCAGCGTTTGACCAGGCTCACCCTTGGGTGGGGGGCTGGAGGCGTTTCCGATGGACCGATTCGGTGGGGGGTCGGCAGAGAAGAGGAAGTGCAGTGTTCAATTGCCTTATGTCTACAGTATTTTCTTAGCGCCTAGTGCAGCGTGTGGCGTTCCATATAAGTTATGGAATTGAAATGGATTCCAGGGCCATGCCATTCCCCTTCTCTCATTCTCCTCTCTCCCCCCGCCTCTTGTCCTGGAAGGGCGCCCTGCAGTGGGTGCCTCCCTGGAGCTTCCAGCAGCCGGCAGCTCCCTGGCCGGGGTTTCAGGGCGCCCGGCCGGGCTCAGCCGTCCCTGCCCGGCTGGGTCCTGGGGACTCCAGCTGGAACCCGCGCTGGGACGAGAACCCCGTTCTCCCCAGAAAGAAGAGAGAGGAGCCTGAGGGCAACTTCCAGCCGGGGAGGGGTAGGCAGCGGGCGGGAATCTGCCCGGAATCGAGGTGTTGGAAAGCCCACCCCGGCTAGGATTCCTCACATCTAGTCGTGCCTTTGTTTTCTGGCCTGCGATTGTTTTTCTCGTGAACGTAAGGGATTCCATCCCGGAGACACAACTCCTAGAAACCGGATCCTCCGCGTGCTCGGTCCCCCAGTGCCCGGAGACGCAGACCGTTCCCACCGCCCGCCCTTTGCGAACCTCACAACCCAGTCTCAGGCGTTCCTGAGAACTCTCTGGGCTTCTCCTTTTCACCCGAAGGATGGGGTCACCCCTGTTAAAGTCGCTCTTGCGTTTTCCGCAGCTCACCTGACACCCCCCTCCCCTCCCTGGGCTTGCTGCTGCCACCTAGTGTCCGGTGAAATTTGAGGATCAAGCTCGGTTGAAAGGGGGGAAGAATCTTTTCTCCGGGGGCTGTTTTGGAAAGAGGAGGGGTGCGCGGTGGCGTGGGGTGGAGTGCGAGGAGGGGGCAGCAGAGAGGTGTTTTGGGGCTGGTGCCGGAGCAGCCAGGCCTCAGAGGTGGGGTGAGTCTGGCCTTGTGCAACCCCCTTCCAGTTCCTCTGAGCAGATAATAGCTGAATCCAGATGGTGACAGCCCGTGTGTCACCGTTTCCAGTTGAGTCCTAGGATATGAGTAACCAGGCCAAACAAAGGGTTCTTAATGAGAACAGCCAGTCTTTTGGAGGAGATAGTACCCATTTCCTGGGCGAAGGTGGAGGTGGGAGCCGGGGGGACATAAACAAATGAAATAAAAAGTATGGAGAGGATTCCCTGTCCCGCCTTCGAGAATGTTCACCCAAGGCTGTTTGTGCCAAGCCAGACGGTGGGCAGGTTGCTTAAGGCTGTGTAGTCACAGTCTTCTCTCTGCGAGTCACCAGTTCCTCTGACTAATGACAGACCTGCCAGTTCTCCAGTCCCGGCTTCCACTTGGAACGTGGAGGCTGCAGTCAGCAGCCAGCTCTGTGCTGAGCAGTCTGGTGTGTAGGAGGCCATGCATTCCCAGGGCCTGCCTTCAGCTCTTGGAGATGCCAGGGGGGTCCTACTATCAGCCCCTTGGTGCAGCATCACCTGCCAACGAGGAGGGGCCACAGGAGGGGCAAGCTGATGGCCTCATGGAAGGTGAGAGTATATAGAAAAGGCAGCTCTTTCACACCTTCCATGCTGGTTTAGGGTGTCAGGGGCAGCCCGGGTTGCAAAAGGTAAGGCAGCAGAGATAAGTGGGGGTTGGTAAATGAACGACCCTACCATCAACCAGCACTCAAAGATTGAGGACAGCAGCCCAGCCTGAGACTTTGGAGGTGGCCTCTGTTTTCCTTGCCTCCTAAGCGGGTCGCCTTCTCTCTGCAGGTGTTTCCCATTAAACACTACCAGGACAAAATCAGGCCTTATGTCCAGCTGCCCTCACACAGAAACATCACTGGCATCGTGGAGGTGATCCTCGGGGAATCCAAGGCCTACGTCTTCTTTGAGAAGGACTTTGGTGACATGCACTCCTACGTGCGAAGCCGGAAGAGGCTGCGGGAGGAGGAGGCTTCCCGGCTCTTCAAGCAGATTGTCTCCGCCGTTGCCCACTGTCACCAGTCGGCCATCGTGCTGGGGGACCTGAAGCTTAGGAAATTCGTCTTCTCCACGGAGGAGAGGTGAGCAGCCTCCAGGGCCCCTCCTGTGGCCTTTTGGAACCAAAACGAAGGGGCAGGTGGAGCAGTTGGGGACAGCAGGCAGCAGCCTGCTTCCCAGCCACACCGAGGGCTCAGTTGTCCCAGTTAGTTTTGAGAAGTCCTGTCCTGAGGAGCTGTGGCCAGGTGTGGCTTGGGAACACCTTGGGGCTTTTGTGGGATGACATGTGATGACAGGAAGCCCTCCCCGCTTCCACCCCGGGATCAGGTTTTTCCCCCATTGTTGTGGGAAAGGTCAGCTCTTCTGGGGGGCAAAATGTCCACCTGCCCTTCACAACCTTGGCTCCTAGAGGAGGTTTTCCAATCCTTGTTTTCACTGAGTGGGCTTCTCAATTTTTTTTGTTTTAATTTTATATACCTAGAAGGGACACCAGAGCTCCCTCTATAGAATTCTGCCCTCAGCCACCCCACATTCCTGTGCCCCTTCCAGCCTTGTCCCCTAGTATTTTCTTCACATTCTCCGGTGACGTTTTTGACATCTTATTCGGTTATGTCTTCAGAAAATAGCCACGCTGAATTATACATGGGAGTTGGCTGGAATTGGTGGCTAAAAATAGATCACGGCTTACATCTTAAAGGACATGATGCGCTTGATAAGAGAATAATGAGACCTTAAGGTTAAGAATTGAGGTTTCAGGCAAGAGAAGTTAGGAATCAGGAGATAAATATTACCTGATTTCAAGAGGTGGGCTGCATTCCTGTGGTTGTAGGATGGTAGAGGTGGCTGTGAGTTGGTTGGTGGTAGCTGTTCACGTGAGGCAGACCCCCTGTACTTTTTCACCCTTAACTCCAAATCCTATGAGAAAGTACCGGGTTAAGTTACCAGAAAGCTTGGCTTTGTGTCTGACCTTGCAATAATTATTGGAACATAGTGATTAGCCAAGAACAGCACAGTGTTTGCAATGGAGAAGTTTCCAATTCCTGGCACATGCTCCTTTGATACGGTGATGTATTTTCTGAAACATGCCTTTCACACCTCCTTACTAGCTTTTGAAATCCACGTTGCACAGGCCAATGTCATGTGTATGCAGTTTGGCAACCCGAGGGTTAAGCAATGGCAGGCTGACGCTAGCGTGTAACCAGCACAGGTGCAGGCTTTTAGTGCTACAGCAGCCAATCAGGGGCCAACAGTGTGGGTTGAGTCATATTTTCCGTTTACAGAACCAATGGGTATTTTACATAATGTCGGGGAGGTCAGGCTGAGGACATACCAAAGTTAGCACATGCCTACTACACTCCAGGGAACAGGAAGGCAGGATGATTAAAAAAAAAAAAAAAAAAGCCGACCAGACCTTTGAGAGGAAAAGAAATGGACCCATTAGCCAGTACCAAATGCTTGCGCTGAACTCCACCCGTGACTTACTGAAACAGGACTATTTCTGAGAAGCAGAGAGGAGCTGGCTGAGGCTGCCACCAGAGAGCAGGGGTTCCCCACGTGAGTCCAAGAGACCTGGAGGGGGCTGGATCTGGATAAGGAGGCCCCTGCAGCTTCATAAAAGAGCCTTTGACTAACGAGTCTCAGAATTCTGCTGTTAGCTATACAGATAAGCCCCCACCCACATGGAGTACGTAGACTCAGGTGTTGATGTACCATGTATGTGGATGTTTTAGGACTCCTGCATCTGTCAGATCCACCAGCAGCCTTTGTTCGATCCTGTAACCTGTCTGTCCAGGCTAAGCATTCTGGGCAACTAAACACCTCAATCAGTGCCATGGATCTCCCGTGCACCTTCCCCGTCACAGTGATCAGGGTCTGGACCCAGGAAGATAAGAGTCCCCTCTGTGTGGACATATCGATGGAAGTAGGAGGATTGACAACATGTTCATGATAATAGTGACTTTGGGTTCCATCTTCTGTAGTGCAAAGCTCGGGTCCAGTAGCCCTGGCTCTCTGTGGGCTGATGAGGACCGGATGGGCTTGTGGGATGCTTGGGTGCGCCCTGAAGAAGAGAATACACTGCTCTTCTCTAAGAACTTGTGTAGAAGATGTCAGCATTCCCCAGAGACCCGTCCCCGCTCCTGCAAGGCGCCCTTTGGGAGTTGCATAAGCCCCCTTAGGAGAGTTCTTCGTAGCTCTGGCATAATGGATAGTATGTGGGGATTTGCGTCTCATTTGCTCCATCCCGGGCGCTCGCCATACTTCGAGGTTGTTTATTGCAGTTGTATTGGTGTGTGGAATCCTGGTGGTTGCAGGGCACTGCCTACTGGGTGTAGGGGTCAATGGCCTTGCTGAGGCCTTGGCAATGAGTGACCGTGGGCACGGTTGT
Organism: Noctilio leporinus; assembly: GCA_004026585.1. NCBI lineage: Eukaryota > Metazoa > Chordata > Mammalia > Chiroptera > Noctilionidae > Noctilio > Noctilio leporinus. Next base: position 145,041 of record PVIW01000612.1, read on the forward strand.
TGGGAAGGCTCGGTTTTTCGTAGCAGCTGATCTGGAAGTCATGGTTCTCTCTCTCCTGCAGAACCCAGCTCAAACTGGAAAGCCTGGAAGATACCCACATCATCAAGGGGGAAGACGATGCTCTGTCAGACAAACACGGCTGCCCAGCCTACGTGAGCCCCGAGATTCTGAACACCACCGGGACCTACTCTGGGAAGGCGGCGGATGTTTGGAGCCTTGGCGTGATGCTCTACACCCTTTTGGTGGGACGATACCCCTTCCATGACTCGGACCCCAGTGCCCTTTTCTCCAAAATCCGCCGTGGACAGTTCTGCATTCCTGACCACATTTCCCCCAAAGCCAGGTGCCTCATCCGCAGCCTCCTGAGGCGGGAGCCTTCCGAGAGGCTCACTGCCCCTGAGATCTTACTCCATCCCTGGTTCGAGTCCGTCTTGGAACCTGGGTACATCGACTCAGAAATGGGAACTGCAGACCAGATTGTCCCAGAGTACCAGGAGGACAGCGATGTTAGTTCCTTCTTCTGCTAATCCCAGAAACCTCAGAAACCTCATAATTCTCACACATGGCATTTCCTTTCCAAAGATGGACAGGCCTTTCAACATGGTGCCAACCAGATATGTGATGGCGTAAAGGTTGTAGCTGCTCGACTCAACAGGTCACCCCCTTGGCTGGCTGTGACGAGTGACTGTACTGGTGCAAGCAGCGTGCGCCCTGATTGGCTGCCCTGCAAAGCTGTTTCCCTTTTGAGCAAGCCCTCACCAACCACCGTCTGTCAGGTCCGGGGGTCCACATCTTTCAGAGGTGGCAAAGAGTACGGATACCCTGCAGCATGTGATCAGGTGACATGGACATTCTAAAGAGAGAGGAAGTGAATCGCACAATGGCATTTAGGGCAATAACCTGTTTTAACAAGGTGACAAATAATTCAGGCCAATAAACCTGCCATCTTTGAACTTATCTGGGGGAGCTAGACTTTCCCTACCCTAGCTTCTCGGATTAGAGAGTTCTTCACTTTTTTTCTGGTTTGGTTTAGCACTCACCCTTTCTTCACACACTTTTAGCAGTGACGCTGCCCCTTTTTGGGGGGGGCAGACTGTTTTAGGAACGTAGAAGCCTGCCTGCCCCGTGAACCTGGACTCTCTCCTCTATTTCCTGTGTAGACCTCATTTGCACTAATGCCTTCTTCCTGACCTTGAACCATCTTCCTCCCTTTGCTCCAAACGCATTTACCAGCTAACAGTAGAAAAAGTGTCACCAATGATTGGAACTCCTGGCTATTTCGGAACTCTGAGCTCAGACAGAGACTGCAGATTTTTAAAAATAATTTGAGCACTTGGAGACTGCTAGCTTTTTTTGGTCCTTCTCAACTATGTTAGCATTTATCCTTTACTATTTTTTCCCAAGACCATCTCAGGGTGGAGTGTTTTTGTCTTAAGAGGAGAAAGCTACGGAGCCTCTCCACTCCTCTCTCCCAAGAGCAAAGGTTAAATTTCAGAGGAAGTGAATTTTGGATGGTTCTCAGACCAAGTTCCAGAATTATACTTTAATCCTGCCATGGATATGGTCTGCCCGTGGTATTGTGTGTGTGTCTGCAGTTTTGCATGATGGGTTGTCAATATTTCAAATGTGGTGTGGTTTATGAATACATCTGTATAATCAGCATCTGGAAGAAATAGCCAATCCCAAATCTTTAAAGTCAACAGGGACTTGAAAAAGTCATCAGTCCAGCTTCTTTTTCTCTTTCTGCCACCTTCCAATGCAGAAATCCACCCCCCCTCACCTTCTTTTACAACTGGGAGTCCAGTCTCTGTTTGAATGCTTCCAGAGATGGGAACTCACTCCCTGCAAAAGAGAAAGCTTCACAGAGAAACCGCAACTTGCATTAAAAAATATGTACCAGTCGATGTCTCGGACAGGGCTGAAATTAGGTGGTTAAACGGGTAAATCAAACATACTGTATTTTGAGAAATGGCACAAAAACGGGCAGTCATCTTTAAGGGCTACGCCTAGGCAAACTACTAACACGAATTGTTCAGAATGCCGTGTATACCTCATGTACTGTGTACTTTGTATATATATTTTACCTTTTATACATACGTCCGATATTTTTTGTTGTTTCGGCTCGAAGGCTTGTTTTGTTGTCTGTGTCTGTCTGAATAACCTGCGTGTCTAAAACCACGTGAAATGTGAATGATTATGGGCAATTTTACCTTGACTGAATCATGGGACTCGGAGAAGAGGGAGGGCAGAAGTCTCTGTCGCATTAACGCTCTCGTGGTTGCTGGACTGTTGTATCTGTGATACGTTACCCGGCTAAGGACTCCGGCCGGGTTGGCTGGGGGCTTCTGCCGGGAAAGCTAGAAACACTAGATCCTTCCTGTACATGTGTGTACATATATGTGGACAGTGAGATGGCCATTTTTGACTTGTAGAGAAATTTTAATAAATCTGGTTTTGTAAATAGGCGCAGTGAATTTCTTTTGAGTCCAATCGGCCTTGGGCTTGGACAAGGTGCGGGGGTGGGGTTGGAGGGACAGGTGGAAGTCTGGCCTCGGGGGTTGGAATCTTACGGAGGAAACAAGTCAACGGTGGGTGACGATTCTATATGATTATTAGCTAGGACTTTTGACAGAACCCGTTCTCCTTTTCCACGCAAGTGGGCAAATTTGCTTTGGTGGGTGAAGCCAATTTGGTGAAATCAGATTGGCGAGGGCTCTGGGTTAACATAGAGTCAAGAAGCATCTGAACAGATGAGGGACATACACCGATAAGCCCATTTTCGGTTAGGGACCCTTGGGAATGTGATGACACCTATGGACACTTCTCAGAAAAGTGCATCTGTGTGCATCCAACGGAAGTTTGCTGTAATTTCCGATGTCCACTTAGATCCCTGAAGGCATCCCGAGGCTTCTTGTTGAGAACTACCTGCTCCCCACCCGTTAGACAAGTAAAACAGCGGATTGAGGCATTTCCTTTTTAATTTTTTCTGTAAGCAAAAATGGAAATAAAAAACCTAAAGAAAGGATTTCGATTTCATTAGGTTTCCAGCCTCACTATTACATCAGAATCTATTCTAAATAAAGTCAGTTAGCATCTGGAGTGTTTCGTTTGTGAAGCTTTGTATTATAAAGAGTGATAAATATGTAGAGAAAATGCATGTATCAGTGTAATGCTTTGAATCTTTGTGACCTGAACACACTGGCATATGAGGCAGCAGATCAAGGAAACAAAGCTGTGACAGGACCCCAGGAGTCCCTTCTGCCCCTTTTAGTTGCTGCCTGACACCCCTTCCAAGGGTTACCACTCTGGGACAGAATTTTCACTCTTTAGTTTCAACTGTAAAAATTGGTATAAGAGCTAAATCATCAACTTCAGGCTTAAATGAAAGAGACAAAAGTGACCGATGACATAACCACCCTTTCCTAGGACCCAGGCGGGGATTACCCAGGCAAGCAGACCTGGGCCACCAGAGTAAGAGCAAGGCAGGCCTCATGACTCAGGGACTTAAGAAATGGAAAGGGCACAGCAGAAGAACTCGGGAAATGGGGAACAGCCGAATGCCTGGGTAGTTCAGAAATGAAGAAGCTGGGGGTTGGTCTAGGGCCATCCCATGAACAGGGCCCTTAAACCCCCAAATACCTGGGCAGGCCCCCATCTCAGAACACACATCACAGTGCCTCCCAACTCCGAGGGGCCCAGGCGAGGCCCACCATACCCTCCTAGCTGGCTAGTGCTTGGGACTTCACCGAGCTTCACCTAAGGGTTTCCAAATGCTTTGCAAGCAATTAAGGTTACAACACCTCTTCGCGCTGTTGTTACATGAACTAATGGAGCAAAATATGGGTCAGGATCGGCTGGAATGACACCTGGTGCCACAGATCCATTCATTTAGACTCTGTGAAGCTTGGAACGAATCTGGGACAAGCACAACCACTTCCATTCAGGAGGTTCGGATGAAAATGTTGAGTAGCTGATCACCTTAATTTTCTCTCACATCCTCCATGTCCTCGTCACTGGAGTCATGCCAGTGTTGTCTCAACCTTTCATTCATGCTGCAGTTTCTCCAAGTTTCCCTCCCCACCTCCTCTCATCCTCACAGGAGCCAAGTCAAATATCATTTGCTCCATTTTATAGGTGAGAAAAGGGAGACGACAAGTGTTTTTCATTAGCCTCTTAGGAATGAACAGCGTGGAGCTGGGACGTAAACTTGGGTCGTGGACTCCTTGCTCAAGGTAGTTTCTACCTCTGCGCACCCCCGACAGCAGCCCTGCTGGGAGAACTGGGGATTGGAGGGTGGAGCTGGAGGATGGACTGGCAGTGCCGGGGTGGATAACTGTTTTGCTAAAGCGTTGGTCGTGGCTGTGTGCTTACTTCCACTGTCGTCTGCACTGCAGCCTAGATTGACACGGACTTCTGGTATGAATATCCAAGTCCAGTTCAAGAAAATTCCAGTGATTTGAACAAAAGCATCTGGAGCGACTTGGCGAGTGATGAGGCCCATGAAAAGGCTTATGGTGACGCACTTTTTCGATGCCCTGGCACAGCGGATGGATTGTGGAGACGGTGTATCGCTACACCCCAGACATGTATTGCGATAACCAAGGAAGGATAGAACCTTTTGACGTGGCCACAAGATAGAGGAGTTTCGCACTACATGAGCAGGTAACAGAGAAATGTGTTGATCCTGGACACCCTGGTAATGGGATTGATCTGCTTTGGGCCTATCTTCAGCACAGTCAGTTCCTTTCACTTTTTAGTCTGGGTTTGGTGTGCTTTGGGGCTTGGATTGGACTCAGGGCTCATGGCTGCAGAGCTGGTAACCCACCATTGCCACCGGCCTCCGTCTCCTGGCAGGTCTGTGTGCTCGGGGCTCAGCAAGTGGCGGCGTTGCTGGAATTGAACTGCCCCACCAGAAAGCTGTGCTGTTTGAGAACATGTCCCGGGAATTGCTGTGGCCCTTGGGCCTGGCTTGCATCTTAGCTTCTGCGGTTTTCATTGGGGTGGGTCACGCCGAGAGAAGAGCGCACCTTAACGAAAAGCATAGCGCACGGCGTGAGTGGGAAGCTGGCTGCTTTACCTTGCCATTAAAAAAATTTAACTTTAATGTATTTATTTCTTTCCTGGAGCTATTTTTCCCCCATTGCTGTGAAAAAGAGAGGAAGGCAGAGAGGAAGGGAGAGAGAGAAACATCAATGTGGGAAGAAAACATTGGTTGCTTGCCTTCTATACTTGCCCGAGCTGGGAATAAAGTCTGCAACCCAGGCAGGTGCCCAGCCTGGGGAACGAACCCGCGACCTTCTGGCTGAGGGATGGCTCTCCAACCAACTGGGCCACACCGGCCAGGGCAATTAAAACTAATTTTTTTTTTTTTTAAAGTTCACAATACACTGCTAGGTTTTTTTTTTTTTTTAAAGATTTTATTTATTATTTTTCAGAGAGAGGGGAAGGGAGAGAGGCAGAGACAGAGATAGCAATGTACGGTTGCCTTTCACCTGCCTCCAGTTACAGACCTGGCTGGAGACCTGGCTTGCAACCTGATTATGTTGCCCTGGCTGGGAATCGAACCAGCGACCTTTGGGTTTGCAGGCCGGCACCTTATCCACTGTGCTACCAGCCAGGGCTAAAACTAATTTTTTTTTTAAGAGTAATATTTTCCCTGAAGGCAGTTGTTTTTCGTTTAACTTTTTTATTGAGGATATATCATTTTATCTTGAAACTCCACTTTATATATTCACATATTTGTTTTTACTTATTTTTTAAATTATATTTTATTGATTATGCTATTACCCATTTTTCTCCATTGCTCCCCTTCACCCAGCTGCCCCCACTCCCTAAGGCAATCCCCCCACTATTGTTTGCGTCCAAGGGTCCTGTGTATAAGTTCTTTGGCTACTCCATTTCCTATACTGTGTTTTACATCCCGTGGCTGTTCTGTAACTATCTATTTACGTTTCATAAAACTCTCACCTCTTCTGCCATTCCCCCACACCCTCCCCCCACCTGGCAACCATCAAAATGCTCTTCGTATCCATTATTCTGTCTCTGTTCTTGTTTGCTTAGTTTGTTTTTTAGATTCAATTGTTGACAGACTTGAATTTTTTGCCATTTTAGTGTACATAGTTTTGATCTTTTTTTTCTTAAGTAAATCCCCTTAACATTTCATATAATAATGGTTTAGTGATGATGAACTGCTTTAGTTCCTTCTTGTCTGGGAAGCTCTTGATCTGCTCTCCAATTCTAAATGATAGCTTTGCTGGGTAGAGCAATCGTGGCTGTAGGTCCCCGCTTTTCATAACTTTGAATAGTTCTTGCTAATCTCATCTAGTCTGCAAAGTTTCTTTAGAGAAATTAGCTGACAGTCTTATGGGAACTCCCCTGTAAGTAACTAAGTTCTTTTCTCTTGCTGCTTTTAAGATTTTCTCTTTATTTTTAACCCCTGGCATTTTAATTACGATATATCTTGGAGTGGGCCTCTTTGCATCCATCTTGTTTGATTCTCCGTGCTTCCTGGACTTGCATGTGTATTTCATTCACCAAATTAGGGAAGATTTCTTTCACTATTTTTTCAAATACATTTCCAATTTCTTGCTCTTCCTCTGCTCTGTCTGGCACCCCTATGATGCGAATGTTGGACCACTGGAAGTGGTCACAGAGGGTGCTTATACTATCCTCAATTTTTTTGGATTTTTTTTCTTGTTGTTCTGATTGGTTCTTTTTTGCTTCCTTATGTTTTAAATCATTGATTTGATTCTTGGCTTCATACATTCTACTGTTGTTTCCCTGTAAAATTTCTTTATTTCAATTCGTGTATCCATTTCTAACTGAGCCTTTTCTGTTTCTAAGTTCCTTGAGCATCCTTGTAACCAGCATTTAGAGTTCTGCTCCTGATAGATTGCTTACCTCCATGTTGTTTAGCTCTTTTTTTCAAGAGTTTTGATCTGTTCTTTCATTGGGGCCATGTTTCGTTGTCTCTTCATTTTGGCAGCCTCCCTTTGTTTTGTTTATTTGATGGAGCAGCTTTGACTCCATGTCTTGGTAGTGTGGCCTAATGTAGTAAGATCCAGTGGCACCGCCTCCCCTTTCACCCAAGCTAGGTACTTGAGGTGCACCTTTCATGTGGGCTGAGTGCACTCTCTTCTTGTGGTTGAGCCTTGGTTGCTGTTGGCAGGTCAATGGGAGGGATTTATCCAGGCCAATCAGCTGCAAGGACAGGCTATGACCATTGGCCACCAACTTCCACCCTCTGTGGAGGGTCAGCTCTGCAGGGGCAGGGTGGTGGTGCTCCAATGTGGTCTGTAGCTGTCCACTGGGTGCACTAGCCCTGGGGTTTCCCAGGTGGTGCAACCCAAGGTCAGCCCCCACCTGTGTTTTGCCCTGGGCACCCTGTCTGACCTATAAAGCAATCTGAGATGGATGCTACTCGTATTGGGCTTGGAGATTTTCAGTTGAAACCAGCTGTGAATCTAGACTGGCTGTTGCTAGTGCTGGGTCTGGGGCACACTGAAGCCAGCTGTGGACTGTTTGATAGGATTTAGGAAGTTGTGAAGCAGAGCCAAGACCAGCCATTCATATGGAAAGGCAGCTTGGGTGGGATGGCAAATTGGGTGGGGCAGAGTCTCTGGGGATCGCCAAGGCAGGGCAAACAAAGTTAGCCAGGTTGATGAAGTCTCAGATATGACACTAGCTTGCCAGATTTATGAGGGGAGGGTTTAGAAAAGGAATAATGGCCTCTGCTCGCCTTGATGCCAAGCATTTCAGTACTTCCCTGAATACCACTGGTGCCTTCCAAGCTGCACTGCATCTCAGAGAGACTGAGTCTGAGTAGGTGAGTTCATGGATATGCTCTTTAAGAGGAAGAGCTTGGGCCCTAGCAGTTTCCTCCACCAAGTCAACCCCTGCTGGTGTTTGGAGCCAAAAGTTTTGGGAATTGATCTTTCTGGCACTGGAACCCTGGGCTGGGGGGACTGGTGTGGGGCTGGGGCTCCTCACTCTCAAGATATGATATTCCTCTTGAATTTTTATCCACCACACGTGAGTATGGAACCAGCCTGTTTTGCATATGTGCCCCTCCTGGATATATGTGGTTTCTTTAATTCCGTAGTTGTCAGACTTCCATTTAACTTGACATCTGATGGTTCTGAGTGATAGCTGTTCCATATTTTAGCTGTAACTTCAGTGTGGTCATGTGAATAAGTGAGCCATGTCTACTTATGCCTGCATCTTGACCAGAAGTCAGAAAGGTCGCACAGTTGTTTTTTATTTTATTTTTGCATAGTTGTTTTTAATACAACTAAAATTTATATGCATTACTCTGAGTGACTCCACATTTCAGACAAACTAATCTAAGGTCAGAGGACATAAAGGAATGGGTAGATACGTGGCTCAAATTTGTGAGAGGTACCTGATAGTGAAAAATTGACCCAGCACATGTCTACCAACCCTATACACTTGGCAATTTATTCCCATTTAATAGGTGTGGGTGCTGAGACCCAGAGCCTGAATAGCTTGGCCAAGGTCATGTAGTTAGCGAGCAGGTGGGTAGGATTCCAACTCAGGCCTGCATGGCTCTAGACCTTCGCCCCTTCCAGTTCTGTACCTTCCACCTTGGGTCTGACGCGCTAGACCACCAGCCTGCTGTCTTGTTTTTGGAGCAGCCATTGTGCTGGAGATTTTGAGCCAAGAAGTGTATATAGCATGAGAGGTTAGTCGATTCGGTCTATGATTTCTACCAGCTGCGATGGATCAAAATAGTGCTCATGGTGCATTAAGGGCCACACTAAGTGCTTCTCATGAGTTAGCCAATGATTACCCCATAGTGCCCAATACAGCAGCATTGGTATCCTCTTTTCATAGATGAAGAGACTGTGGAGGTTCAGAGAGGGTAAGGGTTTTGCTTCAAATCACACAGCCCAGAATTCATTTGCTAATCAATGTGCCCAGAGCCTTTAACTACAAAGGCTTACATGCCCCTTGTTTTTAGAACTGGGAGGAGAGTTCGTCAATAATGTAGTCCTAAATGCAATGTGGTGTCCTGCAACACAAAAAATGACATTAGTGGGAAGTCTGAGGGAAAACCAAGTAAAGTTGGGAGTTGAATTAATAATAATAATAATAATAATAATAATAATAATAATATACTATTGTTAGTTTCCTAGTTGGGGCAAATGTCCCATAGGATATAAAATGATACCATTGGAGGAGACTGAATGAGGGATGCATGGGAACTCTCTGTGCTATCTTCATATTTTTTCTGTATATCTAAAATTAATCCAAAATGAAAAGTTTATTGAAGTAAAAGATTTGGTTCACACCTGCCCAGGCTGAGACTGAGGAAGTCACAGTCAAATAGTAGCCACTCCTCACCCAGTACCCCAGGCCTGACCTCAGCTGCTCCAGCATCTTGGGGGTTGGGTGGTGTGTCATGGGTGACCTGCTGGAATGAGTCTAGAGCCAAATGAGGTGAATGTGAGGTGCTTCTGTGGAATGTGTCAGGACCATTTCCTGACACAGGACATGGCATTTGGAAAAATGAGTTCCTGGGTCTGACCTTTAGGTCGGTGACTATGTGAGAATCTCCGTCAGTTCCCTACCCTGGTCACCACTGTTGGTCAGCCACCACCCAAGAGCTCTGAGGGCTGTGCCCATCAGTCCTGAATTTGAATTCCATGCCTCATTAGCTAAGAAGGAGGTGGAGTGAGGAGTCTTGGCCTCAGGTTGAAGAGGAAAGAATGCAGGGGGCGGGGCTCAAGTACACTCAGTACAGATTTCTCATCAAGTTCTAAGTGAAGAAGTGGTTGTCCAGTGCCTGGGAGGGACTCCCTTGAGGTCTGCGGTGGGAGGCCAGGAAGCAGTGCCCCCATGCTGCAGATGGGGGGTCACACCTGGGACGGGGCTAAGGATGGCCCACTGCAGCCAGCGATCACTTTGTATCTGCAATTTTCTTCCTCCGCAGCTGGAATAAGAGGTGCTTTCCCAAACACCAACTCGTCAGCACCTCTCTCATGTCTTCACTAGGCTTGTGAACTTGTGGATGACATTTCTCAGTCAGACTTTCACCCTGAACACACAGTGTGTTTTAGAAACGCTGCCGGACAGCCTGTGCCTATAATTGGGCCCGAAAAGGAAATGATTGGAACCAATAACAAGGGTGATTGAGCATTTGCCCAACACAACGTTAGCACTTTACTAGCATGGCTCCCTGGAATTCTTAGGAGCCTGTAGGAAGATTTCTTATTTGTCCAATTTTGCAGTTGAGGACGTGAAAGCTCGGAGAGGTTAAGTAACTTGCACAGGGTCATACAGCTAATAAGTAGGCTCCGAACATAGGGAGCCTCCTTCTAAAGTATATGTTCTTAACATGGGAGCACTCAGTTGCCCCATGTTGGCATCCATTCACTTTTTATGTTTTATTACCGCAACTGAAGTCCTACCATGCCATGACCTCTCTTGGGGGAAAACACTTCATGTTTGACACTTGGCAGCGCTGGCGGTAAAGAGGAAAGAGCTTGAACTTCAGGTTGGAGAGACCTGGTCTCAAATCTCAGCTCTGTAGCTCACTAGTATGGCCCAGGCAAGTCCAGTGACCACCTCTCTCAGTGGTGACCACCTCTCTCTCCTACTGAAAAGGCAGTAGTACCGTCTGCACTAAAAGCTGCCACTATGAAGATGACGTGAAGTAACGCATGCCCCAGGCCTAGCCCAAGGTGCCATCTACCCTGCTCACAATTTAGGCACATTCCTTTGAGTGGAAAGAACCCAGGCTGGGAAGTCAGGTAGACCTGGATTTAGATCCCAATCTAGCTCCTTATTTGCCCCGTGGCCTTGGGCAGGTTGCAAACCTGACTCCTGATGGCTTCATTCATGACTTGGGTACACATGCGAAGCTTTGGCAGGGCTGCATGATTGTCGGATTGCGGCGCTTTGCAGGGAAGCTGGGCTGCAGGCAGGGCTGGAGAGGAAGCATGCGAAGGGCCTGGTCTGGGACTGCAGCTGCCACTAGCGTTCCTCTTGTCATCTGTGCACTTCCCCTCCCTCCTTTGTCTTCCCTGTTCTTCCTCCTCTTGCTTCCATGCTTGCTGAGGTCAGAGAGTTGAGTGTTCTGGGGGACAGCTTGGAGGAGTGGATCAGTGGCAGGAAGCCACGCACCGCCTGCTTTGTGGGGCTGCTGACCTTGATCTTGGCCAGCTCAGGTGAGCAGCCTTGCAGTCTGGCTTCTCCTAGTCTGTCCAGATGGCGACCTCCCCCAATGCCTCAGAAACATCCTAGGGCACAGGGGACTTGAAATTGCCCTGGCTCAGCCACCTCCCGATTCCCAAAGCGGAGGCCTCCTTGGGATCCCACAAGGAGACCAGGGACTTAAAAAACGAACACATGGCCAGTTTCTGCGGAGGCTGAGATGTAGCTTAGTTTCCACCAGCAGGGTGACGAAGGGATGGGCCTGGGGTGGAACAGGAGCTCTAGTATGTACTGCAAAGGCCCCCGACCCACCTCAGCCTCTGCTGCCTTCTCTGTGAAATGGGTTAGCAAAGATTCTCACCTCCCGAGATTGTGCTGTTTAAATAAGATCACACCTGTGCAGCAATCCCACCTGTCTGCCGCCTATAAAACGTTGAGCAGGTGTGGGCTACCAGGAACCAGGGTCAAAAGTGATGTTAGTCCATTGAAGGAAATGCTGCCCAGTGTGTCTCACGTGTGTGTGTGTGAGAGAGCATGTGTGGGTGTATGTCTTGATGAGAAGCAGATTGGGGATGGGAAAATCTGCACTTCCGATAATTACGTGGTGGGGGTTCGATGCTGCTGGCCCTTCCACCGCAGCCTGGGGTTGCAACCCATTTCCAGAGACCCCTGGGGTCTCAGTGAATTCCTGGAAACAGGTATGTATTGTTCACATCCAGGAGAGAGAGTGGAGGAACTAGTGTTAGTGAGTAGCTATGTGGCAGGCGTTCTGAGCGGATTACCCAGAACCCTCAGGGCGTCTCTGAGGGTTAACCCCTCAGAGGTTGTTAACCCCGTTGCACAGAAGCGGAGCCCAGCCTCAGATGTCAGGTGCTCGAGGCTGCAAAGCGTGGCGAAGGGACCGCCTGGGCTAGGGATTTGGATCTTCTTGTCTCCCATCCCTGCACCTTCCTCCTACCTCCCAGGCAACAGCGGGAGCCTGAGAACACGGCTCGGACAACCCAACAGGCTGCTTCCTCCCTCTGGACTTCAGTTCCCCGTGAGAATGGATGGCCTGCGAGCTCCCTCCCTCCCTGTCCTTCAGGCAGGAGCGTTACCAGTCTGTGTGCTCTGGGCTCGTAACCCAGCCTTCCCTTGGCTGCTTCCCCACTCTGCTGCCTAATTTGGTGCCCTCGTCTGCCTGCTGGCATATCAATGTCACGCTGTCAAGTTAGGAACACCAGGAGAACTGCTGGACACCGTCCCCTTCCCCAGAGCAGACCGAGCAGCATGGTAGTGACCAGAATAAACCGGCACCTGGGCCAGAGAGAACATTCTTTCACTCCCCAGAGAGGAGCCTTTCAGCGTCCCCCGCAGGTAGAGAAGGCCACTTGCGTCAACTGGAAGTCATGAGGGATTCAGTGTCACCTGAAGCCCTGTCCTGGAGCCTTAACCCCACAGGGCCTCGGGGCTGAGAGGACCGATCTGAATGCACATGTGAGGAGGTAGGCAGGTGGGCCTACATCGGTCAGATGGGCTGTCACGTACCTCCTGGGCTTGGAGGCCAGAGTTTCTGAGAACTGGGCGGCCTGTCAGGAGAGCATGCTGGCTAGAGCTGACATCCCTGGGTTCGAATTCCTGCTCCGCTGCTCCCTAGAGTATGACCTTGGGTGACCTATTCAATCTCCTGGACCTTAGTTTTTTTCTCCTATAGAATGGGGCTGATCATGGTAGGTATCAGGCGAGGGTTGCGGTGAGAATTAAATGGGTACTATTTAGAAAGCCCCTCCATGATCAAGCACTGAATGAACACGTAAGCCATGCCCACACAGGTGAAGTCTATCAGGACAGGGGCTTCTCTGCTTTGTTTATTGTTTGGGTACCCCAAACAGTGTCTAGAACATGTAAACACCCACAGATACTTGTGCAATGATTGCATTAGGAAGCCGGTAGAGTGGGGATTTTCAAACTGTGTTCCAAACAACCCTAGGGCGCCTGGAGTCAGTGTGAGGCAGGAGTGCGGGGAGAAACACGTGAGGGGACATCGGCATCGCTCCGCTCCCTTCCCCTGCCTGGAGTCACTGATTTACATGCTACACAGGTCGTTTTCTGGGCAAAACTTTGTTGGGAGGAAGATTTCTGTAGCTTGAAAACTGGCTGGAAAACTGGCTGGAAAATCATCAAGATCCAGAATTTGGTTCCTGGGCCCCAGACTGCCCTGGATGAGAGTGGGAAAGCCGCTGTCCTGATCCCTTCTGTGTGCTACCGAGGCAGGTTTTCTTTTTCTTTTTCTAAAGATTTTATTTATTATTTCCAGAGAGAGAGGGAAGGGAGAGAGGCAGAGAGGGAGAGAGACATCAATGTATGGTTGCCTTTCACCTGCCTCCAGCTACAGACCTGGCTGGAGACCTGGCTTGCAACCTGATTATGTGCCCTGGCTGGGAATTGAACCAGCGACCTTTGGGTTCGCAGGCTGGCACCTTATCCACTGTGCCACCAGCCAGGGCTCGAGGCAGGTTTTCTGAAGCAGAGGCAAGCATTTTTAACCCGTTTCATAGGGGATCTCTAGTCATGCTAACGTTTGGAAAACACGGGGCTCATCATCTTACAAGTGGGGAAACTGAAGCCTTGTTAGGTGGGTTGCCTGGCTCTGAGTCTCGGCGGGGCGTCGGAAGGGCTGGTGTGAAGGTGTCTTGACTCTGAAGCCAGGATTCTTCTAGGTTATGGCTTCTGTAACTCTTACCACATGCAAGCCCCTTGAGGGGCCCCTACTAGGGTAGAAGAGGGAGTGCTGGGCCATTCGTGGGCTTGATCAACATTATCTCTGCCTTCCTGCAAATTTCTGGTTGTTAAAAATTGGGCTTTGTCCACTTGTGCCCCAGGGGAGGAACTCAGTGGGTGTTTGCTGAATGGAAGGAGTGACGGGAAGAAGGACTTTCTGGTGGAGAGGTGTAAGCAAACAACACATGACAGAATGATAATGGCAGGTAGTACTAAGCTCTGTCAAGAAACTAAAACTAGGTCCAAGATAGACCCGCTGCACTTACTGTCTTCTAGAAGTGTTACCGTTTTAGGTTTTCACTGAGGTCAATGATCCAGTTGGAGAATTTGAGTTAACTTGTATATATAATGCCAAGTTTTAAAACAATATCGATCAGTAGTGCTAGCCCCAGGTACCCAAAGATCTGCTTTGCAGACAGCAAAGCCGAAAGACGGTGGCTTTGTGAAGTGTTTGGTGTAGAATAGCGTTTCTAGGTAGTACGCGTGATGGCAGAGATGGGGGGAAGGTCCACTTGTGTGGAATCCTCGTGGGAGAACTAGGGCCCCGAAGGACCCACCAAGTGTCCCTCGTGGTAAGGAAGCCCAAGGAGCTCCACGATGCAGCCAGCAGCCGGGAAGCCGGGCGCAGGCCAGCCCGGGAGGGGCCTGGTGGAGTGCTTCTCCCAGTGTTCTCAGAGATTTGCACCAGTCTTGCGTAAAGTGCAGATTAGGAAAGCATTAGGTAACCAGAGGGCGGCGGGAGCGGATTACACACCAGCCTGGCGTGGGGCCACGGAATGGAGCCTGCGGGGATGGCCTTAGGGAGCAAGTCAAATACCTCTGGAACCAGGACAGGGATGGCTTCCTCTGTTCCTCCTGCGGCCAGAAGGGAGATCCTGCTGGGCCGGGCGGCTCTCTGGAGGTTCCTCAGTGTCTCCAGGTCTGCGGGTGGGAGAGAGGGCTGGGAGCCCTTGGGAGCCGCAACATTGAATGCATTTTGAGAAGGAGGCATGTTGTTGAGGCTTTGCCCAGAGAAAGGTGAACAGCGAGATAAAATTGGTTCTGGTCTCCCTGCTGCCTCCAGTCGCCACCTCACCAGCCTTCCCGCAGGATCCCGGCTGTCCTGGCCGAGGGACCAAGGAGGGACCTCACGGGAAGCCAATTCTTTCAAGACTAGTGTTGTCCTGGTTCAAATATTTGGTATTCACTGGGAGCTCACAAATTCACCCATCCATAGGCCCCAGACCTGATTCCTGCCCTCTTTGTGTCCACATTCCAGCTGTGGGAGATGTGAGTTCAGGTCCATTAAAGGTGAAAAGGAAACTCACCTTCGCTGAGGGGCTCTCCTGCTCCAGACATAGTGTCAGGAGTCTCCAGACATTGTCAGACGTGTTACCACAGCAGCTGTATGAGAGTCAGGTGGTGATCGTCACTTCTCATGGGAAATCAGGGCTCAGAGAGGTTAAGTAATTTACCTAAGGCTACACAGCTAATGAGTGTCAGAGCCAGGGTGTGAACCCCAGGTGGTCAGACTGCAGAGCCTGTGAGCTTTCACTAAAGATGTTGCCGGGCCACATGCCGAGAGCTCTGCTGGGGTCTGGGGGACACAGGGGCATGAGTCACAGGGTCTAACAGCAGGACCTCAATGTCTAGGGAGGGGTGAACAGTAATAACTATGACGCTGAGATAATGCAGACATGTTTTTTGTTTTTGAAGACTTTCACAGTTTTGAGGAGTGCTTACTGGTCAGGTATTTTGTAGGCTAGTCCTGAATTAGGGTTTTAGTCTGATGCTTTTCTCATGATTAGTCTGGAGTTCCGGGTTTTGGGGGTGGGGAAAGCCCTAGAGGTCAGAGTGGCACTTATTATTAAGATCTCAATTCAGTTAGTTTAGATGAAAATGTGCTGTGGTTGACATCATCTGCTTGTGAAACGGCCATGCTGATAGGGGTAAGAGGACCTGAACCCAAAAGCAAAAACAAAAATAAATCACACAACCCTTTTTTCAGCATCTGACTCCCTTCTCCCCCTCTCCCGCCCCCTCACCAACACTGCCCTTGGCTGATCTTTGTAACTTTTTGGCTCCGGAAGAGCCAGGAAGCTGTTCATTCCCCTTGCCTCCTCCTTGCACCTCCTTCCCCTTCAGTTTTCTTTCTTAGGATTAGAAGGTTGGGATGTGGTTCTGTTTTCAAGGGTCCACCTGCCCAACCAGGGAGTCCCCACCCTCCCACAAATTTCTGACGTTCCAGAAGCTACGTTTGGGATGGAAAGACACCCTGACAGGGCTGCTGCTCCTCCAAGGAGCTGGGGTTTGGAAGGAGAGACATGATGAGCAAAAGCCACCACTTGTCACTGGTCTTGTGAAGGGGGAATGTGCCCAGGATCGTGTGGCCCAGCGGAGGCGAGGGGAGGTCATTCTTGTGGGTTTGTGTGAAGCTTGCCAGTCAATCAGAACGGGGACGTATGGAAACCAATAACAACGAGCATGTGGCCCTGGCTGGCGTGGCTCCGTGGATGGCGCACCAGCCTGTGAACCCAAAGACTGCTGCGTCGATTCCCCGTCAGGTCTCGTGCCTGGACTGTGGGCTAGGTGCCAGCTAGGGGTGTGCAAGAGGCCACCATTCAATGTTTCTCTCCCTCTCTTTCTCCCCTCCTTCTCCTTTCTCTGAAAATACATACATACATAAAATCTGTAAACACATGAGCATGTTAAGGAGCAGGGCCAATGGGACAGGTGCACCCTCTGAGGGGCGTAAATGGTCCCCACTCTTTATCCAGTGCTAGAAAGCTAACATGTTACCATCTTCTATAAAGTTGACTCCAGGGTTCCTATCCGAGGAATGAGTGTAAAATAACGTCCCATCCTGAACTGCCGTCCTCCTGAATGACAACTGCCTTCTCTGTCAGTCACTGAGGTTCCTTGGAAGTCTCGGTCCCTTGCCTGTTCTCTGGGAAAAATGAACGTGGTGGGGGTGGCACCCCCCTGGTCCTGCACTATTATCCTCTCAGGCATGAAGTCTCCCTCCCCCTCTGGTCTTGTTTAAATCCCTGTGCTTCCCTTCTGACTGGTGTCAAAGGGGGAACACAAAAAGATGGTTCCAGAACGCTCTGCTGACCCAGGGATGATCTGCTTGAGCCATTTCCTGGATTACAGCCTCTTCCCCACTCAGCAGATTGGGTGCAACGGGCCCCTGTCAGCTGTAACCCTGATGCGGGAAAAAGAGCTGACACACAGGGCTCGTTGTCATAAAGCTGACATTTCTCATGAATAGCAAATTCCTGAGTGCGGGCAGTGGACTAAGACCAGGAATTCTCATTAACCGGTGATCACCAGGCATGACTCGGCCTGCGGAAGGCAGCGGGAGACGAGGTCACCTGAGGGGGCAGGGATGCCGCGCGGTTGACAGTTGAGCTCCATCTGCCCCAGGGCCGTTGCTGAGATGCACGTATGTTCTGGACGGGCTGATGGCCCCCTTCACTGCCTCAGCAGCCCAACAACTCCAGCCCTCCTTGGGGACCCCCAGCTCCCCCCAGTTCAGCAGCCCAAGGGTGAGTGCTGACCTGGGAAAGCCTTCCAGACAAGGGTCAGCTGACAAGGTGTGACTCTCTGTGGATGGATGTGTGGCAAAGTGGTGGGTAAATAAATAAAGGCCTGGCCTGTCCTGACTGTGAGGCAACAGCTCCTTCCTTTGGCCCTGCTGAGATCTGGGACCAGGTCCCGCCTTTTTCCTGTTTCCCAACAATCCGACCTCTGATCCCATCGCTGCAGATTTGAAGGCCATCTAGGAAATGAGTTCCACCGATCACTTCCCAGCCAGAAGCCCAATCCCACCCGCCCTTCTCTCATCCGTGCTCCCAAATAGGCAGCGGTAGCTGGTTTTCCCCCTTCCCACATCTCTGTGGCGTTTCCTGGTTTTCCCGAACAGAATTAGTCATTTCCTTCTCTGTGTTCCCATAAATGTAGGAGCCACCGTGTCCCTGGGATCCAGTTTTGTTTCATGACACAGTGGTTTTATCTTATGGGCAGATGAAATCGTGTGGCTGTTTCTTTTCCTCTCTTTGCCCCGGCTTCTGGGAAGCTCAGGACGCAGGTGTAGTTCCCCTCCATCAAGCGGTGGATGCGCGCTCCCTGGTTTTACGGGTCCTTAACCTTCCCCCCCACCATGTCTTTGTTCATATATATCTGGACTATTTTCATCTATGGGTCCCACTTCAAATTTAAAAAAAAAATTTTTTGTCCTATCAACTTTCAGGAGGTCTGATGGACACGAATAAAATGTCTCCATTTGAAGTAGCACTCTGTTGATGCATCTGACAAATGTAAACGCCTGTGTAACAAACACCTTAATGATGACATAGGCCACATTTCTATGGCCTCCAAATTACCTTGTTCCCTTTCTGCTCCGTGGTCCCAGGTACCGCTGATCGGTTTTCAGCCGTTACATATTAGATTTGCCTTTTTCTGGAGTTTCCTGTGAGTGGAACCATGTAGTATGTGTGGTGGTGTCTTTGTGTCTGGCTTTGTTCACTTGCTGTGATGCTTTGCAGATGCATCCATGGTTTTCTGTATACCAGTCACGGTTCCTCTTTATTGCTTAGGTGTATTCTGTCGTGTGGCTATATCACAATTTGTTCTTCATTCCCCTGTGGATGAAGACATGAGCTATTTTCATTTCTGAGCTACTATGAGTAAAGCTGCTCTCAGTATTTATCCATAGACTTGAGTGTAGAAAAAGAAAAGACCGCTGATGTATTAGTTGGGGCTCTTCATAGAAATGGAACCAATAGGATTCATTCATTCATTCATTCATTCACTCTAACTGGCTCATAGGATTATGGAGGCTGACAGATTTCCAGATCCGCAGTTGGTGAGCTGGAGAACCAGGGGAACTGATGGTGTAATTTCATCCCTAGGCAGCAGGCTCAGGACCCAGAAAGAGCTGATGTTTCAGCGGGAGTCTGAAAAGTGTTGACATCCCAGGCTGAAGGCTGTCAGGCAGGAGGAACTCCCTCTTCATGCTTTTTGCTTAATCTAGGCTTTCAGCTGGGAGGACGAGAGCCCCCTCCCCACACCCCCACCCATGCTAAAGAGGACAGTGCTTTTTATTTAGTCTGCTGAGTTCAATGTTAATCTCCTCCAAAAACATCCTCACAGGAACAACCAGAATAATCCTTGACCAAGTAACTGTCGCCCAATCAAGCTAACATAGAAAATGAACCATCACACCTGGTATCCGTAAAAACACCAATAAACACATAATCTAAGTTGATGATTGCTTTTCGCTCCAGGGCTTGGCTTCCTTACTGAGCATGTCTATTTATCAATTAGGGATGCATTCATTTGCAGGGACTAGAAGGTCAATACCGACAGCTGAAGCAAAGAGGTGTTTTTGCCTCTCACGTGGCCAGAAGTCTGGAGGAGGGTGGATGTGGCACTGGTTCAGTGTTCCAAGGGTTCACCCAGAGACCTGAGCGCTTTCCTGTTTTCATCTTCCACATCCTGGTGCAGTGGCCTCACGATGGCAGGGTGTGAAGTTGCCACCCCAGGTCTCAGGCCATAGACGAGGCATAGGGGAGAAGGAGGATCGAGGGAGACAGCCAAGTCTGCCACATCAGCCGGGACTGGGTCCTGTTACCACCTCTACGTGGCAAGAAAACTGGGGAGCAGGATGGTCACATCTGGTTTAGTCCGGTCCAGGGCATGCTGTTACCCCAGGTGAAATCAGAGTTCTGTAGCGACAAAGGAGTGCGGGGTGGGTGTCAGGCAGTAACTATGAGGTCTTTCCAGAAAGTACCAGTGGTGCAAACTGTTTTGATTATATTGACATTGGTATTTATACTTTCGGGATAGACCTCACCCATCTGTCACTCATGAAACTCATCATTAAGGCCTTAGCATGCTGCCTAGCACATGAGATGCTTAAGAAGTGTGTTTGGTGGGGCTGATTTCAGAAGCTCCCTGGTCCGGTAGACAGAGTTGGACCATGAATCAGGGAATTTCGGGTCCCGGCCCCAGCCCTGCCATTCCCGGCTGTGTCATCTTGAACTCAGTTTCCCAATTCTGTAAAGTGGGACTAATTCTTCCTAAGTTAGGATAATGTCAGTAAAAGCACTGAGACAGATATTACTGAAAACCACTGTTACCGGAACCCTAAAAAGGTGGTGCTTTCCCCTCAAATCCTAACTTTCTCTGCTCTGCTGTCCACAGTGGTCATGAAGGATTGAGAGGGTGTCCATGCTCCTGGGTGGACATCGTCCTCGCTTCCTCCTGAGCACAGGTGGCCAAATGCTGTGATTCCGCATCATTCTCCCCTGCTCTGAGCATAGTTCTAGAGATGGGAGCCTCAGGTGCAATCCCGTGTCTCTACTGAGACTTCCTGGGCCAGCACTGTGTCACGAGGTCACCAGGACTGTTTACTTCCCTGACCTTGCTCTCTGTCACTCATAAGTCAAAGTTGTGCAAGTTCATCCAATGGCTCCTGGGAAAGGTTTCACCAAACACGGCTGTGGCCCGGACTCTGGCCTCCTCACGCTGTCCCAACAAGAATCCTGGCTCCTGGCTTCTCTCTGTCACTCTCTGCCCTCATCTTCCCTGTCTTGGCATTGTCCCTTGACCTCACCGATATTAGCTTTTTCACTGCAGTTTCTTTTCTCTCCCCTCATTCACCCACTCACCTCAGTGGCAGCAGCACCTTTACCCCCCCTCACCCCCCTGAAATAATGCCTACCCAGGTGCCAAATGCCCTGGGCCTGGGTTAGGCCTTTGCTTTCTTGTGTGTCCTCTGTGACTCCTGCCCTCTCTCTGACACTTACATCAGCCATTCCTTCTTCTCCTTTTTCCCCTGTCACCCTGCAGTTGATCCTTGAATGTTGGTGTGTCCACTATTCTGATCTCACTCTATTGCTTGTCCAGAAACACACTCCAAGGAAACAGTCACTTCTACTGCCGCTGGATGGTGCCGAGATCAATATTTCCATCTCACATCTCTCCCTCCAGAACATTCTTTACCAAGTGGGAGCACAGAGGTTAAGCACAGTAATATGTCTGCTCACCGACTTGCTCTCATACTGTCTGTAGGGGAGCAAAGAGGAAGGTAGCTGCAGTGAACTGACATTTGGTGGAGATCTCACTGTGTCCTAGAAACTCAAGCTGCTGGGCCCTTTGGTGTCCTCTCCTGTACTCCTTTGTTATCTCGGTTGCCCTGTTTTATGGATGAAGAAACTGGGACCGTGGAGGGGGAATAAACTGTCCTTGGTCTGACAGCCAGTAAGTGGTTCAGTGGGGTTTTCAGTGCAGGCCTCCTGACACCAGAGTCAGGACACCCACTCCACTGCGTATCTCTTTCTCTAAAAAGCCATATTTAGACAGATGGCCTTTTAAAACCAATTAGTCTCAACCATGTGAGCTTTTATGGCATGTTTTTGGGCCAGGGCCCTGGTGGGAATAGAGGCAGCATGGGCCTGCGACTCAGCAGCAGGCACGGACGCGGTCTCGAATTAGACTGGGTCAGCAGCAGCCAGCTTGGGTGGCAGGCAGCAACGACCCTGAAATACCTTGGACGGGCTCCCGCGGGGTGCCGGGCTCTCCGCTGCTGTCCCTTCCCTGCAGGCTGGGACTCGGATTCCTCCGGAATTACCTGGCTGGTGGTAACTGGGGGGAAGGAAGGAGTTAATCCTCCCGGCTGGACCTTCTGCAAGGAGCCACCTGCTTTGGTTATTAAAAGTCTGCCCAGCATGGGAGGGACTACATGGGCCCTCCTGGGCGCCTTGTTAAGCAGCAGAAATATTTCTCTGTTGGCCAAGCCCAGGTTGGGGGTTGGAGGCTTGCCCATAGGTTTAGGGTGGCTGGTGCCCGACCTGTGAGGAAGATGCCCTTCTCCAGTATCTCCTGAATCAGATTTCTGCCTGAGTCCTGTGCTCACAAAACTTGTGAACTGCCTTTGCATATTGCCCTAATTTCTTCCTTGGTGGCCATAGCCATAAACACGGATTTCAAAAAGTCCCAACACACCAAATGAAAACCTGAGTCCCTACCCCCCCTCCTCCAGGAAACTAACTTGGATCTGCACATTTAATCTTCTAACCTGGCCCAGTTTCTTCTCTCAAAGAGAGCTGTCTGGAGGGGGCAGAAACACAATTTTAAATCATTAAAAACAAATGACAGCGCAGGAAACACAAACCACAAAAAAAAAAAAAAAAAAAAGACAAATTCTATTTCATATAAATGAAAACTTATGAAAACTTATGCTCTTTGAAAGACCCTGTTAAGAAAACAAGATGACAAGCCACAGACAGGGAGAAAAATATTTACAAGACAAGCAATCCAATTAAGAAATGGTTAAAAGATTTTTTTTTTTATAAACACTTTACCAAAGAATACATACGAATGGCCCATAAGTCCATGAAAACATGCTCAGGATTATTATTAGTCAGCAGGGAAATGTAAGTGAAAACCACAGCGGAATACCAATACATATCCACTGGAATGAACCAATTAAAAGGACTGACAATGTCAACTACTGGTGAGGGTCTGGAGCAAACTGAAACTCCCCACAGTGCTGGGTGGGGAGACAGCACAGGACATATATATATATAATTTAAAAGAGTTTATTATATTTAGATTAGCCAACTGAACTCAGTTTAAATGATCTTAAGTTTTGGACTAAGTATTTTAGTCAGGGATCAAATGCATGCCTTCCCCTGGCCATGAGATCCAGGCAGAGTGTTGACTTTGTCCAGTTAAGTCATCGAGCTTCTTCTCATCCTGTTTGATCTGGTGCCTGTTGGGTCTGATGTCCACGAAGAACACCAGAGTGACCTTGATCTTCATGGCCAAGTTCATGGTTGGGGGTACTCAATAATGGCAGATGGTCAAACTTGTTTCTCCTGGGGATGCTTTTCTGAGGTTGCTTGTGTTGCCTTTCAAGCCGCAGCATCTTTGGCTGCTAGAAGGAGGTGACCTGTGGATCTGCATTGTCTTGGTGGTTGTGGACACCTTTCAGCACTGGCTTCCTAGTCTTTGAAGCCTTTGCTTTAAATCAGATTTCCTGTTAGAGGTATGACTTCCTTTCTTACTCTGGGGGCCATCTTCATACGAATCTGGAAACCACTTTGGAAAACAGTTTGGCAGTTTTCTGTGAAGCGAATTATCAACACCTAGAGAAATGAAAATAGACATCCACACATACACACGTATACGACTGTTTATAGCAGCTTTACTCGTAATGACCCCAACCTGGGTACCTCCATGCAGACCTCAATAGAGGAATCAACTATTGAGGTATGCAACAGTATGGGTAGACTTCCAAATCATTACACTAGAGAAAGAAACCAGACTTGAAAACTGCATACTACACGATTCCGAAAATGTAGTGACAGAAATCAGGTCAGTGGTTGCCAGAGGCCTGGGAAAGGAAAAGAGAAGGAGTTTGACTGCCAAAAACACAAGAAACTTTTTGGGGATGATCGAAGCGTTCTCTATCTTGTGCTGATGAATACATGACTGGATAGGTCAAAACTCATGTAACTGTACTTTTGAAAAGGATCAATTTCATTGCATATACGTAAGACCTCAGTAAGCCCGACTAAAAAGTAAGTCATAAGAGTCTTTTAGAGCTCAGGTTTTGGAATTGGGGCGGGGGGTGGGGGGTGGGGATGGGGCTGGGTTTAAACCCCTGAGTTCCCACACATTATCTTTGTGACACTGAGCAGATGTCTTGACCTCTCTTTGTGTCCGTCCTTACATTTGTGAAATGGAGTGTATTTGAGCAGGCTAACTGCTGTAACAAGTAGGTCCTAAATGTGTCATGGTTCAAGAAAGGTGTTTTTTGTTTACGTAATAGTGTAAGGTGGTTCCAAGTTGGTGTGCTCCATGAAGTCATTTGGGGATGCCAGTGGCTTTGTCATCTTGATTATATAGCTTTCAAGGTCACCTTGGGGTTCATTTCAGCCACTCAGTCAACAAGAAGGTAAAGATTTCATGGAGGTCTTATGGGTCAGGTCTGAGTATTACTTCCATTTATATTACACTGGAGAGTAGTAGATTACTCTCCACATCACTTAATATATTACATGGCCACACCAGCTACGGGCAAGGCTGGGAAATGTAGCCTAGCTGTGTGCCCAGGATGAAGAGAAGAATATGGATTTTGGTGATCAACAAACAAATGGGAATAAAAGGATGTGGCACATAATGGAGTATAAGTGGCCAGATGATGGAATGCATTGCAGTCATAATATCTCAATAATTTTATCCCAGTCTCCATAATAATTTATTATAATTAATATTATGTAGAATAGGGGTCCTAGACTCAAATGCTTGTACGGGCCAAGAATATGGCATAGCTGTGTGAACTTGGTCTGGGTTATAAAAATAGAAAGCAGTAAGGTCTAACTGGAGAGAACAGGCCCTGCTTCATGGCCTGTCAATTCCTCCCAGCTGTAAACCCCAGTGCTGCATGAACAGAAGTCACCTGTGAACCACCTTCGGCATTTTACAACCAAGTCTCGTATCCTGTAGATGCTTGATGGCCAGCCAGTGAGGCTGATTCCATTTGGGAGCTGGCTATCAAAATCCATTGTTTTATTTTCCTATTATTAGCATTGTAGTTGGGCACACGGATGAACAGTTCCACTGCCTTTCCCAGCACCCTCAGAGGTTAGGCGTGGCCATGAGCTTGAGTTCCTGCCAGGGAAGTTATATGGGCCGCTTATGGGCCTGAGACAGGAGTCATGGGTACACGTCTCCCTTGCTCCCTGTCTCCCTTTTCTCCCTGTCTTCCTTGCTGTGACAGCTGGGGCCCAGGTGACAAAGCGGCTCAACTTTGGCCGTGCAGGAGGCAATAGTGCTCTAGTCTGCGGGATGATGCAGAGACAAGAAGTGGGAACTTAGATCCCCGAGTGACCAGGTGGAGCACAGACTGTTTCTTGCAAGAAAAATCTAAATATTTGGTCCTTTGTGTTATAGTGGCTCAGTTGCCACCCGACAGATGCTGTCAGACTCTCTCACTGGCCAACTCACCTGCCCCTCTCATCAGCTTTATTGCGCTTGCAGTTCTAATCCAGGCCTCCGCTAACCTCAAAAATCCCTGTGAGCCGGAGGCCTTCAGGGTTGCTTGCAAATAGTCACAACTTCTGGTGGTGGAAAATCACAAAGTTCCCATCAATCATGCAGTCGATCAAAGACCATGCTTATACATTGTTGACCCTCATCCTGGGAACAAGGAGGACCATCTAGGACAAGGAGACGGGAAGGACCTGCTTTGCGGGCTAGGTCTGGGGCTGGGCATCCACAGATGCCATTTCTGGTGCATTCTCACAACAGTCTGACCACAGAACTGCTGTTACTTCGCACTGCAGATGAAGAAACTGTGGTTCGGAGAGATAAAGTCACTTGGCTGGTGGAGTCTCGAGCTCAGGCCACGGTGGTGTAAAGGCAGGGGGCCTTGCGCTGGCTGACGGGTGTCTAGAATCTTCTGCAGACCCCACTTTTGGAGCTGGAAGCCTGAGGAGGCCCGAATTTCATGCGGGCAAGTGAGCTGAGCTTCCAAGCTTGTAAATCTGATCATGTCTTTCTCTTGTTTGCAACCCTCGTGGCCTTCTGGATAAAACCCCTGATTATTAATAGTTTGGCAGTCAAGTCTTTAGTCACCTGACCTCTATCTTTCAGTTCTGCTGCCATCATGTCCCTTTTATATTATTCCCTTGGTTCTTGCCCTTGCTGTCCCCTTCCTTTTGCTGACTCCTCCTTCATGTTGTTAGACACAGACACCACCTCCTCCAGGAAGCCTTCCCTGCTGACAAGTCCTCTGCTCTTGCTGGGTTACACAGTCCTCCTTTGTGCTCCCCTCTCTTGGAGCAGTTGATGAGCTGGGCGATCCCTGTGACCCTGTGAACATTATGTAACCTATTTGAGCCTTGGTTTGTGCAGCTATGAAATGGCTATGGTAATCGTCGTACTTAATAATGCAGAGCAATAGTGAGATGGAAAGGTATCCTCTCTGTAGAGCTCTTTGCATGGTGCCTTGCTTGGCGTAAGTACTCACGACACTTACTCAGCGCCCCTAGCGCAATTCTGTTTCAGTCTCTGCCACTGCAGGAGATCAGGAACCCCTAGAAAGCCCCACGTAACACTGTGTCTGCAGCACCAGCCCAAGGCAGGGCCCAAGTCACAATCAACAAAATATTTGTGCAGGGACAAATGCCTAGGAGCTTCGCTGGCTTGGTTCTTTGGGGAAGGCCCAGGCAGGCTCATTCTGTGAATGACTAATTAACGTGGCGTTTGATGAGCTTGCAGATAGGTAGTGACCTGCCCGAGGCCACGCGTAGCATTTGTTAGAATGAGGACTTTTGGCTTTTGCGCACAAAGGCGACCGCATCCATCTGATGGACTAAGGGCAAGAGGGATTTTGTTTTAGCATGTGTAGGAGGCATCGAGGATAAAGAAGGCACTGAGACCTGCCCTTTCTTTATTTTGTTCTCTGTGGCTCCTGTCTGTGACCCCTCAGAGAGCAGCTCATGTGCTTGCCCTTGCTATGCCCAGCCTCTGCGTTCTTATAAACTCTTCGTGTCTGCCCAGAAATCCTTCTGCATGGGAACTATACATTCCATTTTACAGGTAGGGAAACCGAGGCTAAGTTTCCTAACTCGCCATAATCACCCTTTGTAAAGAGCAGGGCTGGAATTCAAGCACGCGTTTTCCAATTCCAGTCACATCAACGGCTTAGCACGCCTGCGCTGGGAGCCCCCTGGGCGGAGGCCTTGCAGGACTACGGAGATTCAGTTATTCCCGGAGGAGGGAATAAAGGAGATTTACAATCATTAGCTACCGCTAACACAGAGGCAGTACTTCCTAGTATTTCTAGAGACTGGACAGGTTATCAGACTTATTTCATTCTCACAGGGATCTTCTGTGCTAGGTACTAGGATTACTCCCATTTCATAGGTTGGGACACTGAGATTAATAGCTTGCACAAGGGCGCATAACTTCTGAATGGTAGAGTCTGGCTTTGAACACAGAGCCTCAGATTTCTTTGCAGGGTGTAGCGATACCAGTTGTAGCATTGAGAACAGGCTTTGGAAAGAGAGAAGGCCGAGGGGTGGTGGGTGCAGCTGGGAGAGATGCCAACGGAGAGGGTACCCTGCAAACCCTTGCCGGGTCAGACCCAATTTGTGCGGTAATCCACAGTCCACATCGGAGAGCATGTCTGGGCCTGGAACAGCCATGAGAAACGGAGCCGATAGCTGAACCATGCGGCTTCACCTCTCGGGGAATGGACAGTTCTGAAAGGGAAGGTTCTGGCGGTGTGGAAAGGCAGAGCTGCAGATCTGAGAGTCCTGTGCATTTTCTCCCTCTACCCTAAATTTACCCCGCTGGTTTTTTCACCTGCTCCTCCAATTCCCATCTGTGCTTCAAAGTCCTGAACCACTCAGGGCAGTTTCATGTCCTCTCCCTTTCGAACAGGCTCCATTGCCAGCACCATTCCTGAAGGGCCAGCTGGGCCTACACAGTGTCGGGCTCTGGAGGTGGACCAACCTGCATGCGACTGGTACCCTCATTTGGATACTGACCTAGCGAGTCCCGGACTTAACCAGGATGAAGGTTCAGAGAGGTCAAGCGTACCTCTCCAGGCCACACAGAGTATACGTAGAGCATTCTGTTCCTGGTTCTGCTGCACGAATCTGAGCCTCTAAACTAGGGATAGTGACACCTTTTGGGGCAGGATTTCCCTCTTTGCTCAAGCAGTGTCGATGGTGGCCCTGATCCCCACCCAGCCCATTTGTCTTTTCAGGTACCGTGTCTTCTTTTATAAAATGGCAGGAAATTGGAGGTCAGAGGATCTTCTTTAGAGCATTTCATTAACCACTATATGGCTTTGCCTGTGGTGGTGGGGGGCTGGGGAGCGGCCTCAAAAGATGTTAACAGAACAGCCCTCCAAAAATTATCCAGAGCCAAATTAGGTCAGAGTCTCTAGGGCTGCCCTGGTATTTCAGTTGCATGTCAAAGCCGTGTCCTGGGCTCCAAAAAGGGTCAGCTTTTTGGAATTACCTGTGCTGGAGACAGAGCCTGGCCCTGGGGAGCAGGGTAGGGTGCTAAGCGTGCTGGTTCGGAGTGAGACTCCATTTTTCTCCTCTCAGCTGGCTGGAAGGGAGCTGAACAGCCATTTCAGCGTTCATTGCGACAGGCGCCTGGGCCCCAGGTTGAGACAGGAGCCTCCAGTGTCCTGGGTATTGACACTGCTAATTAAGTGATTGCTTCACTGGGAGACGGAGATAGGATCAGGCTGGGAGCCCTGGTGGGACCCAGCCCTTGGTGCCGTCTGGAGAAACCAAGGTGACCCAGCCAGTTCCTGAGGTGGCTGGTGCCTTGCAGCTTCTCCCGGCCACAGTGCGCCTCTTCTGCATGGTGTTGGCATGGCTGCAGAGGGAGAGGGGCCCTCAGGGAAGGGGAGGCTGGGCTCAGAGGTGCTGCCAGATGGCTCGGTAATCTTCAAATGATGCACCTCCCAGGTAAGGAGGGAGATGCCACTCCCTGGTAGTGGAGAAAAGAAAAGAAAACCATCAAAGATGTCCTTCCAGGGCACCTGATCCCAGCGAAGGGCCAGTCTGGTTTCACTGTTGGTCTTACCTTGACCTTATTGATACCTCTGAAGGGCACAAAGCTTGAGGCTTTACTTCTTGTTCTGTATAGCTGATCTTGGCCACCTGCATCTTCTGTTGGAGCTTTAGAAAAGAGAAAAAGGTAGAACCAAAGAGCTGTCCCTCACAAAGCTGCGGACCTCACTTTACAGTGACCAAACAACTCCAAATTAGCAAAAACAGCCAGGTCCACCTTCCTGTACCTCTACCCTCATGGCAGGGGCTCAAAGCCCAGAGGGTCCCCCATTCTAAGATAGCAGATTTGAGGCATGAGCAAGCCTTGCTCAAGAGCAAGTCAGTGTGGCTTAGTTAGTGAAGCAGAAATCAGCCAAAACTGTGGGAAGTCTTCACATGCAGCTCTCAAAGGCAAGAGGCTTATCACCGACCTATTTTTTAAACCCGTCTCCTGGTTTTTGTGAACATCTATAACTTTGGGAAACCGTTTCTGTGTTCATATAGGTTAAAAGTTTTCCACCTATTTTGACAAAACACAGCATTTGCTCAGACTGTCACTCCTTTGGTGGTGTTTTGGGGGTGAGGGCGAATTGCAAACCAACACGAACTTGGCTTTTCCTGCCTTGCTTTTCAGGAATAAGGATCTGATCCCTTATCATGCTAAACCGGATATAACTTTCCCCTTCCCTTCTAAATTCGTTCCCTTTCCTGCTGTTTGATGAGATAAAATGTAACGCTTTTGAGCAGGTCTACAGAAGATGCCTAATCAATGCTAGATCATACAGCATCCGTCTTCTCTGTCTGACTTATTTCACTTAGCGCAATGCCCTCAAGCTTTCTCTCTTCAACATAATGATTTCATTTCCTTTGAAAACACACCCAGAACCGGAATTTCTGGGTCCCATGGTAGCTCTATTTTTAATTTTCTGAGGCACCTCCACCCTGTTTTTCTGTACTGGGAGACTGATTTACATCCCCATCGACAGCGTGCCAGGGCCCCCTGTTCCCCACATCCACACCAGCACTTGTTATCACGTACCATTCGATGACAGCCGTTAGAACAGGTGCAAGGTGCTATCTCCTTGGGCCTTTGATCTGATGATTCATGAGCAACCTTTCCGGGTACCTGCTGGCCACCTGTATGTCTTCTTGGGAAAGATGTCTATTCAGGTTCTCTGGCCATTTCCCCATCAAACTATGCTTCTTTTTTCTTATGGTTATTCACCTGGACACCACCGAGGCACCTCAGACAAGACGTACCCAAAGCGACCTTTGGACGTCCGTCCACAGATCCTGTTTCCCGGTGCTCCCCATCAATGGGTGGCCCCGCCACAAACCAAGCTGCGCCAGCCCCAAACCTGAGAGCCGCCCAGGACTTGTCTCCCCTCACTTCTGGTGACAAGCATTTGCTGGGCAGCTATGAAAAGTCAGCTACAAGTGTCCTAAAATAGTCCAAGGGCTGGGATGGACAGGGGGCCTGTGGGAGGGACAGGCTAATTTTTGGCCCAGCTTAGGCCCTTTTCTCTTCGGCCTGGGGGTGCCTCATTGTTGGGGGACAGTGGCTTTCGGAGCTGGGTCTGCTGCCGGTAGTCCTCACCTGGCAGGTCCGGCAAGCCATGCCTTCTTCTCCATCTCTGTGCACAAGCTGTGTGTGTGCGTGCGTGTGTGCGTGCGCACCCAGGGTGGGGTGGGGGGTACTAAACCTTCTTGTGCCTCAGATTCTTCCACTGCGCTGCAGGAAAGATAAAACGCACCCTGCGTACCTCACAGGTCTCTCATGGGAATAAGACGGGGGAAGTGTGGCCTCTTGGAAGGTAGAAGGCTCGTGTGGCTACTTGTGCAGTACCTTTAATCCTAGGAAGCAGACAGGGGGCCAGGGCAAGCTATCTTACTGCAGGGAAGGTGATTCAGAGATGTTTAGTGACTTGCCTAAAGTTGCACAGCAAGCTGTTTTGCAATACTTCCCTGAACTTTAACCTACGCCCCCACCCCACCCCCCACTAAATCTCGGACAACAGGACGGTTTTCCAGTTTCCTCTCCAGTGATTTCCTCTTCTCCACCAAGTGTGGGACCACTCAGGAAACTGTCAATGAGGCTGATGTGTGGGGGGCCAGGCCTTCTCCTGGCCTTGCACCTGAAGGCTGGGGCTCCCTCCTCAGCTCCCCTGGGGTTTTTTTTGGAAACACCTAGAAAAGGGTCAGGAAACTCGCTGCTTCTGGTCCACCCGTGTTTACTGGGTCAGGACAACGGATTGCAAAATGAAGATTGGGAAAGGGTACGTGGGGGGCAGGGCCTAGGCTTCGAGGGCTGGGGCGGGACCCCAACAGAACATCAGGCCGCAGCCCCATGCTGGCCCGTTTTGGTGCCAGGTGGTCCTCTGGTCCCACCCCTCTGAGGGCCACAAACATCCAAGGGCTCTGTAGAGCCTGCAGCCAGGTGGATGCCAGGATGTAGCAGTTGGAGTGACTGCGGGTGCGCAGTGGGCACCCAGCCTAAGGGACCTACCATTATTACTGAGGACTCTGGGGCCGGTGGGGCTCGGCGGGGTCCATGGCCCCAGCTGCCCCTGTCTCCTCCCTGTCACTGCTCCCACCATCCCCCCGGGGGAGGGGTGGAACTGGATCTTGGACGTGCTGAGAGGGGCAGGAGGGGCTCGCAGGCCCTAAAACAGCTGCTGGCCAAAACCTGACCTCTTCTTCCCTTTGGGACGGAGCATCCACGGGGCCATGTGCAGGTTCTGGCCTCCAAAGTGAGGTTTCAGCAGATTCCAGAAACAGAGATGGACCCACAGCGGCAGCAGGGGCAGGCAGAGGCCCCCCGTCCTGCTCAGGAGTTAGAGGCCTGGCTGCCTGTACAGGTCACCTGAATTTGCACCCCAGTTCCCCCAGGGGAGGCCACAGTTCCTGCTGACTCCCTCTGAGGGGCCCTGGAAGGAATCGAATACAGTGAGGGGCAGAAGCTGAGGGGCTAATTTTAAGCTCTGCCATTTAGCAGCTCAATGGCTTTGAGCAGGTCACTTCCAGCCTCTCCAAGCCTCAGTGTTTCCTTCTGAACAATGGGAGTTCCGAACTGCTGGGTTTGGCGTGGTGGGCAGTGTGCCGGCTCTGACGTAGCAGGGCCCTGGGGTTAGGTCTTGAAGTGGGTGTCCGTGTGTGGACTTCCACATGCTCCAGCCGTCCCGGCTTCACTCTTCCCAGCTGTGTGCTGTTGAGCAACCCAGTTAACCTCTCTGTGCCTTGTTTCCGAATCTCCACATGGGATAATAGCGGGGCACGCCTCGTAAAGGCGTGTTGGGGATTGAGATGAGTTAGTTTCAGGGCGCTCGGAGTAGTAGTATTTCAGTGCTTGTAAATAACACAAATAACCACCCATCCTGCGCCCTGCCCGAAGGCCCTGCGCGCTATGTTTTTGACCACATCGGGAGGTACGGGCCAGACTTTAACCTCCCACGTCCTCAGATGATTAGATGAGAAGGAAAGATGGTAGAAACAGCCTGTCTACTTTGGGTTTTACCTAAATATTCATGGATATTTGGGGAATACCCATCTTTTGGCAACAGGTAACCAGAAACCAGAATTGGTCTAACTGGGGCGCCTGCCCTGCCTCCCTTGTTCCCCACCCCTGACTTCTGATTGTAAGCAATGGTGCCCGTTTCTCCAGGGCATCCGGGAATGGTCCCTCAGGAGATGTCTGCGCAGCCTGCCCTTGGGGGGTGTCCAGACCTTCGGCTCCTGGTGTCAAACGCAGAAGAGCCTCCCCTCCTGCTGGAACTTGGCAGGCAAAAGGCTGGCCTCAGGCATCTGGGGGTGCAGCCGGTCCCTGATCTGTTCTTGTCTGGTTTCTGCTACGGGCTGACTTCGGGCTGGTCACTCTCCTTCTTCGGGTCCTGTGAAATGAGAGGATGGTGGCAGGAAGCAACACAGTGCTGCGAGGTACAGACCAACATTCATGAAATTCTTTTGCAAATGATCAGAGGCTACACAGCCTGGAAGCAGAACTGGCCAGGGGCCCGTAGTCCTGCCTCTGCTGCAAACATGCTGTGCGACCCTGGGCAGGTCACTTCACCTCTCTGGGCATTGTTTGTGACATACGGTGGTCACAGGTGTTGCTGCAGAGCCTATGTCCTCAGCTCTGTGCTCTAGAATTCCCTTGAGGAGCTTTTAAGAATCTTCCATGCCTGGCTCTCTTCCCACCCAAAAGCAAGAAAACACGAAGATCTTGAGGTTAGGGTGTCCCCATTGAAAAGACTTTAATCTCTCTCAATGACTCTAATGTGCAACCAGAGTGGACAGCTCGTGCTTTCAGAACAGCCAGAGAGTAAGGGAAAGCAGAGACCCCCAGCTCACAACCCGCCTTTCCCTGATCTCATCATCAGCCTCCTCACCCTGGTGATGTGTTCTGAGTGGGGCAGGCGGCCTGGAGGTTAGGTGTCTGCCGCCGGCGGCCTGGACTTAAACTCCAGTTCTACCTCCTGGTTGGCTGTGGAGTGCATCAACCCCATCACGATCCCGTCATTTAGTGGATATTTGGTCTCACCCTCGGTTCCTGCCCCACCACTTTCCAACCCTTGCAATTTCCGAAGTGTGGCAAACATGTTATGTCTCCCAAAGCAGGAGGCTTGGGAGGGGCGGCGATGGGGAAGAAGATGAGGCCCCCCCATGAGCCGCGGAAGATCTCCAGGGGTGTCTCCTACCACAGAAGATCTCCAGGGGTGTCTCCTAGTTGCAGGTGCCTGGGGATGTGGCGTGAGGTCTGAAACTCACCCTGGGGTGCTGCAGTGCAGGACCAAGGCTCCACCTGGAAGTGACCAGAGTCATGGGAGAGCTCTGTACTCCTGCGGGCAAAGGAAACGGGGGATTCGTGAACGGAAAGAAAGACCAAGTGCAGCACGCGTGGCCGGCTCTGAGGAGAGAAGGCAGCATCTGGAGGTTGGAGCAATGGAGGCAGAATCCAAAGTGAACGGGAGGGCCGGACCAGAGGGAGACTGGATCGGGGCCATGGGGACCTCTTAACAGTGGCAGTGGCTGTGGCTGTCCAACTGGGCTTAACACAGCCTGTGTGTCTGGAATACTTCTTTTATGGCGACCCAGTGTCCACATGTAGAAAGTGGCCTGTGTATACACACACATCCATACACGTACACAGACATACGACCCAGGAAAAGAATGGAGACAAGTTGGGGGTTTGGGTTCAGGGGTGTCCGGGGTGATTTCACCCAGATCTTAAAGTGCAGGATGGCTCTGTGGCATCTGGGTTTCATATGCAAGAACATGCTCAGAAGTGTCCCCTGCCCCTCAACCACCCTCACAGGGACCATGTCCCTGTGTTTGTCTTTGTCCCTGTATGCCATGCAGCTGTGACTGGGAGTCAGGGGTCCATGTGTCTGTGTGTCTGTCCCCATAGCTGTGGATTTGTCGCTGTGTACCTCTGAAGGCCATGGAGGCAGAAACACAGCTGTCTGTGCATTTTTTTTTTTTTTTGGTTCTTTCTCCAAGGACCCTCGGTTTTCACAGGTCTGAGAGAAGGCTGGGCAAAATTCTGGGCTCATTCTGGAATCGGGAAACCTCAAAGCTGGGAAAGGCCTTGGAAATGCCTTGGCTTGAGCACCTCCTCCCAGAAATGAGGGAAACAGGGCACATGTCATGAGGGAGCAGAGAGGCTGTGGGAAGGAGGAAGAGCCCTGAGAGCTGCAAGTGTGGACTTGTCCCCTCCATACAGTAGCCACTAGTCCCACGTGCCTATTAGCCCTTGAGGTGTTACAAGTCCAAGTTGAGAGGTGCTGTAGGTATAAAATACACCCAGATTTTAAAGACTTAATATGGAAAGAAAGGATGTAAAATTGCACAGTAATTTTTATATTGATTGCATGTGGAAATGATTATATTTTGGATATATTGGGTTTAAAATACTTATTTTTTCTTAAAAAAAAAAAAAGAAAGAGTACCAGAATCAAATTGTGATGCATCTGTAATTTTTTTTTAAGATTTTTATTTATTAGTTTTAGAGAGAGAGAAAGGGAGAGAGGCAGAGAGGCAGAGAGGGAGAAAGACATCAACATATGGTTGCCTTTCACCTGCCTCCAGCTACGGACCTGGCTGGAGACCTGGCTTGCAACCTGGTTATGTGCCCTGACTGGAAATTGAACCAGTGACCTTTGGGTTTGCAAGCCAGCACCTTACCCATTGTGCCACCAGCCAGGGCATGCATCTCTAATTTTTGACCCATTTTCTATTTCTATGGGGCACACTGATTTAGACCCTTGCACCAGAAGTTTAATTTCTCTAGGCCTCCATTTCCCCAGCTGTAAAATGGGTGTGATAATACCTCTCCTGGGGTTATTGCGAGGATCCATTGAGAGCACATGAAAGTGCTTTGACCCTTTAAAGGGCTGTTCAGAAGAGGGTGGGCAGTGGTGGTGGGGGAGGTAGGGGGTAGAAAGAATGAAGGGTTTAATAGGCTGACCCTCAGACAGGCACCCACAAGGGCCACCTACCATGGTTTTGGTGCTAGAGAGTGACACCTCCCAACCCCGCAGGCCCATTACCTAGACTAACTCTTTTAAAAGCCCAAGTCACCGTGTCCTTGCCCAGCCACTGGCCTTTGACCCGAACCACACTGTCCTCACCATCCATGAGCCCCAGCAGTGCATCAAGCCTCCACTGCCTGGGGTGGCCCAAAGCCTTCTCCCCCAGGACAGCCTTCCTCAAAAAGACCACTTGATCCACAGACAGGCTCTTCACAGCCCTTTGCTGGAGGGAGACCCAGGGTCCCAAGGATTTCAAAAAGAGGGGGAGATGGCCCCAAACTTGGCCTGGGGGCACCAGCCTCTTCCTGGGACCATCACCCAAGGCAACGCCTGTTGCAACGGAGGCCTTGTAACAGCCGCTTACAAACCCAGTTAGGCAAGTCGCGTTTGCGTGACGGGCCCGTCTTGAGTAAACAGCATCCTATGTCCCCGGCCGGTCACTTGCTCAAGATATTGCTGGACATTGCATTAGAGTCACTGACACATGGAGTTTTGAAAATGAAAACAGGCCCCCTGGCTTATGCTGATAGCATGTAACACGCTCCTGATTACACCAGGTTTTCCCAAGGCCCCAGGGCCACCAAGGGATTGCCACACGCAAACAGAGGATGTCAGGGCAGGTGGAGCCTTGGGCCGCCCACCGGGGGAGGCTTCCAAAGCTAAACCAGGCCAGCTGGGGGCTGCCTTGGTCCTGGGACAGGGGCCTCTGGGGCTCCTGAGCCTATTGGACTAACCCGAGGGCCCAGGTTCGGCCCCTAGGGTGCGGGGAATAGCATTGTCCCATTCTATTGGTTTTCCCCTCATCCTAGAAGCCTTTCTTACTGATTAAGACCCTGAGTTGAAAGAAAGGAGTAAGATGTGCTGTCATTTCAGACAACTATTGCTAGTTAACAAACCACCCCAAAGCACAGTGGCTTAAAACGATGATGACTGATCATTTCTCTCAGTTTTCCTGGTTGGCTACCCAAATCCTCTGCGGGTTTGTCTGCGCAGGGCTGTGTTGCTGGAATGGGTTCCTCAGGGCTGGGAAGGTCCGCGCTGGCCTCGGGAGCCTGGAGGGCCGTAGGGGTGCAGGTCTCAGGAGGGATTTCCCAGAGGGGAAGATGAAAGCCCCAAAGTTCCACGCAACCTCACTCCCTCCACGTTTGCTGGACTTGCCAGATCGGCTCGGATTGAAGGGGAAGCAAATTAAACTCTGCTTCTTGATAGGACTTGCTGCAAAACAACACTTTTCCATCTAGCACAAGGTGAGAACATGTCAATGACCCCATGGAAAACCTTCCCTGCTGGTAGAGAATGATGTGGCCAACTTCTAGTTTCCGAACGGAAATGCAGGCTCCCAGCCTGACAAAGGGCTTTTCTGCATGGATGAGTGGATACAAACGTGAGCCCGTGGGTTCCCATTGAGTGTACGTTGAGCCCGGTGACCCTCAGCCCCGACTGACCCATCCAGTCACAGGAGAGGCATTTCCAAATCCCAGGTTCCCGGGTCCCACTCAAGGCCTGCTGAATAAGACCCGTGATAGAGGTGGTTCTGTGTGTGTGTGTGTGTGTGTAGAGGGTAGAATTGAGCCTGGTGATTTGCATTTTCAGAAGCTTTCCCAGTGATTCAGATTCACAACCAGGGTTAAGAACTGCTAGGTTAGCAAACAAGATGTACGGGAAATAAGACCCAGGCAGTCTATGTAGAAATATGGGCGCCTGTGCCTGTCTTTATAGATAGGCTCCTGTTCAGTCCAATCTGACAAACGGCTGTTGGGGACACGCAGTCAGTCTCACAGTGGCGTCTGGGGTGAGCAAGACGGTCCCCGCCCTCATATGACAGCTGACATTCATTGGGGGCCATGCCCTGTTTTGTCAGCCTTCCCCGGAACTCATTCCATAAACCCCGTTTTACGAAGACCTTCTCACCCTGAGTCCCCCACCAGCAAACTCAGTGCTTAGACACCGGCAGGGGGTCCAAGAATTCAACTCAGTTCTGGTACTATCTGCCGCAGGTAGCATCAGATTCTGCAGGTTTAGAGTTTATAGTTCTAACCCACAGGCAGTCTACTGGCTGGTGGTCCAGTCACCCTCTCCAACTCAGAATGCCAACTGCAAGTCCAGGGCATTGCCAACTGCCATGACCCCTCCTTGGGTTCGCTTCATTTGCTAGAATGGCTCGCAGAACTCAGGAAGCCTATTTACTCACTAGATTGCCATGTATTACAAAGGATATTGAAGGTTATGAGTCAATAGCCAGATAAAGAGACACATGGTCCCAAACAAAGCAGTTTCTGTCCTCATGGGGCTAGGGCCTGGGCCCCAAGGGAAAGCTATCCAAGGACAGAGCCAATGAAGCCTTCATTGAAGTCACTATGGACCAAGTCATGGACCATTAGCAACTAAACTCAACCGCCAGTCTCACTCCTCTGGTGAGGTCATCTAGAAGTTCCAAATCTTTTTATTTCATATGACCATTTATTCCTCATAGCCTCCCCCACCCCGCCCCCTGCAATCACCACACCATTGTTCATGTCCATGAATCCTTTTCCCTCGATCCTTCCACCCAATGCCCCCTTAAAAGTTCCAAACCTTCAGTCATGTGGTTGATTCTCCTGAATCCACACAGAGCACCTGGCCCCTTGCTGCACTCCCTCGCTGCCCGCGCTGTCTCATGGTCCCTCTCAGTCCCCACCCAGTTACTCACCACCCCCTCTCTCCTCATCCTAGACAAAAGCACTGTCCCCTTCAGAGAAATCTTGGTGGCAGCTCTTAATACTTTTCTCCCTTTAATCCCGGATTCGGGTGCTGAAAGGGCAAGAGCTTTTAACCTGCTGCCACCACCTGAGTCCCCAGCCACTTCCTTACCTCAGCTTCGGGAAGGTGAAGGCAGGTGTCTCCTGGGAAGGTGACACATTTCTGCCACTGAATGTCATCCCCTGTCACTACCTGTGTGCCTGTTTATATGCACCAGCTGTCTTCTTCGTGTTTTCTATAATCTCACTGCATTTCAGAAGTCTCAGGCGACAGGTACTATTACTGTCTGGATTTGACAGAAGACAAGGGCAATAGGAAGGTTAGTAAGTTGCCTAAACTCACGCAGCTCGGGGCATAATGGGGCTGGGATGGCGCCCCAGTTCTATGCTGGTCTTTGTTCCCCCTGATTTGGTCTGTTCTCCATCAGCAGGTGGAACTGTGTGTGTGTGTGTGTGTGTGTGTGTGTGTGTGTGTGTGTGTGCAGGGGTGGGGGGAGGGGGAGGGGTGTCACAAAATTGCTCTGTAGTTGGATGGAGGCTCATGATCTGGGTCCGAAGGGAAGGGGTGCTTGGTGGTGACACACTGTGGTCAGATGGGGATGGCAGCAGCCTCCTGCCATCATGCCCCAAGGGCGGCAGCCACTTCTTCTCTCTGCAGGTGGCGGCCTTAGAAAGAAGGGTGCTGCGTCCCAGCGGCTGAGCCCTTCTTCTTCTGCGTTCTATTCCTTCCGCTCCTCAGCTGGGTGTGGGAGCCTGGCCCAGCCACTTCAAAGCCCTTTGTAACTGTCCCCTGCAAAGGGGGATGTTCCCTGGGTGTCTCTCTTGGCCCCTGGGGACATTGCCCAACACCAGTGTTTGTCAAAAGATCAACATGGTCCAGTGTTTTGAAATGAAGTTCTTCAAGAGAAGGCAAAAGGTTTTGTTTTGTTGTTTTGTTTTTCACAGGGCAGAATTCCTGCACCCCCTGGGAGGGGTGCACGATGCCAGGTAGATAGAGAAATCCGTTCTGACCTGAAGTCTTGTTGGCCTTTGGGAGAACTCAGCTTTCTCCTCCAAGCGGCCGCATGATGGTGGAGGCAGTTTCTAGAGCCAGGGAGGTGGGGAGGGGAAGAGTGGTGACCACCGCAGGCTGGATGGTGGGGTAAGCATGGTGATCGGCCCCTTCCCAGGCAGCCAGAGGCCCACCTGAGCCTGGGGAGGCAGCTGAGGGTGTCCGGGAGTGGGGAGCTGAAGGCACCCTTCTGGAAGAAGAAGTGGGCGTCAGATAGGGTGTCTGGAACATTCCTATGGTTCCTTCCAACACCCCTAGAAGGGGGCTGTCATCCACCTCATGCTGAGAGCTGGGAGGCTGAATCTCAGAGCGGGGAAACTAGTTGTCGGGATGCCCTGTTTGAGGGGGGTGGTATGAGGTACCTGGAGGTAGAAGAGGGCCCGGGGCGGGCTGGGGTTGGAGAGGGAGAATCAGCCAGCGCTGGGGCCTTCCTGGTGTGGGTGGGCAGGGGAGATGTGGGTGGAGGAGCGCTCCTGCTTCTTCTCAGTAGGGCCACGAGAGTCTGAAGGGCACTGGGGTGATGAAACCTTCCTGACTCACTTCTCCTGGCCCCCTGGCTTTCCCATCTGAAGCCGGGGCAGCCCCAGGGATTGTGTTCAGAGTGTCTCTGCAAGGCCTCCCCAGGGCTGGTCTCTTTGAGGCTGCCGTCCCTGAGCCTTTTCACCTTTCTCTCTCTTAGGTGGCCTCCCCCCTGCCCCCCAGGCCTGCTTTCACAAATGTGGTGCAGACCTTGTTCCTCCAGGCAGCCCTTCCTGATTGGCCCACCTGCACACCTGCTCCTCAGCACTTTCGAGGGCTGGTACAGGTGGGGCCTTTGTTTTCCAGTTTGAAAGTGTGGGCGATTAGGGCAAACGAGTGAGGGGGACTGTGTTGCACTTTACAAAAAGATCCGGTGCCTGCCTTTGTTAAACATCCGCCACGCCAGGGAAAATGACCTGATGGGTGGAAGTCAGTGTTATACCCAGACCATCATTAAGGCCTGAGACGAAGGGCCCTCAAGCTCATAGTCGATCATTCACATGTTTTTGTTTTTTGTTTTTTTTAAAAAGCAAGTTGAATTCACTCTCCTCCCCTCCTTCCTCCTTTTGATGGGAAAAAACAAAACAAAACTTAAAAATAACATTCAACGTTTCTTTTTTTGGAATAAAAGAGAAAAAAAAAAAAATCTTTCTACCCGTAAGTCCTCTTGTTTCTGAACATTCCAGCCTCCGTTCGCATGCACATCGACTTAAATAGTTGCAGACGTGGAACTTTTACTTGGCGGCTGGGCCGTGCGCGGAGAAGGAGCCGAGATGCCCTTCAGGGAGCCGCTCCGGCCCGCCCGCCCGTGGCACACGCCCTTGCTGCTGCGGTCGCTGTGCCCACTAGCTCAGCTGAGTAGGGGAACCACTGCCACCGTTCGGCAGGTGTGGTCACCCCCCTCTTTGATCCTCTTTGCCATCTTGCGGGGTAGGGACGTGCCCTGGGAAGCTGGTTAAATCTGCCAAAGTTACAGAATCAGAAACTGGCGGAGCTGGGGTTTGAACACGGTACCTCCGAGCTGGGAGCCCATATTCTCTTCCTGGCGGCAGGGGTGCTCGATCACGGCGCCGTTGGTGGTTTGGGCTGGATATTTTCTGCTGGGGTCAGGGTTGTCCTGTGCCCTGTAGGCTGTGGAGCAGCACCCCTCCCTCCACCTAACTGAGTTGTGACAGCAGAACTAGTCTCCACAGGCAAGCAAATACCACAAAGGAGGGCACACTGTGCTGCCTGGTCTTGGGCCCCTTTCCTGTGTCTGGGGCTGCACAGCCGGCAGGGGCCAGTCCACGCGGCTGCCGTGCACGGCCCCCGCTGCGTGGGGACCGGTGGGTTCAGCCTTACCCAGGCTGCGTAAGAGGCGCTGTCGCGAGGATTCCCGTCCAGTCCTTGCAGCTCCGCCTGCGGGGCTCAGCCGAGGGGTGGCTGCAGCATCTCGACCCGCACGGCCATGCACGGCAGCCTCCACTTCATTCTTCAGCCCTCCTCTTCCTCCTCCACTCCACGGAAGGCAGAGCCTGGGGAATGGAAGCCCACGGGTAAAGCCTAGATCTGCCTACCCTCCCCGTCCAAGCCTGACTTTTCCCTCACCTAGCTTTGGTCTGGACTTGCTTATTTATTCATTCGACAAACACCGCAGGCATTTATGTTGCACAAACCCCCATTTTAGGAACGTGGGGTTTGGAACATCAAAAATGAGGCAGTACGATATGGTATCTTGAAGTCGGGTTCAGGAACGTTTTCGGAGGCTCTGTGGAATTCTAGAATTTTCTTCACACACTGTCACTCTTACAGTGTAGTGCACTATAGGGAATTCAGCAGCCCATAGGGAAACCCAGCTCTGTTAACCCTGACCTTCAGGAGGTTTGTCACAGGTAAAACAATGCCTCCTTTCTCACCTTTTTTTTTTTGCTTTGTTTGGAAAATAAGGTTATTTTTTATGAAAAGATAGTATTTACGTTCACATGAAATGAGTTTGTGACGGTTATTTTAACTGAACTCATAAAGATAAAGTTTTCTGATTTTTATTTTTTAATGTAATAAATGTTACTATAACCCACAAGAATGAAAGCTCACTGGGGGCCTTAATAATTTTTAAGAGTGGAAAGAGCACCTGGCCCTGGGCTTGGGGGCCAACTAGCCTGGATGAGCTGGTTGTGAACCTTAGGCAAGTTCCTTAACTTCCCTGAGCCTCAGTTTTTCCATCTGTGAAATGGGCATCTACGGGCCCCTTCGAAGGGGGACTGTGAAAATTTCAGCTCACTTGCTGGAACCCCGGTCCACTAGGAGGTGTGGCGGGCTCTGGAGGACATCTGGGGTGGCTGCAGAGGGGAGGTGTCAAGCAAGGGGAACACCGCCAAGGGAGTGGGGGTGGGTGGGTACCAGCCTCCTCCGCAAGGTAAATATATGAGGATTGGGAAAGCTGGTCAAAGGAAAGGAATTCAGTTTGTGAAATCGCTTCAAAGGGGAGTCAGAAGCAACCTGTTTTGCCTTTGACTATTTTGATTGTTACCTTTTAAGTTCTGTAAAACTCTGCTTGCTTTCTCTCCTCTTTGTAATGGATACAGAGGCTTTTTCAGGGTGCAAAGTTTGCGGGGGGTGCCTTGGTGAGGTCACCCAGGGCAGATGGCCATCACGTCTGTCGGCTCGCAGGCCTGGCAATGGCTTTGGAGAGGTTGAGGCTCCCATGGCCAAGGGGGGACCAGGGCAACAGGCAGGGGTCTTCCCCGCCACATGAGCCACCCTGGGTAGCAGGATGCCTATTCCTCAGCCACCCCATGAGATTTCTCCTTTGGGGTAGGGTCCTTGTTCGCCAGAATACACTTACAAAGGCATAAGTATCAGAACAACTTGGCATTGGCCACGGATGCCTCATGGTGGCCTTATTTATTTGGTAACAGAAAGCAGGGCCTGGGGGCCATGGGGTGGCGGACAGAGAAGTTTTGGATGTTTTGGGCCTTAGTGAGTTTCCAGCTTCTCTGTCTTTCCTCTTCCTTCGCTGGGGGCCTTTGGACCCTTCTCTGGTGTTAGGATCTCCTATGACCTGCAAACGATGCATCTCAGGTCTTGTGAAGTCTAAGCAGCAGCGACCTAGCATCCTTTCTCCCTGTCCCTCAGCTCCGTTTTGCCTTATTTGTCTCTGTTCTGGGTTAAGGCCTCAACAGGTAAATAAATGGAAGGTGTTATTAATGGAAGGTGTTATTAGTAGTCAGCTCTCTCTTCATGGGTGTGTCTTCCCTCGGTTCTCCAAGCTTTCCTCAGTTGTGTGTGAGTGTGTGTGTGTGGTGGGGATGGGGTGGGGACAGGGCTGTCGTAACCCTGGGCTCTCCCCCCTGCCCCTCCTCCTTCACCCTCAGCCCCTGTGAACAGCTCCAGGGCCCTGCCTGCTCCCATCACAGGCACCTCACCCCAGGTGGTGGGAGTGGTTTGCGTTTTTCACAATGACAGTTTCCTGAAAGTCACCCCGACTCTTGGCTGGGGATGGCTGAGTCCAGGTCAAGGGGGGAAACATAGAAAGAGGAAGGCACTTCCTGTTAGAAAGCAGAGGGCTGGCAGGTGGGGCTGAGGGGTGCTGTGCCCCTGGGCCCCTGAACTGAGGGCACGGTGGGGCCCAGCCCCCTGGTCTCCCAGGCAGACGGGCATGACGTTCCATGGCTGGGTGGTTCTGGTTGGCCTGGGAACCTCTCTCCTTTTCCTCCACTGGTTCCATCCAGTTTGGGGCACTGCCCTCCATCCAAGCTGACTGGCTTCTCTCTGTGCTCTCCTGGCCCTTAGACCCCAGTCTGGTTGCTTTTGAATCTGCTTTAAAAAAAAAAGGAAGGAAGCTGAGGGTTTCCCTCTCAGAGAGGCCACCGCCCAGGCAGGCCAAGCCACACGTGGTGGCTCCTTCTAGGTCCCCTGTCACTCCAGGAATGAGGAACACTGGTGGCTGTGCAAGACCCCTCCCCTGCCCCACCCAGTCCCCACCCTGGGCCACCCATGGCTCCTTTCCACAGGAGAATACTAAACATATTTCACAGCCAGCTTGTCACGGTGCTGGCCATTGGCCGCAGTGTACGGACACCAGCCGTAACCCCACCCCAAGGTGACTGGATCAGTCAACAGTGCCCTGCTCCTTTTCCTTCCTTGGGACCCAGATTCTATCCCTGACTCCTCTTCTGTACTTAACACGACTCAGCAAGGAGCCTATTAGCTCTGGGGTCATGAGAAGGCCTGGCCTCAGTTTCCGAACCTGCTGAATGGAGGGATAACACCTACTTTTCAGTGTGACTGTGAGAATTCAGTGACGTGGAAAGCTGCTGTCATCGTGGCTCATGGGTCATGTGACCACATGCCCCGCCTAGCCCGGGACC
This sequence comes from Noctilio leporinus, assembly GCA_004026585.1. Lineage (NCBI taxonomy): Eukaryota > Metazoa > Chordata > Mammalia > Chiroptera > Noctilionidae > Noctilio > Noctilio leporinus. The sequence goes on from PVIW01000612.1 coordinate 188,730, forward strand.
GCCTTGTTGGAGCCTGTTGTCCTAGATGAAATTATTAATAGCAGCCCCTTTCGCTCTCAGAAGTACCCCAGCTTTCACAATCAGTGACATAGTTACTGTACCCTGTCTTAGTCGCCAGACTCTCTCTTTCCTTGGCCTGTAACAGTCTGTGTGGAGAAAAGGACACTGGGTTTTCTCTGGGTTCGTGTCCCAGCTCTGCCACTAAGCACAGTGTGGTTTTAGAGGTGTTGCCTCCCTGAGCTCCTGTGTCCCCAGCTGGGCAGATAATGTCACCTACCCACCTGAAAGGCATGGTCGTGTGTTGCCCCAGTCTGCATTCCCAAGGCCTGGCACACAGTAGGTGCTTAGCTGGGTGGCGACGGACTCAGTCAGCGCTTGCTGTGACTGGAGAAGCGGCTCCTGCTTCTGCTTCACTCTCCTGAGATTCCTGGGCCCTGCGTCAGGGCCCGTGGGTGCCGGTGGCCAGTGCCCTGAGGCCTCACCCGTGAGTCACTCCCCAAGCCACCCAAACTGGGGCCGGGCATGGGCCCCAGCCTGCTTGCTGCTGCTTCCAGTCATTTCCCTGTTTCCTCCGAGCACCTGTTTCTTCTGCCGCGAGCGCAGAGATTGGACTAGATGGGCAAGTCGCCAGATCGAGCTGGGTTTCTGGCCTCAGGGGCCGCACGCCGTACTGGGCGTGTGGGACACCGAGACCTCGTGCAGACTCTGGCTCAGCCTCTAAGCAACGGTGTGACTTCAGGCAAGTCGCTAAACCTCTCCGGGCCACCATTTTCTCAAGTGCCCATGGATGGGCGTCCCCGAGAGGCTGTGCTAGGTGCCCACGCAGTGCTTGCGGGCCCGGCAGACACTTCGGTAGTACCTGCCTCTCCAGCCAGGCTCTGCTGTGACAGGCACACAGCTCTTCCTCTGCTCCTTTCTCCTCTTGGCACGTCCCCAGGAAGGCAGTGGGGACCTGTTCACCCTCCGCCTGACCTGATCTGAGCCCAGAGGGGTGTGGCACGGGGTCTAACCAAGATGTAAAATGCGATTTAACCGAAAGGAGAAGCGTCCACAAACCATTGCCACCGAAGGCATCAGGTGTGAATGTGAGAGTGGCCTGGTCCCGCACATCCTCCTTCTTCTTCCTCAGGGAGGAAGCAGGATGGTCCAGGAGCTGATTTCCTGAGCACCTGCTAGGTGCTGGCCTTTGCGCACACACCATTCACTTTGTCTTCGACTTGACTCCGAGGAGTCAGCACTCTTAGTCCCTCTTCAAGGTAAAGCATGAAGAGGTGGCCTTGCCTAGGGCTGCCTAACTTATCTTCCGCAGAGGGGACTCTCGCACCCAGGCACGCCTGTCACCTAGGTTGGAATACCTTCCATGCCCTTGCCCCAGGTATTCACTGCCTCTTTCTCTGTGCCGCAGAGGCATCTGGGTCTGGGGACTGACTCAGGTTTCTCTCTCCCGGTCACCTGCTTCTCAAAGGTGCTTTGAAGATGTGTAAGAGGTGTGTTTTCCCACAGCTCCCAGGGCCCGCTGGGGCCTCTCCAGGGCAGCGTGTTCTTAGCTGGAGCACAGTGACAGCAGCGACACAGCCGTAATGGGTGCTTTTCCAACATCCTGTTACCCAGGCCAGGGCTGGGTGTCATTAGCCCCATTCCAGAGGTGGGAAAGCCAAGGCCAGGGCTGTCCCTGTGTCCTGCCCACCGCGTTATGATGAGTCAGTGGCGGCCCAGTGCAGCCTTCTTCTCCGTCTGTTCTTCTCTCCTGAGGAAAGCACACCCGGGGCTCCAGCTTGGCAGAAGCTGGCACAGGGTGGGGGTGGAGGCCACGGAGGATGGGGGGTCCAGAGCCCCTTCCTCACTGAGACGCTGGCCACCAACTTCCTTTAACTGTTCCTTTGAGGCCGAGACCATGGTCACGGTGGTGGTGCTGGTTCTTCTACACTAAAGGAGGAGAAACGAACGTACAGGAGGGGGATGGGAGAGCGGGGCAGCCCAGTGCCTTTCATGTGCCACCTACGTTCCACGCAGACTGCCACCTCCTCTTCGCTCTCGCAGTGAGGCAAATGAGGCCCCGACGGGCGAAGGAGCTCATAGCGGAGTTGCACAGCAGGTGAGAAGCCAAGTTGAAATGCCAGCCCAGGCTCCTCTGGCTGCAAAGCTGCTGTTTTGGAAGCAGCCCAAGTGACACCTCAGGATTTCTTCGGGAGAGGTGGGATCCATGTGGGTCAGCTTCATGGGTGTGGGAGCCTTCCCTTGGTTCGACTTTTAAATTCTTAATAATCTTTGAACAAGGGGTCCTGCATTTTCCTTTTGCAATGAGCTCTGAAAATCATGGGGCTAGTCCTGGATCTCTGGACCAAAGGCTATGAATGGGACCCGGTGCCTCTAACTTTGCAGAGGGCCTTGGCCAGTCACTGCTGCTCAATGTCCCCATCTGCACTGAAGCCTGGGTGAAACAGCCAGGTCTCACTAGCATCATATTCATGGCACCTGGACTATAGGCTTGATGAGGACCTCTTGTGGGAAGAAGGACCATGATGAGGTAGAACCTGGGGTTTAGCCCTGGGCTACCTGGTAACTGGTAGAGCGGTCGAATGACTGACAGCTACTGGAGACCAAGAAAGGAAACACAGGAGCTTTCTGGGCTGCTGTGGGCTGATGCAGGGCATGACTCCAGCTATTAGTCTAGGAGAGCAATTTTCAACCCCCGTCCTCTCATGGCTCACATACACTAATTAGTAAAATTTTGTGGCATGCCTAAAATTTTCACATTTTTTGCTGATCTGACAAAAAGAGGTATAATTTTGATTGATTTAAACAATAATAATGATAGTGATTACCTACCCATTTTGCTCCAAAGCAACCTTTTAAAAGACTCAGGTGCCTCTACTTGTATATAAGGGTTTCTGGTGCTAAGAGTTAACCAATTAGATGCAACCTGATTTTGCGAAGTGACCAATTAGATGCAACTATAAATATGACTTAACATATTTATGGTCCGAGACCGGGCATTCAGACAGACAGCTGTTGTTGCGTTGGCTACTGTCATTTTTTTGACATGCTAAGGAAAAAGAGGTCAGTGCCCCTGACTAAACAGTTAGGTATTGCGTGGTTAAACATTTTTTTGATCAGTGATCTAGGAAGTTGCTGAGAAATTGTTGACATACATAAGCATGACTTTTTTGCTGGTTGGAACTGGATGGGAGGCCTGACCAGCTCTTTCTTTCAAACAAACTCTTGGGCCACTTTCAGAGTCATTACCTGGGGAGATTGAATTTATTCCAATGACCTTGCTGCAGAAGATGCTTTGGCGACTGAGCATGCCCCCGCTGGCTGTCTCTGGTTTCAGTGCACCTGAGGTGGGTGGATGGCTGGCTCCTTGTGGGTTTGGTTCCCACACACAGCCTCCCACCCAGGTGCTGGACACCTGGCTTCCTGCCCCCGGCTCAGTCTCGGGAGCCCACTAAGCCTTGTTCAGGGGGCAGCCCCAAAGTCAGAGGTCCCGGAAGACTCTAGTTTCCGTGCCTACTTCAAAAACGCAAAAATGACATTGACTTTTCATCCTTCAGTGACTCATTTCCCCCATCTCCCATTACGGCTTCTCGGGGTCATCGTCTGATAAACTGTGTGAATCTCAGTTCTTGTCTTAGGCTCTGCTTTTTGGGGATTTCATGCTGAAATGGGTGATATATATATATTTTTTACAGTATGATCGATTCCTTTTCTGCGCTGACTTTCAGAAACTGAGGTCTGATTTTTTGTTCCTTTTCAAACAGGACAAATGTTTCATCTCCCGGAAGGGGGAGGTTTCTGGCAACAACCAAACAGGATCCAGAGCCGAACCTGGTCTGAGATGGGTGAGGGATCACACCGGTGTAGACTGACAGCTGGGGTGGAGGACTGGCCTTTACTGTGTGATCTTGGCCCGGCGGGTTGGCCTCTCTGGGCGTCAGGGGCTTCATCTGTAAGAGAAGGGACATTCGCACCCAGCACCCAGGTTTGTGGTGAGAATCAAGCATATCTGTGAAATCATTTGTGATGGAGAGAAAGCTCTACCCACAGAGGAGGGTTATGATTGGTTGGAAAGAAGGCGGTGGCTGCCAGGTGAAGAGGTGGGAGTCAGCGAGTCGCGAAGTCTGAACACAGCTGCGTAGCGGGAGCATCTTCGGGAGGGCCTCACTGAGAGGCTCTTGGGCTGGGCAGCTGCTTCCCGCCCGTGGGCACCCTGGATACGAAGCCCCTTCGGTCCTCCACTGAGTGCCTGAGGTAGTTTGTACCAATAAGGGGTCTGGGTTCTAAAGTTGTTCTGTGGGCATTTGTGAGCAAGTCCTTGAAGAGAACATGTGATCCCATGGGGGATGGTTGAGGCACCAGCCTGGTGTCAGTGTGGACACTGTCCTGGGGCCTTCCATCTATTCGACAGGTATTTATTAAGCAATTGTTGTGTGTCAGTTGCTGTGTTAGTACTGGTGGTATCGTGGGAAGCCCCAGCCCTCCTGAGACCACATTCCAATGGGGGAAAGATGTGTTATGGAAAAAAGAAAAAGCCCGGTGAGAAAATAGTCACGGGGCACTTCTGCTTTAGAAAAATGGCCAAGGAAGGTAGTTTGAGGAATTGACATGACAGCAGAGACTGGCATGACATGAGAGAGTGAATCATGAGGGATTTGGGGGGCAAAGGCCAAGGTAACAATTCGTGCAAAGGCCCTGAGGTGGGAGTGAGGAGAGAGAGGAGAGAAAGGCTAGAGGGAGGGGGAGAGAGGAAGAGGGAGGGAAAGAGAGAAGGTGAAGGCAGAGAGTTCAGGAGCTAATGAGGTCATGGGGAGGCCAGGTCACGGATTTGTAGGGCAAGGTCAAGTTTAAGTCCAGTCTCTGCCTCTAGTGGCTGTATGACCTTGAGTAGGTCCCTTCTGCTCGCTGGGCCTAGTCGCCTCCTATGCCAAGTTTCATTTAGTTTAAAAAATTATTTTTTTCCCCATGATAAAATGCCTGTTTTTCACAGACACCCATGCCCGGGCCCTGCTGCAGGCAACTGAATCAGAATCTCTAGAGATGAGGCCTGAGCTCCCACGTTTATTGTAACCCCCTCCGTCCCAGGTGATTCTGGGAGCGGCGTGAATCAGCGCTGGGCCAGGAGGTCTGCAGGGTCGGCGGAGGGGCTTCCAAGGGGGACCCCTCCTCCCCTCCTGCCCACCTCGGCCTCCTCCCTTGGCTCGGGCCAGCTTCGGCCAAGGCCAGCAGCCTGCCTCGCCACCAAACACCCGCATCTGCAGGAAGACAGATGGGCCGTGCCCGGGCCCTTTTTCCTATCCACGGACCCCAGGATCAGAGGGCACAGGGCAGCGGCCACCGGCGCTGGGAGATTTTGTTTACTGCGCACAATTCAGGGCTATAGGGCCCGCAGCTGTGCTCTTGCCTCATCGCAATTGCCAACAATGGGGGCAGGGGTGGGTTGGCCTTCACCCTGCCTGTTAATTTCTCAAGTTCCCCTTTTGGGCATGTGCCTGTCCCTCCGTGTTCTCGTGGCTGTATGGATGTGGATGGAGGCCCAGAGGGTGACTAAGAGGGGAAGCCCCTGCGCCCTGAGGCTCCCAGAGGCTCCTGGGTTGCGTAAGGGCTATTTTTGAGGCGATTGCAGACAATTTGATGAATCATAGCAAACACATATGGCTCCAGCGGGGGACCGTCCTTCCTCATGCTGCTGTGGAAAGTGGAGTTTCTCAAAATGAATCAGCAGCAGCCGAGCCTCACGCCTGTGGGAGTGGGGCGAGGGTGAGCATTACACATTTCCAAAGTACCGGGATTTGGCCTTCCTTCGGGGTCTGGGTGCGGGGACTGTCGGGACCCAGCTCTCTGGTTTCCTCAAGTGACTCAAAAGGCCTCCCTCACCCACCTGAGCCCGCCACCTGGAACCTCGAGACACTCGACACCGGATCATGGAACAAGGTCCCTTGCACTTACCAGGGACTTGCGAACTGAAGAAGGCCTGAGGCAGGGTGGCCTAGTGTAGCTGTGTGACTGTACACAGACTTGAATCCAGAAGTCCCAGACACTCCCCCTTGACCATGAGGTGAAGGCTCAAACCAGTTCCGTTAGGAGGCATCTGCAGGGTCTTCTTTGTAAGGTGTGGATTATTGGGCAGGCAAGCGAAGGTGAATAGGGTCACCCTGGAACTCCCATCCTCTCCATGGCAGACCGTCCCCCTTGACTATCCACTGTCCAGCTAATCACAAACTCCCTTTCTGCTTTGGACCATACGGCAGAATTATAAAGGAGGCCCCAAGTCTGACTGCCACAGTCTTTCTGCTCCCCCAAGCTCAGTGGTGTGCACCCTAAGAGGTGTTTGGGAGCCCCCCGGACTTTGGAATTAGACAATCCTGAGTTTGAGACCTGAATTCAGTATGGTGACTTGGGGCGAGTCCTGGATGTAGCTGGCTCTCAGCGCTGTTGTTGGTAAAGGCAGGAAGGACTATCTGTCAGGTGAGGCTGCCATGAAGAACACACAAAGCTTGCACGAGGCAGCCAGGTACAGGTGCTGACAACCCAGATTCTAGGGCCGTAGGCTCCATCCTTGCTCTACTACTCACTAGCTGTGTGTGCTTAAGCAGGTCACACCACTGTCCTGTTTCCCAGTTTCCTCATCTTTAAATGCGATGACATGGTGGCACCTTCTTCGTAGAGTTAAGAAATAAGCTAATACATGCCAAATTGAAAGAAGGATATCTGGTCCATGGTCAGTTCTCAGTAGTGTGAGCTATTATGATATAGAGTGGTTATCCCAGCAAGTTATCACAGATTTATGACAACTAAAGCTGAAGAAAGAGTGGTTGTTATTATCATTATTATTATTTGGATAAGCGCTGAGATCTGAAGGGCCATTCAAGGGAGGAACATCTGAAGTCATGAAGACTGTGGCAGTCAGACTTGGGGCCTCCTTCCTAACTCTGCAGTGCGGTCCAAAGGAGAAGGGGACTTTGCGATTAGCTGGGCAGCGGAAAGACAAGGCAGACAGTCTGCCTGGGAGAGGCTTGGAGTCCCAGGGCGACCCCGTTTCTCTCTCTGTGGGGACTGATGACTGCAGCTTGCCCACCAACCCACACCTTACAAAGAAGACCCTGGAGAAACCCCAGCCGACCACCCAGGCTCACGGCAGAATCAGGCTGCTGAGGTTGAGATGCGAGCTTCCTTTCGTGTTTGTCAGAACAACGTGCTGCATTGGGCAATAGCTGAGAACTGGAGAGATTTTCTGTGGCTGCTGGTTGCTGGTGAGGAGGTTGCCTTGCAGATGCGCTTTTAGGAGGGTTCGGGGTCTGAGAGTGTGGCCGGCGGCTCTTGGGCGTCACCTTACAGCTGGGCTTGAGGTTAACCTAATCTCAGGAACCAGATGTCCTCACCGAGCGGTTCTCACCCGTGGCTGCAAATTTGGATCACATGAAAAGCCTTCCGAATGAACGCCGCTTGGGCTGCACCCCCAAAGGAGTTGAATTTGAATGTGCACAGGCAGTCAGGCTTTGCAGGGTTTAAAAGCTCCCCAGCTGGCTCTGGGGTACGTGGGAGGGTGAAAGCCGCGGCCCCCATCCATCCTGCTGCTCTGAGTGGAGCTCTTTCCTGCCCCCCTTTCATTCTGACCACCTGCCCCTCCCCCACCCCGTCTCACTCCCCGTCTCACTGCGACCCATTCTGTTTGGATACAGCCTGAGGAGGTGGATTGGTTGACGGAGTCAATCGTGCCAAAGTACTTACTGAAGGCCAACTGTGTGCCCGACGCTGGTTGAAGAAGGGCAGGCCACATCAGGGAACAGGAGAGGACGACAGGACATGGCCAGTGAAGACAGAAGGCTGACGGATAGAGAGTAAGTAGCACAATAACCCAGGGGAGGGCCGTGGGCGTGAAGGGGGGTCGGAGAAGGTGAAATAAGCTGAGACCAGAATGAAGCGAAGGAGCCACCGTAAGGGTATGTGGGGTAGAACATTCCAGAAAGAGAACGCAAAACGCAAGGCGTGAGCATGCCCAGCACATCGCGTCTCATCGTTTTGTCTGCCACCCACCCCTTCTGTCCTTTGAAGGCGCTGCTAGTGTTTGATGTTCAGCTGTAACTTGTTTCCTGTGACTTGGCTTAACCACCTGGGCAAGTAGGCGACTCTCAGGTAGCCGGTGATGACATTGATCAGTCACCATAAATGCTGGTTCCGAGGATTGCTGACGGACACAGTGGTGTCTCTCTGGGCTCAGCTCAAATCCGGGTAAATGACCTGCCCGACAACCACGTGCTGAAGCCACGTGAGGGTCTAGAGCGAAATGAGAAATGGGTCACTTCAGATCAGTTTCCCATGTGCGGCCCTCTTGATTTCATGGATGCTTTTTCGTTTGATGGTATAATCTACAATCTCAACACAGGGCCTCAGCGGGCCCCAGAAACCCACCAGGATTCAAAAGAGGGGCCCTTCTCTTCTTTCACCTGCCACAGGTTTATGGGCCAAATATCTAGCCAAACACCACGGGCTGCCTCCAGGGTAGCTGAAAGGGGCAGGGGCGGGAGTGAAATAGAAGTTTATAGGAAAAAAGAGCTTCTGGATTTGCAAATGACTTTAGAGCTGATCTTGTCTGATACCCTCATTTGCAAGGCTAGCGGGAAGGGACTGGCCAGGGTCACCACGATGACAGGTGAGAGACCCTGGGGTGCAAACCAGCTTCTCACACTAGTCTCCTACCTTCCTGCTTCATGGTTTCTGGGCCAACAGGGGCCATGGGACACGGTTAGGACCCTTGGTTCTGGTTTCTCGGGATGAGTCTGGATCTCACCAGCTCTCCCTGGAAGTGATCTCTCAGGCCATCCTTTGCCCTCAGTGTCCTCCCTCCATCCGTTCCTGATGTCCCGGTGCTCCCCAGGCCACCCTGTTGATGCATCCATGATTGCATACAAGTGCGTTAAAGGTGTGTAAGGCACTTCCTCCGTGCCACGAGCTCTACTGGGGTGTGGGGCTTTCTTGTTGAACAAGGCACACGGGACCCTGTCCCCAGGTACCACTTGGATCCGTTTCCCTCTCGAACCCTGGGCCTGTTGTCTTTACTCTGCGCCGGACACCGCCCTCCTGTGTAACAGCAGGATTCCTGACTCACCTCTGGAATCCAGGCTCCTTCGGGGCAGGATTAGTGCCCGGATATGCGAACGTCCCTTCTAAACATGTGGGCCAGCACCTGACCAGCCACCTTGGGGAGACAGTGAGTTCCCTGTCAGGTCGGGGGTGGGAGGACAAAAGCGTCAGAGGATTAGGCAGGGGATCCTCATTCCTCCAGCGGAGGAGAGTCAGTTCCTCATGTGACGTTGTGCCATTTGCTGGGTGTTCACTCTGCCCAATGTGAGGCTTTGGGCTGTATATACACACTTACTCCTCACACCCACCTTCTTCAGGAGTTGCTATTAAAACTCCCGAAGGGGAGTGGGAAGCTGAGATGTATTAGCGTTTTGCTCCGGGGCGCTCAGCTTGAAAGTTGCAGCAAATGAATGGAAACGCTGGTGAATTTCTATGCCCATAGTTTTCAAACTGAAGACTGTGAACTATTAATAGGTTAGGAAGTCAGTTTACTGGATCATGATTAGTGTTTAAAAAGGGAATAGAATAGACAAGAGAGTCTAAGTACATGGCTTGTAGTAAGACTTAAGAATTGGTTTCTACACATTTTGTTTCAGGTATGCACACACGCAGCTAATCAGTGTTCTGCGCGATCATGTAAACTGCATTTCTGGGTGAAAATATTTAGAGGTTGCTGCTATAGGTGTACCACCCCAAACACACTGATTTAAAAAAAAAAAAAAAAATTATTATTTTTATTGAGCACCTACTATGTGCTGGCAATTACTCTGCAAACTGTAGGTAGTTCTTTCTCCAGAAAGGAAGCCAAGTCATGTTGGTAGACAAGCCCCTGCCCTTCCTGGCTGTCCAGGATGTGTTTGTTCATTTATTTTCATTCTTGAAGTACAAACACAGTGATGTGTTTCCAAAGTTGGATGCAGGGCAGGTGGTTGTAATAAAAGACACAAGGGTGGGCGAGGAATGGAGAAGGGCGGGCCGAGAGGAGGGGAGGGAAGTGGGAGACAGAGAGGAGGAGAGGCCAGCTCTTCCCTTGTGTTTTCCAGGTGTGGGTCTCAGAACATCAAAGCAGGCAGGGTCTTCTTAGACATCACCTGATCCAGCCCCCTAAATTTTTGGGTAAGAAAGCTGAGCCCCAGAGAGGGGAAGGGGTTTCCTAGGCAACACGGCCGCTGCGGTGGAACGGGACGAGCTGTCCCTGCTCAGCTGGGGCACAATGGCTGTTGTGCTGTCAACTAGATGCGCCTTCACGCACGTTTTCCCTCCAAGTACCAGGACCGACCCAGACAGAATCTGCCCCCCAGCCTCATGTCCAGGCCCGCACCTCCGAGGGGCAAGGTTCAGGAAAAGCGGCTAAGCCTTGGTCTGGGCGGCACACGCCTTGGGTCCCCGTGCAAGAAAACAGCGCTGGCTTTTCCAGACCAGGGTGAGTTACAGAGCGGAGTCACTGAAAAGAGCCACCGTTCTTCTTCTGACTAGAAACACCATGGCAATGCGCCCAGCTGGCATTCTCCAACAGCCCAGTCGAAGCTAGAACTTCATGGGTGCGAAGAGTAGGAAGTGTATTTTCTGGGCAGCTGGGGGCGAGGAACAGGGACAAGTCAGGCAGAATTGGCTCCCAAATAAATAAGACTACACAGGTTTGGGCTCAAGCAGACCCAGGAGAAAAAGGATCTGTGGAATATCTGAATGGAGGGAACTTTGAGACTCTCTTATTCAGTGGTTCCCGAATGGTGCTGCATGGCCCCTTAAGGTGTTCTCATTCCCTTTGCGCCGGGGCAGAACTGCGGTTCTCCTGCAAGGCTTGGGGCCAACTCCATGCTGCATCCTTTTCACCTCAGAAGTGACTCTAGCACCCCGGGGTCTGCAGGGCTTAACCCTCAAATGCTGGGGCTGTTTGTACAAGACCAGGACATGTGCATGTGCTCTGTTCGTAGCTTCTGTGTCTTCTGCGGCACTTGGGCATTGGCTTGCAGTGTTAGTCTCGTGTGTGGGCTACGCCAAACTTAGAACCTGAAGAGGCTTTCAGGGTGTGTGCTTCCATCTTTGTGGGGTGAGACCCAACAATTTGTCCCTCACTTCGGAGGGGATGCCCTGGCCTTTCCCAGAACCCGTTATCATGGATGTGGCAGGAGCCTGGACATTCATGGGCTTCTCTTCTCAAGACTTGCAAGTCTCATGTCCCTTCTTACTCAGACTTACCAATTAACAGGAAGTCCTGAACGTAGCTGGCCAGTGTGAGGCTCTGTGGAATGTCTGGATGATGGCCCGCATCTCTTAAGACTCTATTGTGACAAAGCATGGAAGAGCCACCAGGGCCCAGGGGAAGACTGGAGGTGTATAATGTCGTCCAGGCCACATGAATGGGACCTGCTTCTGGTTCTCCATCTGGAAAGAGAGGTAAAGGAACACACGTGGTAGCCACATCCCCTCCCTGGCTGTGTTACCCTGACTATGCAGCTCCATAGTTACAATGAGAGCCACGACTTGGTTGTGTCGACATTGTCACATCAGTGTCAACCTCCGGGTCCTTCCGGATTTATTTTTTCCAGTGTCCAGACTGGTGAATTAAATGGAGGTGGGGTGGCAGCTACCATTCCTATATCCTTTAGATCTTTAAGGATGGCAGTAATCTCTTCCATGATGCAATGCTGATCTTGATTTGCTATCTTAGCTAGTGACAGGGACAAGTCAGGCAGAATTGGCTCCCAAATAAATAAGACTACACAGGTTTGGGCTCAAGCAGACCCAGGAGAAAAAGGATCTGTGGAATATCTGAATGGAGGGAACTTTGAGACTCTCTTATTCAGTGGTTCCCGAATGGTGCTGCATGGCCCCATGCAGCTAGTGGCAGGAGGTGGGGTGGGGGTGGAGGGGTGGAGGCAGTTTGCAAGGTTTCCACTTGCCTTTCCCCATGACAGCAGTTCTTACCTCACCAGCCATGCAAACAACATGGAAATGCTGCCAGCAAACTAGGTCCATTCCTGTTTTGTATTCAGGGACTAAGGAAATGACGACTGGGTGAATTTGTGGACTTACTGTGAGCTAAGCCTAAGCCTGGCTCACATTTATTACCTGGCCCCAGACATCCTCATTCTAACCGGAAACAAGGTAATTTTTTGGGTCCCATGTATCAGCTCAGACCCTGGGCCCCACCAACAGTCCTCAAACATTCTGTTGTTGTTGTTGTTTTTTTTTGTTGTTGTTTGTTTGTTTGTTTTTTCTGAGTGAAACTCTTAGTCACTTTGACGTGGTGGTGCAGGGTCTTTCTTCCTGGAGGGGGGTGGTGGTTTTTTCTTCAGTCAATGGGTTCTGTGTCTGTGAAAGGCCTCAGGTCTAAAAACTTGACAAGAGATTCTGATCCTTGATTTCTTCTGATGGGATAGAGGGAACGAGGTCCTTGCTGGCTGCCTACCGAACTTACCTTTAGGAGCGTCAAGTTCTCTTAACCATCTCTGCAGCTTCAGCCCCATGCTGCCTTCATGACCTTGCTGCTCATGACAGGATTCGTATTCCTCTTGCTTCTGGTGGTGATGGGCCACCTGGGATCCCATGATAGTCTTCGCAGACCCAGCATTTTCTGGCTGAAAAATATCACAACATGGCCTTGGTCACAGGTTCAGCTGGCAGGCGATGAGGTGTGGTTTTAAACTGAGAGGAGGGTGGGGGCAGATATTTTCTTGCAACACAGAGAAGGGGAGGTAAACATCCTCATCATTTTAAAGCAAGGTAATAGCGCTAGAATTTCCTAGGAGTCCTGGGCCACTTAGACAGGCTCTGAGACGTCTGGAAAGTGGGGTGAGAGGGCTTCAGGGTTCTGGAATGCATCCCCAATAATGTTTCTATTCCAAGACTCAGGGCCCCATTTTTCTACCTAAAGCTCTGACCTTGGCATAACAGAATTGCCAGGGGGCAGAATTTCCTGAGCTCTGTTGCCCTGCAACGGAGACCCGGCCTCCTCTGCCCCTCTGGCCTGGGCTATAGGAGACCAGCGCCCTTTAGGTGCTGCTGAGGGGGTCCTCTGATTGGACACTGTACCTGAAATGGGGGCCTTTCATGATTGTCCTCTAATGCACGGGGGGCATTCAGTGAGAGCCCCTGATTTTAGTGACATGATAACTGGCACCTCATGTAAACTGCTCGGAAGCCTGAGACAGTGCGCCCACCATTCCTTTCCCTTTCACAGGTTGCTGCTGAGTTTGCCACCAATGAAGGGCCTCAGGTTCACGCAGCTCCATTGCCCCAGGGGCTCTCTATACACCCCGTACCCCTCCCCTGCTTCTGCCCCGTCGCTGGAGTACTCGTTACCAGCCAGCAAAGGGGTCACCGGCCTCCAAATCCCGTTTCAATCAGTGCCCGTAGGCTCTCCCTCTTCAGGTACCAACCCTCTCAATGAGCCCTGCAGGAAACAGATGCTGGAACAGAAATTCGGGTGCAGGGTGTTTAACGGGAAGTGCTTCTGGGAATAGCACTGAAAGGGGAGAAGGAATGCAGGATCGGGCAGAGGGAGAAGCTGAGCTCTGATGGGGTGCAGTGAGGCCTCAGCCAGACCCGCAGGGAACTCTGAGTGGAGCAGACCCCGCACACGGAGTGGACTCCAGGCGGAGGCCTCAGGATGTCTGCATTGACACTCAGGGCTGCTTGCGGGACAGGGAGGTAGCACTGGGCGAGAGCAATCCGTGGGGAGGGACAATCCCCAGGTGAATGGGGGCCTTGGCCTGAAAGCGGCACCCAGGCAGAGGACAGCGTCCACCGCAGCCCTGGTTCTTAGCAGGGGGTCCCCACCAGCAGCATCGGCGTCACTTGGGGACTTCTTGGAAATACACAGTCTCAGGCCCCTGCCTGGACCTGCTGACTCGGAAACTCCAGGTGTAGCCTCGGTTTCCACAAACCCTCTCAGTTAGTTTGAGCTCCACGGTCCTAGGAGGAGGAGATCTAGCCGATCATTGATGAAGAAGGAAACCTTCTGCCCGAGGTCAGTTTCAACATGAATTCAGGGAGGCCCATTTGTTTGAAGTGTACATACAGTGACATCTATTTATAAATGGGTTCCTTGATCTATTTTTAAAAATGCGTCCGAGCGGTTCTTTATAAACTGGTGCGTGGGGACAACTGGCTCATTGGTTTCACCTGCTTGAGTGCTGCGGCATTTCCCAAGGAAAGTTCTAGTAGCTCTCAGGGAGTACCTGGGTCCTGAGCAGCTTGGGTCTTGAGAAATATTGACATGAATTCCCAACGGTCCAGTGGGAAGGGTGTGGGGGCTGACATCGGAGCCCCTGGGTTTGGAGCCTGGCCCCCCAACACCTCAGGGTGTGTGACCCTCACTTTTCCTTTCTTCCCTGTGAAAGAATGGGGTTGATGTGAAGAGCACAAGGGAATTACACCTGGTAATTGATAAAAAGGTGAGCTCTACCTTCACTTTCTATGTCCAGGGTTCTAGTTTCTTCTCCTCCACAGCCACCCGCCGGTGTGATGTCGGGCACATCCCTTCCCCTCTCGGGGCTGTCCCCATGTCTACAGAGCGGAAGGGCATTGATCTTGACAAGGTTCCTTGCACTTCACTGTCTGAGTACCTGTGAGCAGGAGCCACGCTGGTCAATTTGGTCCCCCAGACATGCAGGACCCCAGCCTTCAGGGAGGGATGGGTCCTTCAAGGCGTTTCAAAACCTCCCTTGCAGTTTAGTACCAACTCCTGCCACGACCTAGGAGGCCACGTCTCCAGGACCCTGTTTCCGCTGTTCTCAGAGCCTGCCCTCCTCCACGGAACATGCTCTGCCGGCTTCCTAGGATTCGAGTGGACCAGCCTCGGCCCTTCAGTTCCCTTTCCTGGAACACTCCACCCTGGCTCCTGGGGTGACTAACTTCTTCTCGTCTTCTGGGTCTCAGCTCCTTGTCACTTCCTCAGAGAAGCCATCCCTAATCACCCCACTCAATGAGTACCCACTCCCATGACTGAGCTGCTATCACCACAGCCCATCTGTTTCCTTCCGAACACTTGTCACAACCTGAAACACTCTCGTTTTGCTGCACGATGCGTGTGCTGGGCTATTGTTTGCGCTGTCCCTCGGAATGTCCAGCTCCGTGAGGTCGGGACCTCTGGCTTTCCTCACGACGGTGTCTCCAGCGAATGACCCTGGTGAACGCTCAAAAAATATTTCTGAACGGGCGCGAGAGTGGACACATGCCCAGGGGCACCCAGGCTGGCTCTGTCCGTCTCCCTCTCTCTCCTGGCCCAGCCCACCGCGGCTCTCATCGCTGAGAGATGGGTTTCAACAGGCAGCCCCTCTCCTCACACCGCCACGTTACTGCGCCCGTGGCCCATGCCATCTGGCCTCAGGCACCGACGGGACGTGCCGTTGGGGCTGGGGCTGCCTTTCTCCTGGGAGTGCCCGTGCCCAGCTCCTGGCTGCTGGCAGCCTCTCCAGGCCCCGAGGCCAGGAAGACAGTGGGCGCACAGAGGGAAAGGGGCTGACTAGGCTTTGCTCTCCAATAAACCAGCAAACAAACACGCACCATCTGGTTTTGAATTTCGCTAGGATGTGCCCGTGGAGCCGGGGCCACACCGCCTGCGTGGGTGGAGGTGGAGACGGAGCTAGAGCGGTTACGTCACTGGGGAGGTGCGGTGGTGTAACGTGGGGTGACAACACTGCGGGCCCGGATGTGGTGTCAACAAACATGGGCCCGAGCTGGGAGGAGGTGGGGAAGGCTTGGGGTGACCCCTCAGGGGAGGGAAGAGGAACATCCTTCCCCTGGCCCCGTCTCCCCGGTGCCAGGTGCCTTCGCAGAATTCCATGAGGATTCTCCCACCCGCCAGGCAGGGCCCCTGCGCCGAAGTTACCCGCACACACGAGGGTATCAAGGCTGCGGTGACAGGCCCAAGGTCATTTGGTCCGGGTATAGGGTGGGGGCCCAAAGGCAGTTCCGTCCTAGCGCCCCTCTTCCTAGGGGCTTTGGGTGGACATTGCGGCTCGCTAGCCCCCTGGATTTGTGAGTTCACTCGAGTTTCTCCAACTCTCCCTGAGCTTCTCAGGCATGGTTACCTTGCTGAGCCAGTGGGGAGGAGGGGTGAATGAACGGTGCTTGCAAACGGTGGGTGGAGGCCGGCCTGGTGCTCGGGGCCCAGACTCTTCTCCTTTCCTGTGAGTGTAGGTGCCCCGGTGAACGAAGGAGCGAAGGAGACCAGGGGTGGGGGTGGGGTGGGGGGGAATGCCCTGGACAGAAGTGGGGTTTCCTCTGATTGGCTCCGAGGGAACAGGAGCCACCTCCGGGGCCCCAGGTGGGGATCTGCCGGATGATGGGCACCCTAGTTCCCGAGGGCCTGCTTGGCTGTGGACCCCTTTCCTGCCACGTGGTGATGCCCGGGCCAGGCCGCCTCCTGCCATTCACTCTTGGCAGTGAAAGCAGGGGAAGATTGCAGGGGGAGTACGTACAATTCTTGTCTTGTGGACCCCTCGGCAAGGCCTGAGAGTGTGATAGTGTTCTCCTTGTCCCCCTTCTACTGGTGAGCAAGCCAAGGATCGAGAGCTGAGGCCAGCGCAGGGGTCACACAGCGTTGCAGGGCTAGGGCTGACTTGGACTCATGCCCACTTACCAGAAACTGGCATGGCCCTGGCTCGGGGCTGATTGACAAGCAGGTACTTTTCCTCTTTGGATTCAATTCCTCCTTCTATATCATGAGTCAGCTGACCCTGGTGACCTTTAAGAGAGTCCTTCTGGCTCTGACTTTCCCTGATCTCCCCTAAGACAAAACCTCTTCTCCTTTCTTCATCTTCCTACATGGTTCCAGCTCCTGGAATTGAAACATGTGTGGTGGCTGGCTTTTGAGGTCGTAAACAGCTGAATTGTGATCATTCCGCTTCCTGGCAGAGTTTAGGCCACGGTATCCTTCCCCTAAAAGACTATGATTTCCTGGAAGTCAGGGCCTCCAAGGGCACTGGAGATGGTGGTGGGCTTTGGGTGGATAAAGGGAAGAAGATGCACTTGGGAGAGAAAGAGAAGAGATTTGCATCACGTGTCTTCTATGTGCTCCTACACAGACAAGGTCTGTCCCAAAAGTCTGGAGCCAAGGTCAATATAATTAAAACAGTTTTCATGGCCTGTACTTTCAGGACAGACCTCACATTCTAATCTCTATTATAGCGCTATCAAGTAGGTATGATTGTCTCCACTTTATAGAAGAGGAAACTGTAATCCCAATAGTTTAAGGGCCTTCTCACGAGCCACACAGCTTAGGAAATGGCAGAGCTGGGATTGAAGACCAGGCCCAACTAGCTGAAGAGTCCAAGTTCTTTTCATACGAAGAATTGACATTTGAACATCTCAGCACATGCAGATTGTAATACCATGTATTATTTCAGGCTGGAAGATATCTAATTACCAATGTGCTTATTCTTTCAATAAATAGTTATTACAATTCTTACTATGTGTAGGAAACTGTACGGGGTTGGGATTAGTGCAAGGACCAAAAGAGACTTGGTTATTGGCCTCACAGACTCCATAATTTAGCTCCTTACTCTTCCTCTAAGAAGTTGTGAATTTGTCTGCTCACTGATTCATCAAGCCACTCCTCCATCAGTCCATCTGCCTATCCATCCACCCATCATGCATATGTTCTCTCACCACATTAATACTTTCACATGCTCACTCATGTACTCGTTTAATTATTTTGTTACTCTTTCATTCAGTCTCTTAGTTTATTCTTTTAGTCACTCATTCGTTGATTCGTTCTGATGCAGTCTTCTATTCCCCTACTCCCGTCATTGATTTATTTAACGATATGCTAATTTATTTATTCACTCTCACGTTTCATTCATTTTTTTCAATCGCTTTGTCATCGTCATGCCCTTAGTAGGTCTGTTCTGTGTTCCAGGGGACCCCGACACAGTTGTCTGCGTTCCAAAGGCAGGCTGTCTCTGTCCTCATCTTCTCGGAGAAACAGGTGAAGACAACTCCTCTGCGGAGTCTACCTAGTGGGAGCCCCCAGGGAGCCAGCGGCGGTGGGCCAGGGAAGCCGTGCAGCCCACCTGCATCGTTTCCTAGTGTGGGGAGCCCCTCAGGTGAAGCAACAATCTTCCCACAAGGTACCACCTGTCGCCACCTCCTAAGCAGCGATCACCTGGGAGAAGCCGCCAGGTGCCAGCTCTGTTCTCGCCCTTCTCCTCGGAGAAGACTCCCCTGCAGGTATTGGACTTCCCTGACTCTGGGCCGGGGCTGGGCAGCGACTAGCCGGGTGGAGACAACACCCTGCGAGATAGAAAGCTTGTTGCGCGAGGCTTATCTTGGGTCTGCCTGTGTGGCAACTGCGGGCAGAAGCTTGGCAACCTCATCAGTGACTGCTGCTGTTGTGTTTATCTGGGGATGGAGGTGAGGGAGGGGGTGGAAATGGGAGGCAGTTGCAGCAAAAGGAATTTATTAGATTAGACACCTGGAAGAACTTCCCAGCATCAATGCCATAAAGGTCAAAGGGAGATAGTGCTGCTGCCTTTTACCCTCCATTCATGGTACAACGTCATTACACCACAGGTGTCCGATGAATGCTTACCAAGCACATAGGACCAGGGGTCTGGAGGCTGAGGCCAATGTCATCCATTCCCACTGGGACCATTTCTTCTCTTCATTTGACTCCTTTGAGCCTCTGTGTCTTCATCGGCCTTGTAGAGTTGTGGTGAGGATTGAATGTCACAGCCTGCGAAAGTGACTAGTCCAGCCAATGCCTGGCACATAACATGTGCTTGAGAAGCATCTGTGGCATCTGAGTTCTGGAACTCCAGTGCCCTATGGTCGTCCAATAAAAGTAGATCCCGTAAGTCATTACCATGATTTAATTTATGGGGACACAGACTGTTTATTCATGTTGGTTAACAGCCAGCAGTTTTGGAGAGGGACAGGGCTGGCAATATTTAGAGCCAGGTGTGTGGAGGTGGTGGTGCGGGGACATTGGTTGAGGAGGAAGAAGGGAAAATGAATGGGAAGAGTCAATGAATGAACCAGGAGAACACATAACCCACCCCCCCAGGCCCAGTGACAAGAGAGGTCTGGGAGGGGAAAAATAGCCACTGACAAGTTTTAAGCAGGAGAAACACATGTTCAGATTTTGCTCTTTGCAAAAAGCATCTGGTTGCAGAGAGAAGACGCATTTGAGGGGCTCAGCGGTGGACGCAGGGGCTCAGGCTGGAGGCTCTGGCAGAGGTCTGGGCGGGGTGGCTAACGAAAGGTGTTGTGAGCATAGGTGAGCTCAAGGTGAGCTGGGCCTTAGCTATCTTATTGCTTTGTGAAGGGCAAGCGGAGGAGGTACAAAAACAGTGTTCGAGATGGTCCCAGGCCCTTCCGACAAGACAGACCCGAATGAACTCTGCAGTTCTCTTGAACAGGAGTTGCATTCGGGGCCTTTTCCACCTCCTCTCTCTTTGATCCAGGAATGTCACTGGAAGGCAGGGCAAGCAGACTATCCAAGCTCTGCAGGAAGGCGTGTGTCAGTCAGGGGTTCTTTATTGAGCCCTTCGCATGTGCTGGGCCCCCAGGACACCTTCGGGGAGACACACTTGGGAGAAATGGTGAAGGGTACCAAAGTCCGTCATTCAATCAAAAAATATTTACCGAGCAACTATTATGTGGCCTCTGTTCTCCACGGCTCTGAGTTTACAATCGGATAGGCAGTGTCTGCATTCTTGGGGCTCAGAGCTGTGGCAAGTAGGGGTGAGCAGGCCAGTAAGTTTGAGTGTTTGTGCTAATGTAGCTCATTTCTACTCCCCGACACGCCGCTGAAATCGCGTCCTTCTTTTCTATGCTCACACAGATAGGGAACCCAGCCTCCTTTCCCAGTTCCCACTAACAGTATCATCCAAGGCCCCTGTACAGGTAGAAAACTTGACCGAGAATTTGAGGAGATGGAGTTACACAATGAGAAGGCAAATATTTAATTTTCAATGAATTAGTTCTAAATGTTCTTTCAGATTTTTCTAGCCCAACAAGTGCTTTGGCCGCCATCTTTCCCTCACTTTTCTGTATTTCGGCTTCTTCGGTGGCAGATGAGGTTCCAGCCAGTTCCAATTGTCAACAGCATTTCCTCTCTCGGCCACACTTACACTCACTTGTATAAAGTTGGTTATTCTTGCTCTGTTGTAAGCTCCTTGGAGCACCTGCTCATAGCGAATAAACCCATGGATGAATGAGAAACGTTTCAGATCCTGGCAAATAAATTGTTTTACCCACACTTTTGAGAGAAAGGAGAGTAAGTTAAGTTTTCTCAAAGTAATGCCGCATGGGATTCTGAATTACAAGATGCAATCTAAATAAGTGGTTTCGACCTTTGCCCTTTTGTCTTCCCTGTGCAAGATGATGAACAGTATGAGCTTAAGAGTTGGATGCGATGGATTGTAACCTTGGCCCTTGCACTGTGCATCCTTGGGTGAGGTGTGCATCTCTTTTCAGCCTCAGTTTTCTTCTCCGCACAATGGGCACAGCGAGAGAGCGACATTTAGTGGGGTGGTTAAGTGTAGACTCTGGAATTGGATTTTGGAATTCAACTCCCAGTTTTACCACTTATAAGCAGGCGTAATCTCATGCGAGTAACTTATTCTTATCAAACTCACCTTCAGAGTGGAGGTGTAATAATATTTACCTCATAGGCCTGCTGGGAGGATTAAGCAAGTGGATTTAGTTAAGGGACTTGAACAGTGTCTGGCACGCAGTAAGCACTATATAAGGTTAGCTCATATTATTACCTTCCTCGGAGAGAAGACAGAGTCAGATAACACTGGTTAGCTTCACCCAGCACGGTTCCTTGGGTGGTCTGGCTGTTCAAGACCTGTTGGCTGACATTATTAGTGCATATCTCATCGACTTCCATGCACACTCTTTCCTTTCCATCTTCTCTGGAAACGGGATGCATCTGTCAGTCACTTTTGGGATGGAGGCATTCGTGGTGTAGTTTTTATTGCCTGGACCCTACTTTTTGCTGAGTGACATTGGCAGCTCGAAATGGCCCCCAGGAGAATAGTCGCGGGGCACCCTCTGAAAAAGCACAGCATAGTCCCCGTAATTACCCTTCTGCTCCAGATGGCATGGAGGGTGACGTCATGAAGAAAACCTCGGCTACACACAACTCTGAGTTGGAAAGGGATTCAGAGGATGTGTCCAAGTTTTAGGATTACCGTGAGCAGGTTGCTCCATTGATAGTTCCCTCTTCCTGCCTGCATGAGATTGCTCTGTAGTAAATGCCCATCTGAATCAACGGGGAAAAGCATGTAGTAATGATAACATATATACTTGAAATAATAAAGAGCCACCGCGTCATAATTTAGAACTTAGTATTTTGCCTTCCTTAGAGGGACAGAAAATAATGGTGCACATGACGATCACGGGCATTTTAGACGGATGCATCATGGTCCCTGCCAATCAGCATGGTGGCAGCAGCCAGCCCACGATGGCAGGTGTTGTGGGATGAGAGTCTGAGGCGGGAGAGTGAGAAGTAGATGCTGAGGTCCCTTCCTGTGGCCTGGGGCATTACTGGGGCACATTCTCCCCTTCACGTCCTGCCACCAAACTGACCTGCGCTGGGTTTTCTTGGGTGGCTTGGTCTTGGCTAACATTCAGCTTTCAGGCAAGTCAGTTCACCTCACCTGAGCAAGTTGTGACTGCCTGGGCTAACCCAGCCAGCCCCGTGACTGTACCAGGGACAGGTCTGGGTCGGGCCAGCAGGTAGGTCTGATAAGGAGGATGGGGCAATTTCTGGCCTACATCTCTGGGTAGGGAATCTGAGCCTTCCCTCCAGGGCTCAGGGCAGGGGCAAGGGAAAAAAACGGGTGGGGACTTGTATCCAGTGAAAGTGACAGGCCTCTCCGAATAGCAGAGAAAGGGACAGAGGGACAGAGTCTCAGAAGCAGTCATGTTTTCTGGTTTCCATGTACCCAGGGCTTACAAGAAACCACAAGTGACCCCTGCCTCCCACCCCCTTACATGAAATTCTCTAGAGTTTCCTGTTTGGTTTCTAGAGGGTTCTGTAGGCAGAAGAAATTTCATTTGTCAAGAAGAGTAGGTGATGATCACTCAGTTTGGTGATGTTGGCTACAGGTGGTGACATGTGGCATCAGGGAGGGAAGGGCCCAGGGTGGGGTAAGAGGATGCATGAGGTGGCTGATTATAGCCGATGCCCACAGTACATGTGGGGGAGGATTGTGAGCACCTACTCCTTTCTGAAAAACCATTCCCAGCGTGTGAGTAAAGGTGATTGTGTTTTTACTCCCAAGTCCAAGGTCCCTGGCTTATTAATGATATTTTGAATACGCCATGCACTGTGAATTCACCTCCCAGGAAAGGAATAGTTGATTTGGTTTGGCCATTTTGAACCTGAAAACAATTTTAAAAAAAGAAAGAAAGAGAGAGAGAAGGGAAGAAAGAAAGAAAAAGAGGAAAGGCAATCCTATAGAGATAATTTCTTTCTGTGTTACATCTATAGACTGTTGCTACATTGCTATGATCTAAGTGTTTCTTGGTTGGTTTTTTTGACTGATTGATCCAATGAGCAAAAGATTGCCTAAGATGAGTCAGGTGCTGAGCTAAGAATAAGGGGTGCATAGTAATAAAACAGAGGGTTCCTGGCTTCAGGAAACTTCCAAGGTAGTAAGGAAGGGAATTCTTACAAAATGAAACACTTGCTTGAGTCACTTGATCTTTACAGCCTCCTTTTGAAGTAGGTATTGTTATCTATCTTACAGATAATGAAACTGAGACTCGAAGAGATGAAGAAACCAGTGTAGATAGAGGACTGGGGGAGTTCAAAGGGACAGGAATGATTTCCACTGGGGAGTGATCTGGACAAGCTCCGGAGGGGCCGGAGGCAGAGCTGGCCCCAAGCAGGTGGAGAGCGGAGCAGCCTGCTCCAGGCCTCGGGGCGCAGCCCGGACAGTGGCGAGGGGGCGCCCATCTGCTTGGAGGGCAGCCAGTGAGGCTGTTGGCTAAGTCGGAGCCTCTGGGACCTCCCAGTGGGGGAAGTTCAGTTCCATGGAATCGGGTCAACATCCCAGGCAGATAAGGAACAGTCATTGCGAAGCTGTATCGCAAGGGGTTGCTCAACTTCAATGGGATAAGCAGCCGTGTGGAGGGGTGGCTCAGTGCTGGGCTCTGAGCAAATCAGCTCGGCCCCAGGGGCCCCAGAGGAGGCCACCTGGAGGGAGAAGCTTAGGCAGAGGCCGTGGCCTCTGCTGTTGTTATTTATTCCACGAATATTTATCGAGTACCTACTGTATGTCCCAGAGGCTCTGCTAAGAAATAATGAAAACACCATCTCCACAGTTAAAAAACTCAGTTTAGTGAAGAATGGGCCAGAAAACAGTTGATGACCATAATAATAAATAATGAACACTTGCCATGAGCCAGGCATTGTTTTAAGTGCCTTGCGTATATTAACTCTTAGAATCTTCATGATAGGAGGGTTATATTATTGTTCTTATTTTCTGGAGGGAGAGGTAGGGGCAAATAGAGGTTGACTTGCTCAAGGTCATGGGGCTAGTGAGAGGCAGAGCCAGGATTTAAAGTCAGGCCGACTAGCCCCAGAGCTCAGGCCTTTAATTACAATTAGCATACCACTTCTTGTTTATACAACCTAATCACTGGTTTATTCCGTGTGGGATGACCAGGCAGGATGAGACAAGAGCACAAAGAAGGACTCCCCAATCCAGTTGGAGGGAGAAGGTAGGAGGACTTCCTGGAAGAAGTGTATGTGGAGGCCTGAAGGATGAATGGTGGTGGCCCAGGCTGAGGAGAGGATGGGAGGCAGTTCTAGGCAATGGAACAGAACCAGAAAGAAACGCAGGTAATAGGAAGCGTGGGCTGTTGAAAGGGCTCTGAGGAACCCAATGTAGCTGGAAGGGAGGTGACGGAAGACTCCAGGGTGGACTAGGAGACAGACAGGGGTCGTGGTTAGAGAAGTGCGGGAACTATCTCCCTGCAGCCTGGTCTTACCTTGAGTTTCCTAAGACTCCAGCACCTGTCAACATACCAGACATACATGGGCCCACTCAGAGGGTCAATTTGAGTAAATAAATCAACAAACCCTTGCATCAATCCTGCACACTGAGTGACCAAGCTACCCACTGAGGCGATTCCTGAAGGATGACTAGGGATGCGGAGACTTTGTCTTTCCAAATTTCGGTTTCATCATCTCTAAAATGGGGTTTTGTAATGATGCTGGCTAAGGTGGAGGCTGAGAGCCTGTTTGTGGGAGACCTAGGCTCCAGAGTTTCAACAGATTTCCCGATGAGGGGACCTTCACCAAACAAATGTGAGATTTTATAGCGAAAGCTTTCACATGGGGTTTTCAAAGGTCTTTGTATCTACTCATGAGAACAACCTGATGATTTCTATGAGTCACCATCTCCTCCCAGGAACAGTGTCCAATTGTTATCAGGGTAGCATGCCTCAGAACTTAGAGTTCAAACAAAGTTGGAAGTCAGCCATGACCGTGGACCGATCCGGGGTGGTGACCCTGATAGGTGAGATTGAACCAATAAAACACCATGTGCCTCACATCCAGCATGGTCAGCTTCTCTAAACCCTGCTGGTTCCTTCTACTTGCTTGAGCAGAATTGAAGCAAAATGCAATGGCTCGTAGGCCGTCCTGCGAAGACCCAGTGGACTAATCTGTATGGGTTATATTGAGAAATCACAGGGAAATTAAACTTTGCGTTATGCTTGGGGAAAATGAAGTTATGAGACCCTATGGACGTTGTATGTACATCCATACTCTTGAAAAATATTTGCCCCTTGTTTCATATAGGGGTTTATTTCATATATGTACATATCCGTGTAGATACATATACAAAATCTTAAATTGTTTTTCATGTTCACATAATGTAGATTTAAGGGTAGTAGCTAAGAACCCAATCCTTAGTAATAAATATCACAAAACAATGTATGATTTTCTGAAAGAAACAAAAAGGGCTTATCTAAACTCTCCCAAACTCTTTTCTCCCAGGGTTTTTTTTTTGTACTCATTTGAAAGGATTATTTAGTAACCATGAAACCTCCTCTGATTATTATTTTTGGCAGGATTTCTCTACTTCATCCTAAATAGTTTTGAAATGTTTATTGCTTGACTCAGATGATAAATAATGAAGAAAGAAAAAGAAAGAAGTGATCGTAGATAATTGCATTGTGCAACCCTTTGAAAGAATTCCTGAAACACTTAATATGTGATCCATTTCAAACCACAGATACATTCAAAGTTGGGAACTAATCTCAGTATACTGCTCAATTTATCAGACACTTGATCTTTAAGACGTTATTTTAGACGTTTCCTAAATTTCCTAACCTCTTAAAGGATGTTAAACCCAAATGAACACAACCTATTTTAATGGATTGCCCAGAGACATTTTCAGGGAATAACCCGGCTTCCTGCATGCCGTACCTCCGCTCTGCATAGCAAGGCTTTGAAAAATCATCAGCCTTTTCTCAGATGCACCAATCCATAGCCTTCAGAGCTTTGGGAAGTTCCTTTCTTCCTTTGCTCTCAAATCAAAACATACTCCTGCTGAATTTCAGACCACAGGGTAGCTGTGTGCGTATGAAATGCTTAGCTGTCTTTTCAGCAGTGCAGCGTTGCTGCAGATTCACTCAATTTTCTGCTCCTGTTTGCAACTCCATAATAGGCCCGGCCAAGAATTTTATTCAGATCCACTCCAGGCTGCAAACCGGTGTTTGCAGCCATGTGCAAATTGGTCCCAGGGTTGTCTTCAACCTGAATGAGCTGCAACAGCCTTTCTTTGTTCATGCTGGGCCTTGAGGTCTTGGATCTCCTTTGCGCGGTTGACAAGTATTTCGTTGCTCTGTGAGCTGGTTCATCACATACTATTGAGTAAGCTGAGGAAACAGTGATCTCATTCTTAATGCCCTGAAACATTTCATTCTTCATTGTTCTTTTAGAAATTTCACTTTAAAAATGTGTACTTTTTATAGAGATCAACTAGTAAACTCCTTAGTCCTATTAAGTCCTATTAGGCAAGGATTTTCTCTCTCTCTCTCTCTCTCTCTTTTTCCCTCCCTCTTTCAGCTAGACAGTGGGTATTTACTCAATATTTGTGGAATGATCAAGTGAAGTTTTCCTTTTCTTTCATGGTTTACTCTGATTTCATACATACTCCTCAATATTGTTTTTCTTTCCAGATACATAGATTCGTGTTTTAAACCAGAGGTTGGCAGCATTTTTCTGTTACATGCCAGAAAGTAAATATTTTAGGATTTGTGGGTTAGAAAGCCTCAGTCACTAGGACTGAGTTGCCTCTGTCACCATAGCACAAGGCAACCAGGAACAGTTTATCAATAAATGAATGTGGTTGTGTGACAATAAAACTTTAGCCCTGGCTGGTGGCTCAGTGAATAAGGCACCATGTGAACCCAAAGGTTGCTGGTTCGATTCCCAGCCAGGGCATATAACCAGGTCCCCTGCCAAGTCTCCAGCCAGGTCCTTAGCTGGAGGCAGGTGAAAGGCAACCACACATTGGTGTCTCTCTCCCTCTCTGCCTCTTTCCCTTCCTCTCTCTAAAAATAATAAATGAAATCTTAAAAAACAAAACAAAACTTAAAAGCTTTATTTACAAACATAGGTGGAGGGCCAGATTTAACCTATGGGTCATGATTTGTTTTCAACTACTAATGTAGAAGAAGCTGTTCTCTTCATTTCAACTTATTTGGTAGAGCAGGTGATACTTCCCCTGCAATGGTTTCGCCATGAATCAATCCCAAGTCTATAACTACAATGTTATTTCTTTCATGTTTTCTGAAACTTTTTATTTTCCCTCCTCTCATGGAAGCAGAAAGCTGTTTTCCCACTGCTAAATTTTTCTGGAAGCCCAATCAATCTGAGGAATATTGAACTCGAGTCCTCAAAAATCTGTTTTCCGGAATGTTCACACTTTGCAGTTCACCTTGAACTTTCTGTACTTCGCAGACACATTTTGGTTGATACAGTGAAGTTGCTCCTTACATTATGCGTTTTAAATTACGTGCAGGATCCCTCCTTGAGATAGCACTGGATCCTGCCTCCACATGGGTCCCAGATGCCCCCTGTGTCATCTGTGGTGATGACAGTTGCTGACATTATCTGCCCTACCATTTGACTAGCAAGCTTTGTGTAGAAAGATTACACAGGCTTTCAAATACTTACAGGCACTGGGGAGGAAACCACAATTCATCACACTTAAAATATCAAGGGTCTGTAGAGAATACGTTCATTAATTAACAAATATTTTGCTTAGAAATGCGGAGTTCCTGCTGGGATTAAGAAGAGCAAGGCAATGGTCAGGACAGCACCTGGGCCTGTTGAAATGTCATCATTGGTTGACTTGTGTCAATATGTTCTTAGATTTTATTTGCTATGGTGATGAAACATCAGGTTAATACCATCGTGGGTCATATAAAAATATAATGTACGCTTCACAATTCAAAACTAATTCCATTTTGCCGTTAAGTGAAACAACAAAATAGTTACACTTATTGAGTATTTACTATATGCTAGTACCTATACTAATGACTTTGCATGGATTATCTCATTTAATTCCCATGTAGACTGACTAGTAGTCACTCTTACTGTCCCCATTTAGCTGTGGTTACGTTGTACCTTGTCCAACGTCACAGAGTTAGCGTGTGTGGAACTAGTATGTATTTCTGATAAGTACAATTTCCTCTTCCTTTGAAAAACGTGGTTGGGGGAGAGAGGAGGGTGTAAAATAGGAAACCTTTGACTAAATGGACTCTCTTCCATATCCTGTGACCCTCCTTACACTGCGAACCTACCCCTTCTCCTGCAGAGGTTCAAAAACTAGAAGAGGAAGTTCCAACATGGTTGTGGGGTGAAGGATCAGGGGATCAAGAGTGGCGTGAAAAGACCATCAATTATACCCAGGGAAGACTAGACAGCCTGATGGGAAGGGGAGGCAAACAGGGAGACAGACACGGGCAGAGTTGTTGGGAATGTTTCAGATTCACCGGGATTTGGCCAAGCAGAAAGATGTGGAAAGTTGGCTTATTTAGGACTTAACGATCAAGTACCCACCTGTGATCAGGGAATGTGGTAATGTCTTCAGTGGGAAGAGAATGCCGAGAGAGGCCCTGGCAGGATATTAGTTGGGATTCTCCAGAAAAACAGAACCAATTAGGTGTCTAGAGATGTACCAAGACAGCTTTATTGTGAGGGATTGACTCAAGGGACAATGGAGGCTGAGAAGTTCCATGATCTACCATCTGTGAGATGGAGACCCAGGAAAGCTGGTGCAATTCTCGTCTGCAATCCAAGACCTGAGAACCAGGGCAGCTGCTCTGGTTATATAGTCAGTGACTCTATAACTTAAGAAGTTACATAAATTATAGAGTCAGTGACTCTGTAACTTAATCTCGTCTGTCTGAAGGCATGAGAACCAGGAGCACTGATGTCCAAGGGCAGGAGAAGATGGGTGTCCCAGCTCTAGCAGAGGAAACAAGTTCATCTTTCCTCTACCTTTTTGTTCTGTTTGGGTCCTCAACAGATTGGGTGAAGCTCATCTGTATTTGGAGGCCTTTATTCATTCCATAGAGTCAAATGCTAACCTGAGAAACATAGAAACACCCGAAATGATGCTTTCCCAGCTCCGTGGGCATCCCTGAGCCCAGGCAAGGTGACACGTAAGATTAACCATCACAAAGAGCAGGACGTTGATCAAGAGGCTTGCTGCTTCAGAAGGACTCTCAGTGAGAAAATACAAGTTTTCTAAGTCTAACACCCACCTCCATTTCATTACTGTGCTGGGCACCCTACATCACAACCGTGGACCCCACTTTGCAGATGAGAAGCTCAGCCCTCAGAGAGGTACAGTGATTGGCTCAAAGTTGCACAGCTACAGAGTGGCAAGAAATCCTGATGGTGTGCAAAGATGCATCTTGTTCAATTCTTTACTGGCCGGTGACTGGCCAGGGTGCGGCTGACCTTGGCTTAGGCTGAGGTGAAGGGAGTGGGAGCTTGTGTGACCTTTGCTTTCTTGGCACCAGGTTTAACAAGCCTTAGTTTCACTACCGATAATTAACAGAAATAACTGCTTAGGCCTGTGGATTGTTAAAAAACACTTTGACATCTGTCATTATGTTTAATCCAGGCAAGTCTGTGATGTGGGTTTGTTTATTGCTCCCATTTTGTAGATGGAGAAGCTGAGGTTTTTATTTTTTTGGCCTCTTCTCCAGTTGGAACCTCAGATGCCTAAAATGGGGCCAATGAAATCCATCTCACAGAGTTGTGGTTGACAGTATCACATGAAAGAAGTGGCTCAGCCTGGTGCTCAGTCTGTGGTCCAAGTTCCACCATGTGAACTTGGTGTGTTTGAAATGGGGGAAGCCTGAAGAAGCTGGCCTCGGGGACATTTGAAGCTGTCAGAGTCTGGGGACCAAGGGTGTCTCAGGGCAGCTGTTGACGATGGGTGATGAGATCCAAATGACCCTTCAGGAGTCCCACTCAGGTTGGAATTGCTGATTAGGGACCCACCCTAATCTGGATGTTCACCATGACCAAGGCTTTGCTCCTGGAGGCCATGGCCATGGTGCCCCTGGGGTCCCTGTCCATTCCTCTCTTTTCTGTAGGCTTCTCCATGGGCTTTTAGCCACTCTTGGCAGAATGGGCCACATCACTTATGGGGCCCAGTGTAAGATAAAAACAAACAGGAGGTTTCCTATTAAAACATTATCAAGAATTTCAAGTTGGTAATAATAGAAATTGAACCAAGGTGAGGGGAGGTGGCTTTCTACTCACGGGACCAGGTATAGCTGTACAGGTCACACAGCCCTGAAGCTGGCCCTGACTCCTGGCCATGCCTGACTCTGGACATCTGAATAAACTCTGAAAACTTCAATCAGGAACATCCACTGTTGAATGTATTTTCTCTTAATCACTGATTAAATGCATTGGGAAGCATTGGCAAGACCAGTACTTTCTTTGAGAAAGTCCATGTCTAGAGGGACAAACATATAGGTGCACGTGCTATATAATTAATAGATTAATTACTTTATTCATTGAGTCAACACACCATTGTTACTACCTACCATGTGCCCAGCACTGTGCTGGGCACGAGAGATATAGAAATGAATGAAATACTCTTAATAGCAGAGAATCCGAGGCCACCCTGTTTGGACTAGAATCCTGATTCTATCAATGATCTGCTGTATGACATCAGGCAAATTACTTAAGTTCTCTGGGCCTCAGGCTCCCACCATAAAGTGAGGATAATAATGGTACTTTCTTCCTAGGGTTGTTGGGAGGATTAAATGAGTTAATTCTCGCATTAAGTGAGCTAATAGGAGAGGATGTTTAGAACAGTGCCCGACACGTCAGGCATGATATGTAAGTTATTATTTCCTCGAGGAATTAAAAGTCTGGTGGCAGAGAATGACACATACATACAGGCATGCAGAATGCGCAGTAATTCATCTACTTAACACGTAGTTAATCGTATCTGCCTTGTCCCAGGCTTGGTGTGTGGCATGGAGGGGCACAAGGAAAATACAGGCTGCGGTCTATTCCTTACGGTCCTACGGGTGTAGGACAGTGGAGCAGGACCCTGTCATGACAAAACCACCATTTCAGAATATGTTATCACTTCTCTATTTTGTGCTCTGTGCAATGGTGTGGGGAGAGCAGATAGGCCGTGCAAGAGTTGACAAGTGGCTCGTAGGTGCAAAGACAGATGCCACCGGCTGGCTGCGGATGGGGACAGGAGTCAGGGGAGTGGGCGACAGCTTCTCCTCTGCATCAGGGACCGCGTTGACATGAGCAGCAGAGGCAGCCTTCGGGCTCTGGCAGCGAGGATGGCAAGACAGAGCAAAGCCAAGCCCATGTTTGGCCAGGGAGAAGTTCGCTTGACTACACACCCTCTGACTCACCCTCCCAGCCCAGCAGCCGGTGCTGAGCTCACAGGCCCTCTGACTCAGGCAGTGTGGGCCGTCCTCATCGGGGCCAGGGAGGAGACCATCCTGTGCCCCTCGGCCTCCATCCCTGCCTTCCTCAGCCTCTGGTCTCTCTGCCCTTTCCACAGAGGACGGCCACCCATCCCCACCCAGGAGCAGATGCCACAAGACTTAACTACTCCATGAAAATTGGCTCCCCAGCCTCTTCTTGCAAAGCGACCTAGAAGGCGCTGTGATGTGGATAGGTGGGTGAGGCCGCCTGTCAGGGGAGGCAGTGCTGTGCGTTGGGACACAGCCAAGATCGGGGTGCTCCTGCATCCCTGTGTGCCTTCAGGCTCCTCGATGCTGCCCTCTGGGCCTCCACTGCTGAAAACATCCGTGAGGCAGGAGTCCTGGAGGCCAGCCGGCTCGCTGGGGAAGACCATGCTACGGAGGCAGGCACCGTCTTCCGGCCCCTTGCCTGCCGATGGTGGTCCCTAGAAACGCAGCCCCGACATCACCTTGGAGCCTGTTAGAAATGCACACTCCCAGGCCCCACCTGATCCACAGAATCAGAACCTGCAGTTTCACAAGATCGGCTGAGCTTTCTGGGCACGATGAAGTTTTGAGAAATGTGCAGACGTGGCTGCGCACTGGTATGTGCGTTTTGAAACATTCTGCCCAGACGGGCTCCCAGAGATTTGGGGTCCATTGGGCCGAGCTATGTCAGGGACACTTTCAAAGCTCTCCAGGTGTTCAAAGGGGCAGGAGCGCTGGCACCTCAGGGGGAGGCGTGAGGCCCAGTCCCACACTCGAATAAATACAACTTCCGTTCAAGCGTAGAAAGGGGCCCAACAGGGTGGGGTCGGTGCCAGGGACACCTGGAGTGCGTGGTGGGGACCGTAGAGGACCGAGGGGGGCTGTTGCCATGACAACAGGCCCAGTGGCTATTGCGTCACAACCTGTTCTTGTGGTTAGAAAGCTAAAGCCCTTGGTACATTATAATACAGAAAAATATTGTATACGAATATACTAGAAGCATATATATTAATAGTGAATATTACATAATATATGAATTATGATATTCTTGTGTCTGTTGTTCTCAAAAGGTAGCTTTCAATTGCATATACTTTTATTGTTTTTAATTTTTGTTTATTTAATTTTTAAATTTTTAAATTGTATTTATTATTTTTAGGGAAAGGGGAAGGGAGAGAGGCAAAGAGGGAGAGAGACATCCACGTGTGGTCGCCTTTCACCTGCCTCCAGCTACGGACCTGGCTGGAGACTTGGCCTTGCGACCTGGTCATGTGCCCTGGCTGGGGAATTGGACCAGTGACCTTTGGGTTTTCAGGCTGGTGACTTATGCACATTGTTTTTAAAAGAAAGCCCTTTGCAAATAGTTGATGATGACTTTGCTGCAGAATCTTTATGCATTGCAATAAGTTACTTTCATTTGAAAATCATGTAATAGTCAAGCACATTGTTTAGGAGCCAGGTGACAAAAATAATGTGTCAGTTATGTATTGTTGCGTGACCAGCCGCCAACCGTCCTAAAGCGTAGTGGACTGAAATAACAGCTGTCTATTTAGCTCGTGATTCCGACGGGGGTTCTCCAGTCTCACTTGCGCTTGGATGATCTTGGCTGCACTGGCCCATGTCGGCAGTCAGGTCAGCTGAGCTGTTTCTTCTCAGAGGGCCTGGCTCCCATGTCTGGGGGCTGGCTGGCTGTTGGCTGTGGGTGGGAGCAGACCACCTGTCTCCTACCATTCAGCCGGCTGGCCTGGACTTCTTCGTTGGCTTGGAGGTGCTTCCCAAGGCTTTGATTTGGTTTGCTACTTTTCCACTGACCGAAACAAGTCACAGGGCCAGTCCAGAGAGTTATAAGAGAACTGCCAAAGGGTGTAGATTTGAGGGGAAGTGACCAAATTGGGCCAATAACTGAAGTCCATCTACTGCATCATTGTTAATTAAGAAAAGATCAAGTTATATAGTCAGTGACTATTTTCTCTATCAGAAGAATGGAGACAAATTCTAAAATAATTCCCTGAATTGACTGATGGAGCTGATAAACAATTAAAATCTTTCCTGTTTTCTTTGATTTACTTTTGAACTGTATTGCTTTTTCCTGATTTTTAAAAAAGATTTTTATTTATTATTTTTTAGAGAGAGAGGGTAAGGGAGAGAGGCAGAGAGGGAGAGAGGCGTCAATGTATGGTTGCCTTTCACCTGCCTCTAGCCACGGACCTGGCTTGCAACCTGGTTATGTGCCCTGGCTGGGAATTGAACCAGCAACCTTTGGGTTCGCAGGCTGGTGCCTTATCCACTGTGCCACCAGCCAGGACTACTTTTTCCTGATTTTTAAGGCCTCAAGCTCCTTGTTAAATTTCTGTTAGAGAAAAGTATGATTTAAGAAGGGTGAATCCTTCATAATTCTGCCATTCCAGGGACCATACCTATTAACAGTTTGGTGTATAACTTACTGGTTTCTTTTTCTATGTGTGCACTAGCAAATGCCCCACACAATTTTCCCTTTCAAGAACCAATTCATTCAATAGTTACTTACTGGATGCCATCTATGTACTGAGGGTTGTGTGCTGGTGAACAAAACAGCATAGTCCCTGCTAAAATGGGATAATGTCATTAAGGTGTGCTCCCCACCTCTACACTTAATACATCCTAACTCCCAGCCATTTGGAGTATAAGTATCATTTATTGAATGATTATTTTGTGGTAGGCGCTTGAATATGAGCATAGTATACCGTATTTCATCCTGACACTCACTAGTATCCTAGAAACAGCGTTGTTTCATTATTTGCATTTTATGGGGAGGAAATTAGTCAGAGAGAAGTTAACAAACAAGACAGAGCTAGTAAATGGGACAGCCAGATACTGACTGAGGTCCAATAACTAGCTCCAAAGCCCACACTCCAAACCACTTCGCCCACCTGACTCTTGATTCCTGTAACACTACTTCTTCCTTTTTGGTGGTTGTGCTGTATCCCATTGTTGAGATGGCTTCTAAAGCTTAAGTGGTCAAAGTGTGTGTTTGCTGTGGTTCAAATGATCCACCTTTCCACACTGTCCCACGGGCTGGGTGTGTTTTATTTGCCGTGTTTGCAATGCACTTCCCCTTCCTTCTTGGTTGTTAACATCCATCCAGAAAGACTTCTTCTGTGCAGGTGCTATCCTTCATGGGCCCATCGTTTTCAGGACTTTTCTCAGTCATGACTCTGGTTGCTTCCTGACATTGGTTTGGCTGATTTTCCCACTTAGCCGTGAGCTACCAGAATCCAGGGTCTCGATCTTACTTTCTTTGGTGGTGTTACATCATCTCAGCTCGTAGCACTGGATTGGAGTAAAATAAACCCTCACATAATGTAAATAGAATGAAATGAAAAATGAACTTCGTATCTATGTCATGCTTTCCATTAAAATCAATTAATAGAGCTAATTTACAGGTGAACGAATGGACACATAACATATGAACAGAGTAAAAATTCAAAAGTGAAGGGTATACCAATGAAAAAATAATTTTTCCCACTTTGACCCCTAATTCTGCTTCCCAGGGGCAGTTACCTTCAGCGATTTTTAATGTGTCATTATTGTAACTTTCCAAGTATATAATCTATATATGTATAGTCTCTTAAAAAATACCACAAGTGGTAGCATATGTAATGTTGCTCTGTATCTTGATTTTCACCCTTAATTTATTGTGGCTGTATTTCTATATCAACAAAACTGCCTTACTTTTTATTATTTATTTATTAAAAATAAAGATTTTATTTATTATTTTTCAGAGAGAGGGGAAGGGAGAGAGGGAGAGAAACATCAATGTATGGTTGCCTTTCACCTGCTTCCAGCTACAGACCTGGCTGGAGACCTGGCTTGCAAGCTAGTTATGTGCCCTGGCTGGGATTCGAACCAGAAACCTTTGGGTTCACAGGTTGGTGCCTTATCCACTGTGCCACCAGCCAGGGCTGCTCTGCTTTTTAAATGGAGCCCCAGAGTATTCAATTATAGGAATTGTACCATATTTAGTTTAGCTGACCTTGATATATGAACTTTTTATTTGTAACTTTTTTGTTGATTTTTACTACTATAATATTTGCTACAGTGAGCATTCTTGTATGGTCAGTTTTGCTTTTATATTTATCTAGGATAAATTCCTAGAAATGGAATAGTGAAAAATTTTTACAATTTATTTTTACAATTTATTTATTTATTTACTTGAAAGATTTTATTTATTATTCTTAGACAGAGGGGAAAAGAGAGAGGAAGAAAGAGAGAGAAACATCAATGTATGGTTGCCTTTCACCTGCCTCCAGCTATGGACCTGGCTGGAGACCTGGCTTGCAACCTGGTTATGTGCCCTGGCTGGGAATCGAACCAGCGACCTTTGGGTTTACAGGCTGGCGCCTTATCCACTGTGCCACCAGCCAGGGCACAATTTATTTTTAATTAAAAAAAAAACAACAACCCCATACATAGGTGGTGGAGGAAAGGACTTGCACGGAGGGCCAAGATTGAGCCCCATTCCTGAATCTTCCACTTCACCTCTGCAGAGGACACGTGCCTTTCAGCTGCCTAGTGTCTGAATCACTTTCAAATTTTAAGGGGCATGTGGTGCTGGGTGGCAGCAAGACCCCTGCTTCAAAAGATAGAGGGGCTGATGCTCTGTCCCTGCCATTTGGCGATGCTGCTGTGGCACACTGGGGTTTAGAATCTGAGGGTTGAGGAATAAAGACATAGGGATGCGTAGATGTTACTCTCAGGGAGATGGGGCCCTGAGAAGACTCTTCTCCAGCCGATCAGAACCCCTGTGACTTTCCTGAATCCCCCAGCATCCTGCCTTTGTTTTGGCCTCTCCCTGGAACGATGGGCCCACCTTGCCATCCAAGGGAGCTCCCACCATCTTTCTTGACTTATCTTAGACATCGCCTCTTCCATGAAGCCTTCCTGGGCTTCCACCCAGAATCATTCACTCCTAACTTCATGCATTCAACACACGCACTGATTGTTTTAATAGCTGCCTCATTCCCACTGTTATTTGAGATGCCTTTGGAATTTTGCTATGCATGGTGCTGCTGTGCAGCACTGTATGAGTAAGAGCCAAAGATAGCTAGTCTATCTTTGCTGGGTTCTAATTCCAGCTGTATCACTGGCTGCAGGGCAAAGCAGAGTTCCTGGGCAGAGAGAGGGCTGGGGCCTGGATCCCACCCACTTGGCCTTTCTTCCTCTGGGCAGTGGCTCTGGGAAGGCTGTTGTAGAGCCCCGAGGGTTCTAGGAAGTAGTTTGTAAACTATTGATCTAC
Organism: Noctilio leporinus; assembly: GCA_004026585.1. Lineage (NCBI taxonomy): Eukaryota > Metazoa > Chordata > Mammalia > Chiroptera > Noctilionidae > Noctilio > Noctilio leporinus. The sequence goes on from PVIW01000612.1 coordinate 225,016, forward strand.
TTCACCCCTTTGATTGTACACATGCGGAATGAATGGCCTATTGAGGTTTGGTGACCTGCCCACAGTTGTACAACAAAGGCCCAGCTGCACCATAAAATCTGGGACTCTTCACATCTAGTAGAATACTTACTCCAGTGCATCATGGATTTCCCTAGAGCAAAATGGGAAAGGGGTCTCCATTATCCTTCAGTGAACTGAGCAGAGCTCACGTCATCACCCGTTTGTGCATCCACTGGTCACTTGCAACAATCTCTGTGGTTGGGAACCTGACTCACTGCTACCAAGAACTTGGGCACCAGGCCTGAAGAAGGGCAAGGGAGAGGCCCACACCATTCCCCATTCAGAGTCTTGGCAGAACAAAGTGGGGTATAAAAAACTTACAGGATAAATCTGTCACACAAATACAAGGGCATGTTGCCACAGAGCTATTTTTAAGCTTCGGTTTAGGAATTTTACGAGCTCTAAAGTGACTGTGATTTCAGGCATGCCTTTAGTTAGTTATTATGTATGCAGGGCAGTTCTGAGAATTTGTGCCAGACCTGGATAAAAGCAAGGGCTTGGGGTTGTTGGTACGGGCAGGAAGGGAAGGGGGGTTACAGGAACAAAGGTCGGGGTGGAGAGGAAGCTGATACCAGACAGCTAGGCCCTCTTACCGAGGGTCTGCTATGTAGCGGGCACTGGGGGAGAGGACCTGTCCATACAGAAAAGTGAAGGAGACTTGCTGTTCCCTTTAGGGCCGCGTACAGTCAGGACTTTTTACTTTAGGGGTGGAAAACCACACCCAGGTATTCGACCCTTGACTTTGCCTTTGTGACTGTGGCAAATGCCAAGTTCAGAGGGACCTGTTTGCTTTCGATCTGCCAGCTTTACCTTAAAGAAAAAAAAAAAAAAAAAAAAAAAGGAGTCCATCATAGTCACTCGTAGATGTAATTTTTCATGGACAACTGTTGAGCAACTACCTGTTGGGACATGGATACATGTTGGGGATTCAGAGACAGGGTCCCTGTCCTTGTCCTTGAGAAGATTACTACACAGTGGGGAAATAAAATGCACCCCAACACTGTGTGTAGGAGAGGATGAAGGGGTTGGAGTAAATCAATGAGTTGTTTAGAGTTGTAAAGAGTATGTACCAAGGGTCTGAGAGTGCTTCTCAATAACCTCTTTTAAAATGGTCAGTTGACCCATTCGTAAGGTTAACTGAAGTCTTAGTTTCATTGCTTGGGCTGGAATTGAGTCATTAATTCAGAGTTGAATGCTGGTCAGAACCTTCAATTGGCTGTTGATGACGTTCTAGGCACTTTTGAAATGCGATTTGCAGATCCCAACCATGATAGACATAGTGCCCACATGTCTGGTGTGGACAGCACACACACACACACACACACACACACACACACACGCAACCTGGATTAGTAAGAAGTGAGGAAATGTATTTGTTCTTACTCAATAAGTACCATTGGTTTGTTAGACAAAATCTTTCAAAACATGAAGCCCAAAGGGAACAATTATGAAAGGCGCCCTTGAGGATGAAAGGCGTGGGAACCGCTGGTGCGGTCCAGTCGTCTGACGGAAAACTTGATCCTCACTGTCTCCTTGAAGTGACCAGCTGGCCTGTCTCCTTCCAGTGACAGGGAACTCACTACTCTTTGAGGCAAAGTAGATGCCTCACCTGCGTTTAAGGGCCTCAGTTTTATACCCCACCACCCCTCCCCACCCTTCCCCACTCCACCCACCCCTCCCCGCCTCCCCCTCACCTCCCCATGCCACCCCCGCCATCAGTTTCCATGAAGCTCAAGTTTTCTCTCAACTCTGTTGATAAGTGGTTGTGTGTTTGGGGCAACTTATTTACATGCTTTGATCTCAAAAGTCATTTTCACGAGACGAAGGGCGTAGAACCTACTGGGATGTGGTAGAAAATGCTAAAATTCACCACCACCCAGTCTTTTCTCCTCTCTGAGCACATGAATAAGCCACACTTCCCAGCACTTTTCACATCTAAAAGGTGCCATGTGACTTCGCCCAGTGGAGGGTAGGTGGGTATTTCTGTGCCTGGCTGCTTACACTATAAAACATCCCATAGCCTGATTGATTCCCAGAAGCTCATGGCTGCATGATTCCAGGTGCACTTGGAAACCCCTCATGGAGCCACAGTGTGAAAGCAAACCTGGTCCCTAAGTCACCCTTTCACAGCAGGGCCTCCTGACCAGAAACTCCATCATGGACTTGATGAGACTAAGCACCTCAGCGCAGCATGGAGATGTGCTGACTTAATGCTACCAGTTGAGAGGGAGGGTGGATAATGGCAGAAACAAAAACTTCATACTCTTAAGTCATGGAGAGTTGGGGGTTTTCTTGTTAACAGCTGCTAGTTATCCCAAGGAGTCAAAAATAACACTCATTCCTTCCTGGGGTCAGAACCAAAAGAGATGGAGATAAAAACATCAACTTTAAAAAAAATTTTTTAAAAAGATTTTATTTATTATTTCTAGAGAGAGGGGAAGGGAGGGAGGCAAAGAAGGAGAGCAACATCAATGTATGATTGCGTTTCACCTGCCTCCAGCTAAGGACCTGGCTGGAGACCTGACTTGCAACCTGGTTATGTGCCCTGGCTGGGAATCAAACCAGCAACCATTGGGTTCATAGGTTGGTGCTAATCCACTGAGCCACAAGAGCCAGGGCAAAGCATCAACTTTTTAACTGATAAAGTTGGGTTGAAGGATGGCACAGGTGTGCCATTGAATGAGTTTCATGATGCTGCCTCCTAGAGTTAGACAAACTTGTCCACCATCAGTGGAAACTGTGGGCATGCCAGGGCTTCTCCACCTAGACATAATCCTACCAGCAAATCCTAGAGAGAGGGAACCCAGAAAGGCTTACCTCTTGCTTCTCTTAAACTGATTGACCAGTCAAATGGCTTCACCACTCATGATCAGTGGCCTTAGGGGGAAAGCAAGGCAGGGAGTGTTACCTTGAATAAGGTTCCTCCACATGGAAATGTGAGGCCAGGAAACCAAGGTTCCCATAAAGGTTCTTTCCAGACACAGTGTCCATGAGCATCCATGACCAGAAGATTCCTAAGGACAGGAACCACATCCCCTCTTCCCTGTGCCACTCCCCATAGCACCTGGCATGATGCTAGGCACAGACATGGGCTGAGTTAACGCTGGCTGATTGACCAGTGACAGGTCATGAGCTGATGTGACATTTCCCCTACTGCGTCACTCCAGAAGGAGCAGAAATTGCTGTGGTTTGACCCCTCACACTACCAATCCTTGCCTAACCCAACAATTTGGGAGTGTGAAAGGCCAAGCTGATGACCCAATCCTTCCTTGGGGAGATACCCATGCTCTCCTTTTGCCCACCAAGTCTCATGCTGGCCAAAACACTTGACGCTGCTGAGGTTCTGGTCAGCTCACCGCCCTGGGGGTCACTCAGTGTGCCCGAATCCCATTGCTGGTTCTAAGTCTCTGAAGTCTGGGATTGTATCTTACTTAGGGAATCAGCTGAGAAGTATGTTCAGCCAGTAGGAACTGAAAAAAGAAGGGTTTATTTTTCTCTCCACTGAAAGGTGTCCGAGGTAAGGAGACAGGTCAGCCCTGTGACATCATTGATATACCAGGTTCCTCTAAATTGTTTGCTTTAATCATCCTCAGCTTCATGGCTCCCATCCTCAAGGATGACTTAGAGTTGTGTAATGAATGGCCCAACAGTCCCAGCCCATATGCCCCATCTCAGGTAGCAAGAAAGAGGAGGGAGAGAGAAATATAAGGTTCCCCCCCACATTGGGTCTGCTCATCCTGTTTAGGAATTTGCTTGGAAGCACCATACAACAAATGATGCCAATGCCGCATTGGCCAGAACATAGTCAATGGCTTCATTTCTCTACAAGGGCACCTGGGAAAGAGAGATTTTCAGCTGGTCCTGTCGCTTCCCCTTCAAAATTAGAATTGCGTTATTAAGGGAGAAAATGAAGGTGGGGAATGTCAGGCAATCCAGAGTCTCTGCCTCCCTGTCCATCCCCTGAAGTACTGATAACACAGTAGCTATGACTACATTTTATTCATCCATTAATTCTTTCAAAAAATTCACTGAGTACCTACTTAGGTCTACATGCTGGGAAGAGCAGCAACACAACATAAACAAATGAAAGAATAATATAATGTTAGATGTACATGCTAAGAAGCGAAATAAAGCAAGGCAAGGAGAAATCTGAGTGAAGCTCAGTTGTCAGACATGCAGGGTTGGAGGAGAAGAATTCTGCTGGAAGGCGCCCTGTGTGGGAGTTGTGTTTGACATGTTCTCGAGCAGACAGCCAGGAGGGAGACATAGTTAGGAGCCAGACCTTGTTTGACTTTGTAGGCCATGACAGGGACTTTGAAATTTCCCCCAAGAGTTGAGGGGTAGGTGGGTATTAGAGACTGAGTAAGAAATTAACACCTTAAATTCAAATTCTCTCCTAGATCTTCTTCAGGCCACCCAATTAGACATATGTTAGACTCTCTCATTCTACCTGTCATGTATTTTTTCTCTCTCTGTAGTGCAGTGTGGGTAATTATATATTTTTAGATTCATTTTCACTTATTTTTCTTTTAGGTGTGTTAATCATTTCAGAAACCCATTGGGTTTCTCATTTTAATTATTACACTTTTAATTCCTAGACATCCTATTTATTTATTTTTCAAACAAGAAGTCCTGGGTCGGGTGGAGAGTAAGTGCCCTATAACTTAACTGTGTACACAGACTGGATAACTTGTTCCTAGGCCTTTGGATTATGCTGACTTGCAAATTAAGCCAATCCCTGTGGACGGATGGATGAATGAATAATAAACAAAATGTGACATATGCATACCATGAAATATTACTCAGTTTTAAAAAGGAAAGAAGCTACACCATGCTGCAACATGAATGAATCTTGAGAGAATAATGCTAAGTGAAATAAGCCAGATATAAAAGGACAAATGCGATAGGATTCCACTTAGAGAAGGTACCTGGAACAGACAAACTCATTGTGACAGAGGTAGAACAGAGGTTGCTAGGGGCTGGGGGAAGGGATGACTGTGGAATTAGTGTTAAATGCGTTCGGGGTTTCTGTGTCGGATGAAGACAAATTCTGGAGAGGGATGGCATTGATGGTTGCAAAAACAGTGTTCATGTCCTTAACACATTGTTGACTGGCAAGTTCGTATAAAAGCTAGGCAAGTGCGGAAATGAGTTAACTCATGTAGCAAACGACATCTGCATGTTCATTAATATCACTGAACTGTACACATAAAAATGCTAAAAGAATAGTTAAAACAAGCAAACTGACATCATAAAGTTGTCAACTATGAGTTTTGTCCATTGAAGGCATTAAAAGCCAAACTATAATTTTTAAATTTTATTATTTTAAAAAGATTTTATTTATTATTTTTAGAGAAATGGGAAGGGAGAGAGGCAGAGAGGGAGAGAAACATCCATGGATGGTTGCCTTTCACCTGCCTCCGGCTATGGACCTGGCTAGATACGTGGCTTGCAGCCTGGTTATGTGCCCTGACTGGGGAATTGAACTGGTGACCTTTGGGTTTGCAGGCCGGCACCTTATCCACTGTGCCACCAACCAGGGCTCTGAACTATAATTCATTATAACCATCATGTCATCCAAAGAAAGGTTTTTTTTTTTTTAAATTTCAAGAAAGCAATATAGAATGTGTTCTCAAGGTGCATGATAATTCTTTGAATGGGGCAGTACTTGTTTTATTAAAAAGCTACATAATCACACACATTGCTTTAATTTCTTTTATATTCCTTAGTGGACTGTGTGGTCCGTGTCCCCAGAGTCATGGAATAGATAGATGATCCCTTGTTGGAGAGAGTCAAGAGAACTCAAGGAAATACAGGAGAATTGGATTTAAGTTTCTTCAAATGTATTTTTTCAGGGGGACGGATGGGCGGATGGATGCAGCAGGTGGGCTGCAACCAGGGTGACTGCACCTAGGGTGGTCACATGAGACTGTGCCATTGTCCTCAGAACTGGCCTTGTTTGGAAGCTAAATGGAGCAGCAGGGGCTGCTGTGCCGGGAGAATCTGCTCAGTGACATCCTGGGTGTGTGAAGGGCCTTCCTGGGACGTGGCAAGGAGCTAGTTCTTGATAAATGGCAGTTATTTTTACCCAGGCCATCTAGAAAAAGCATGGGCTTTCGAGTCTCCAGACAGTGGATTGAATCCCTGTTGACTAGGGCTTAGACCTTTGGCAAGTTCCTTAAATCTCTGAGCCCCAGTTTCTTTTTCTTCTTCTTTTTTCTTTTTAAAAAGATTTTATTTAGTATTTCCAGAGAAAGAGGAAGGGATACAGGCAGAGAGGGAGAGACACATCAATGTATGGTTGCTTTTCACCTGCCTCTAGCTATGGATTTGGCTGGAGACCTGGCTTGCAACCTGGTTATGTGCCCTGGCTGGGGAATCGAACCAGTGACCTTTGGGTTCACAGACTGGCACCTTATCCACTGTGCTACCAGCCAGTGAGCCCCAGTTTCTTATCTGTAGAGTTAATGAAACCTTTCTTATAGGTTGTTTGGAAGCAGAAATAAAATATAACAGTATTGACCAATGTTTATAGTTAGCTTCAAGCCAGGCACACTCTAAGTGCTCAAAAAATAATCTTTCTTCCCCTCTCCCTTCCTTCCTTCCTCTCTCCCTCCCTCCCTACCTTTCTTTCTTTCTTTCTTCCTTTCTTCTTTTTTTCCTTTCTCTCTTCCTTCTTTCTTCCCTTACCCTTCCTTCCTTTCCCTCCTTCCTTCCCTCCTTTCTTCCTTCTTTTCTGCTGCCCTGCCTTTCTGCCTTCTGCAGATACATATTTAGCCTCCTGATCCCTTAGGTGCCTCCCCTAAGAGAGAGAACCTTCTAGATTATCCAGGAGAGATGTAGCTTATTTGAGTACTATCTCAGTCTGTTTGGGTTGCTGTGAGAAAATACCACAGATTGGGTAGTTTATAAACAATAGACATTTATTTGTTACATTTCTGGAAGCTGGGAAGTCCAGGTTCATGGTGTTGGCAGATTTGGTGAGTGGCTGGCTGTTGAGGGTTCTCGCCCTAGTTCAAGGACACCACCTTCTTGCTGTGTTCCCATGTGGCAGAAGGGCTAAGGATGTCTATGGAGCCTCTTTTATAAGGGCACTAACCCCATTCATGAGAGCTCCACCCTCATGACCTAAGTACTTCTCAAACACCAACCTCCTAATAGCATTACCTCTGGGAGTTAGGACCCCAACATATAAATTTTGGGAGGACACAAGCATTCAGACCATAGCAAGGACATTCTGTACTAAAACTATAGGTGTGCTGCTAAGAAGTTAAGTATGAGGGTGGCTACCAGGACACAGAAAACACAAACTTCTCTTCTCAAGGGCCTTAGAGCTTCCTTGGGTTTAAACACCTGCTCACGCTTGAAAGAGTCCCTGAATATTTTCAACTGGCGTTCTCAAAGAGAAGAAATGATCTCTTTCTCCCTCATTTTCTGTGACCTTCTAAATATGACCATCCAGGTTGGTACCCCGTCGAGGACAAGAACACTGGCTCTCTTTTAGAGCTTAGCACAAGTTGGGATGTCTCTTAGGGCTGTTAGCTACTCAAAACTACTCTTTGGGCCCCTTTTGTGTCTTTTGGTTGGTTCATGAAGCTGCTGCAAGCTCATGACAGCTTAACATGAGAAGAGATGTTAAGTTAGGGGTTAGTTGAAACCAGAAAATAATTCTTTGAACTGACATTTGAGAGGAAGGCAGGTGGGGGTTGGTGAAAAGGGTGGGAAGGGAGCCCTGTTAGAATCTGTTTACATCTGGCTCACTCTTCCTGGCCAGTCTGGGCTGAGCAAAGAGCTTACCTTCAAAGCCTGGCTCATAGTTCATCTCTTCTGGATTCCTCTGGAATTGCCCAGACAGGATGTATCACTCCTTTCTCTGGGCTCCCAGAACCAGTATGCATTGCGGCATCTGTCATGTTGTGTTGTAATTATTTGTGGGCTGCAGACGAAGGAGTCCCTGAAGGCGAGGCCTTGTCATTGTACCTCTTGCCCCAGCTCCTGACTATTGGGACTCGACACACGCTGAGTGACTGAGCATCACAGGCCGGCTTGTCTGGCACTGGCGGTGGTCAGGAGGGTCCTGAGGAATTAGGGGCTGGCTGAGTACCAGGGGCCACTGAGTATCATGCTGCAGGGCTGCGATCTGCTTGGCACTGACTCTATTTCACATTTCCCAAAGGTTATTCTCGTAACACATGGGCAGCATGCCCACGCCAGGCTGTGACTAGTTCCTAAAACAAGTCAAAGCTTTCCTTTTGGGACAATTCCATCAGTGGAATTGTCCACGGATGACTATGCTCCTCTGACCACTGTGGCTTTCATGACCCTGACGGTTGGGCCGTTTCTCACTTGGTTCCCCACCACCTCTAGCAGCAGCCCTGTGGTGCTTGGCTGGGCCTCTGACTGGTGAGGAAGGAGCTGCATCTTCCCAGACCTTGGGATGGAAGAGAGCTACACCCCCGCCCCCACCCACAGCTGCCTGTGCATGGCTGGGATGGAAACTGGCTCCTCATCCAACAGATCTCAGTGCAGATTGGAAGGTGCTTGTTGGAGGAGGGAGTTGTGTCATTGTTGGTTTGTGGAAGGCAGCCAGGCTGTAAATGAGACTACAGTCTTCCCGTCATCCTTGCTTTCCACGCTGATGGAAGGCGGTGCTGCCTTCCAATGCCAGCTGCAAGAGCCTGGGCATGATCTGCCCAGGACGGACTGAATTTCATCAGAGGAGGGTCATGAAAGTAGATTGCTGGGATGGCCAGATAACAGAAGGTGTGCCTACTTGTGAAGAGTTCACAGTCTGAGGCAGTCCCTGTCTCCAGGACAGCACATTTTGACCCTTGAAGCCCTATTCAACATACCTGGGGTGTGAGCATGATTTCTGGCACATGCATTAGTCTCTACCTGAGTCATCCCAACAACCCCCCTCCCCCCTGCCCATGATCCTTGGGGAGCCTGAGATTTGAACCTTGGGAGTCATTTCTGCTCAATTCTTTGACTAGGGGACCTACAAGGGTATCCCTGTAACATGCACATCCCAAAGGGAGGGTGCGGTGGAAATAGAAGTGCTCATTTAATTGAGAAGTAAAACAGGAGAGCGTGTGAAGAACATGGAATTGGGGTCAGTTCCACTGATACCCACCCAGTTCTGTGAGCTTGGACTAATCATATCATGTTATTCTGCTTTGTTTTGAAAATTCATTTAACAAAAGCTGAGAGGAGTATCGCAGATAACTCCTTCAAGACACATCTACATGGGGTCCCCACTGGAAGAAAACATACCAGGAATTCTGAGAAGACATCAATGGAAGATCAGGTTGTAAGAGCCTAAGATTTTGAGATAGAAGGAACAAGATCTGAGTGACTCAGAAGAGGATGTTATTGACACCAAGGCTAGTAATTGATCAGCCTGGGAAGAAAAGGACTTCTATAGGAATAGTTGAAGCTATGGGAAGTGAGGTACAGAATATGCTGGAAAAATCTGGAGCTGGCAATAACAGTACTCTTCTTGCAAAGAGGAAAAGATGGCCATGCACACCAAGGCTACTTCCAAAATGGGACATATTTGGAAAACCCAACAAGATCAAAGGCAGAAGGAGCTTAACCAAGAATATTCTCAGCCATTTCTGACTTTGTTTCAGCTGTGGGAGATAGGTAGGCAGAAAGCTGAGGAACAAAAAGAAAAATTAGCCATTTTATTTTGACAGGAGCAAAAGGTTTTTCAACAATCTAGAGTTCTTTAGAGTCACAGACTCTGAACTACTTACTGTCCAACTAGCTACATGGGCAGTTCACAGAGTATGGAGGACTTGGAGTAGACTCATGGTACTCCACTTGCTGGTGCACAAAATGAGCTTAAAAAAAGAAATGGAATGGTTGTGTTGCAAAAAAAAAAAAATAATGATGGACACTCAGCAGCAAGAGAGATGGCAAGTGTTTGAAAGTCTCTTCAATGCATGTTATTCCCATGACTCTTTGAAGGAAGAACTTGAACCTAAGCAACATGATACAATGGTAACATTAGCTGAGAGGCATGCTGTTACGGTAGTTTTAAAAATTCTAGTTTATAATATTACATTATGTTAATCATCAGCTGCAGTGCAAGCTTCCCCTTTTCTGTTAACCTCCAAATAGGATCTAAATGGTTATGAGAGCAGCAGCAATTCCTAAATTGTAGGTACCAAACTTCCTGCTTTTCAATAGTAATGGTGAATTTTCCCAACACTTGTCAACGAACTGAACCATGAAGATAATTAAATTTTTAAAAAACCCAAAGGTTCACATGGTATTTAAGTAAATGTCCTATTTTATGTGCTTGACAAACATTAATTCATTTAATCTTTATAATGGTCTATGGTGTAGGAATAATTTTTAAACACATGCGGTGGATGAGGCATGTGAAGGACAAAAATGGTAAGTCACACCTCAAGATCACACAGCTAATCAGTGGTGGAGTCAGCCTGAGCTCCCTGAATCATCAGCTGTGAAATGGGGGTGGAACGTGTTACCCTGCCCACCCCAGGGTTTAGTCCCGCTGAGCTTCACAGGTCCCTTGGTCGTTGCTGGAATGAAATCCCCTTAAAAGGCAGCTAATGAGGGCTTCGCTCTGTTCTCTGCTCATGGATTGCAAGCACAATGCGTAGCAGAGTACCTGACATGCAGTAGGCACTTAACAGAGGTTGAATGAATAAATGAATTCACCCCACTACTCTGTCATGGGGAGACGGGCCCGGCTTATCCCCGGACATAAGCCCACAGGCACCGGCTTATTTATCTCCGGATCTCTCTCCCTGGAGCAGCCAGGTGCTCACACTAGGTGAATGAAGCCACGTTACTGCCCTTTGCCTGAGGTCAGAAGTCGCCGGTTAGTCATGAAGGCAGGCGCGCACCTCAATGCCAACGGACATTGACACCTGAGAGCTGTGGCGTAATCTTTCGTGGTGAGAAAAGATAACATGGAAGAAATGGGATTCTTTCAATCGCTGTGGAACAAATCACCCCCAAGTGTGTGGCTTACAACAATTTATTATTCCTCCCAAGAGGTGGGCCATTTTCTGCTGGGGTGTAGCTGAGGTCAGTCATGTAGCTGCCCTCACCGGGGACCCCGCTGGGCTCAGGCATGAGAGACGGCTCCGCCTCCGTGGGCCCTCTCTTCTCACAGGGTTGGTTATCACTCTACCACTGAGCCCCGGACTCTACGCCCAGCAGGTGGCCTCTGAGGAGCAGGAGACGGAGCTCCCCACACGCTTAGGCCGGGCTCAGGGGTCCCAGGACACCATTTCTAAGGCAAGCGGTCCTGCAAAGCAAGCCACAAGGCCAGGCCAGATTCAAGGGGGAGGGAAATGGACTTCACCTCTTGCTGCGAGGAGCAGGATGCACGGTGATGGGAGAAACTGGGGAGGAAGGACCAGCAGAGGTGGCCGCAGCCCCATGTTATCCTCCTGCAAATAAGCGTGAAGGGGTGGGCTGTGTTAGCCTGTGGAAAGGGGCTACCTGGTTTCCTCTTCTAGCGATAGCCTGGGGTGTAAGAACTTTCCCCCCTGACCTGGGAGGCTCTTGGGAAACACCAAGTTTCTTTCTTCTCCTTTCCCGGGTGAGGAAATAGGTATAAAGACAAGTGACATGAGCGTAGCCCATGGCAAATCCGTGTCAGGGTAAGGATTGCTTTTGTTGAGTGGTCAAGAGTGTGGCTGTTGGGTTCAAATGTTGGCTTTGCTACCAAAAAATAGGATGAGCTGTATAATCAGCTTGACCTCTACCTCCTCACTTACTTTTCGCTGCCTATGTCCTTTCGGCAGAATATTGTAGGTAGCGGTGAACAGCAGGGATTCTGGAGCCGGACTACCTCAGTTCAAACCCTGGTCCTTCCTTTTATCACCTGTATTATCTTGGGAGAAATACTTAATTGTCCCACACCTCAGATTCCTCTTCGGTGAAGAGAAGACAATAATAATCATACTTACTGTTTTGAGTTGTGAGAGTCCAGTGAGTTCAGGCACTTAGAAGCAACTAGAACAATGTCCGGGGCATGATTCACAATCAATGGATATTATCTATAATTACAGAAGTGTTTCTTTGAAAATTAAAATGAGATAATGTTTGCAAGCGCCTAGAATACGCCTGGCCCGTAGTAAGTGAAAGCTGGGAAGGTGAACTGTTCATTCATGTTCTTGTCTCATCATGCACGTGCTTGGGGAAGTTTGGAGCAAGCCAGCCCAATTTCTCTCTCTGGTTGTTCTTCGACAAACAAGGTTGGCCAGTCACTATGCTGCTGGTTGCTGGTGGGCAGCGAGGCTGGCTCTCAGACAGAGAAGGGCTGTGCCTTCCTCCTCTCGAGCACATGCACCCAGGCCTCTTACTTCCACCTGGGAAGCCACTGCAGAGGGGTCTGCCCACAGGGGAGGCATGCCTCTTTCTCCTTTGTCCTAGCCTCGCCTCTCACTAGGGATAAATTCTAGAGACACTGGGGTTCAGTCCCTCTGGCCATTACTGGTTTGTCATCACTGTATCTCAGGATCTCCGTCTGTATAATGGGAATAACAGTACCTGCCTTGTAGATGTATTGGAAGAATTAAGTGAAGTGTGAGATAGTACCTGGCACATAGCAAGTGGTCAACAGAGGTTAGTGGATTATACTTGTTTTTGTTGTGTATCTTCCAAGGCCCTGCTAAAATGCTTCCTCCTCCAGGAAGCCTTCCTGAGCTTCTCCAGGTGAAAGTTAGCATTTTCTTTTCTTCCCTTGGGTTTCCTTCTCATCCTTTCTCTACTGTTTTTTTTTTTTTTATTTAAAAACTTTTTGTGATTATGTTTTTCTTCTAACTGAATTAGAAGAATTGAGAAATGAGTCTTGTCCTTCACGGTAAACTCAGAGATGAGATTTTGTGCTGGATCAGCCCTTGTCCTTTACAGGTCCCCCCCAGGTATGGGCACAGAGCAGGTGCTTACAGAGTGTTCAGGGGAAGTATCTATACAATCATCTGCAACTATTACATATTAATAGAGCACCTACTAGGTGTCAGGCTGAGTTCTAGGTGCTGAAAGGAACCCATTCCTTCTGCATCCAAGGTAACAGCCCCTCCTCTGCCCACACAACTCTTTAGGCTGCCCCTTCATGATTCTGTTACCTCTCTCAGTTTTGAACTCACTTGTCGAAGACCCTTGGGGGTGAGGCAGGAGGAAGAGTGCACATATCTTAGAGTCCTGAAGCTCTGGGGCCTTCAGCAGTCTGACCTCACTTTCCTCCCCTGGACAATGCATCTCATGCCATGTCGCTCTCGGTGTCTTTGGGATTAAACAGGAACCTAAGTGTCAACGTGCCTGGCAGACAGGAGGCCCTTCCCAGATATAATTACTGTTTTCCGCCTATGCCCAGGAACAGCTGTGTGGCCCTGAAATGTACTGCAAACGCCACAGGTATCCCAACAGGAGGTGCCCTGCTGAAATTGAACTTGGGCTTTGGTTCCCATCGTGAGCTTTGGCGTTTGCACGTATCCAAGCAATCGGGCAGACAGAGTTTAAAATGATTTTTATTGAATTTATTGGGGTGACGCTGGTTAATACAATCACCTCGTTTTCAGGCGTCTAGTTCTACGCTACATCATCTGTATGTGGTGGTGTGCGTTCACCACCCCACATGGAGTCAGATTTCGTCACCCTTTACCACCCCCTTATGCGCTTCTCCCTCCTCCTACCTCCCTTTCTCGCTGTTACTCACCACTGTTGTCTGTTTCGTGAGCTTTTTCCTTCGCTTAATCGCTTCACCTTTTCACCCGGCCCCCCAGCACCCCCCGCCCCGACAGCTGTCAGCCTGTTCTCTGTGTGCACGAGGTTAACAGGGGCCCTATGGGGTCCTAAGATTTGGTGGCCGAGAGAAGCCATGACAGTTGTACACTCAACAGACCCCAGTTCCGTTCCTTCCTGCCTGGCGCGGCTGAGGACATCTGTTGTTTTGACTTGGCGTGTCCCCAGGGCTCTGGGACAGTTTGCTGGGAAGCAACGAACCCCGCAGAGAGAAGCCGGGCTGTCTGCTTTTCCTGTCGATGTGTGCTGAGAGGTTCGCTGGAAGAAAGAAGTGGGACGTGACCCTGTGTGCGCTCTGAGCTGAGGGGGCCGCTCGTACCGGTTGTGCTAATTACCCCAGAGGGCACTGGCCTTCATTAATGTTTGTTTTTAGGACTAGTAGAGGAACAGTTCTTGGGAGGGCAGAGGATGGTCTGCCTCCTGGGCATGGAGGTTGTGAAGAAGTTAGGTGTGGACGGCTGGTTCGCCTGGGTCAGTGTCTGTCAAAGGCAGTAGTTGGCGAAGAGGTGAAAACAGGTTACTTCTGGACCATGAAAGGCCTTGGGTACCTCTCCAGGGGTCCTAGGGTAGCTCCTGGGACATTTGAAGGAGCAAGTCTACCTGGCAGGGACGGTGCAGGGCTTGGGGGATGATGGTTTTCAAGATGGCCTGTGCCTTGTCCCTCCCCCTGCTCATCCACACTCCGTTCTCAGAAAACAGCCAACGCGGCAGCTCCCAGCGGACAGGATTGCGACACTGCATGTGTTTGTTCCCCGTGTTTGTGAAATACCTCAGAGGCACCGTTCCAGTCCCACCTGACTCGTTTTCTGATTGCCACACAGCCTGCGCGCTACCTGCCAATACTCTGCAGGGGCTGACTGGTCAGAGATTTTGAGATGTTTGTGGATGCAGAGTGTAAGAGATACCATTTCCATCTGCCTGAGTGAGGAGATTGTTACCTTCCCGAAGCTTCTGTCATGTATCCTTTGTTGGAGGTGGAGGCAACTCTGGTGTCCTGCACTGAGGAGTGTGACTCTTTGCCAGTGGCTTGGTCTGTCCAAGTTCTCATTTCTTCAACTGCATAAGGAGGATAATAATTCCTACGCTGCAGCTTTGCAACCCACATGTAGACCACCGGCCAGATGGAAGGTCAGGGCACCAGCTCACTCATGAGGCTTTCTCCCGTAAAGGTTACGGAAAGCAAAGTTGACCTCAAATTTCTGAGTCATAAAAATTCAATCTTGCATTTAATTCTTGCAAATGAATTACTGTCAATCTTTGACTGAGAGCAGGAAGAAGAGGGCTGGCTAATATATAACATAATGGGAACTTGAAAGCCCTTGGAAATTATCTCAAGAACATGGTCCATAGCATCTACTCAGCCCTAGGAAGGGCGCTGTTGGCAAGAGGCCTCATTGCCTTCATCGACCTCGTCATACCAAAGGGAACCCCTCCTACCCTGAAATTGGGGAGAGGAAGAGCTAACGACTATGGAGCTTCTGTTATGTGTACAGCACTGACAGACTGAGAGAACAGTTTTGCATATAGTTTCTCATTTTGTCATCTTCTCAGACCTAAGAAGTAGGCGGCATTTTCCCCAAATAACAATCACTCTTTTCTTAAATGTTTGTTGAGTGATTATTATGTGGTAAGCATTGGCCTAGGACAGCGATTTTCAACCTTTTTCATCCCAAGGCACACATAAATGGATTCCTGAAGTTCTGCAGCACACCAAAATACGTATTTTTCGCCAATCTGACAAAAAATAGGTGTACTTTTGGTTCATTCACACCAGATAGCTATTGTTGTGTGGGCTGTTGTAATTTTTTAATTTGAGATTCCCAGGGAAATGAGGCCTGTGTCCCTGACTGTTTGGTCAGGCATTGCATGTATTAAAAATTCTTGTGCACTGGTTGAAAAAGGGTGTTCTAGGAACTAGAACATAGGAGAAAACTGAGAGACAATATGGCGATATGACTTGTTCAAGGTCACACAGCTGGTACTTGGTTGATCAAGGTAAAATCCCACCTTTTCTGCAGGCTGGTTTCAGGGTTATTTTCTTTCTGGGGTGCTGCACAGACACAGGCACACAAATTACACACACATGTAAGTACACACAAGTGTATCCATGCTCACAAGCACATATCTGCCTACACACTCTCCCCCCATGACACCCGCACATCCTCACCCACACACATTTTAGTATACAGACCCAGTTACGTATATACTTGCACTCGTGTTTCCTCCTGTTAATTGGAAAGAATTTTTTCAGACTCCTGGAATTGCTGAATATTTCAGATCAGTAATATTACAGGTGCAAAGGCAAAGATTTCACTCTTTTTGTTTCCATTTCCCCCTTTCTCCTTCCCTTCTCCCTTCCTTTGTCTTCTTCCCCTCTCTATTCTGTGACCAAACCTCTCTTTCTGCATTATTATTATTTTTTTTAGCCGAAGTCACAGGGAATTATTAGGATGACTGGGCTCAGGCAGGGAGACTCAACTGGAAAACAAAGACTCTTTCCACAGCACCAAAGGCTGAGTCCCTTTGCCAGATTCTGCCCTACACAAGCTTTCTCCCATGTGGCTGCACTAACCCCTTGAAATTCTCTTCCCATCCAGTTCTCTGCCTCTCGGCCATCAGGGGTGGCATGTTCAAGTTCAAGTGCACCTGGGTGTCCCCATCCTCAGTTCCCACCTCTCCTGCTCTCCCATGCATGTGCCAGGCGCCAGTGAGGGCCTCTTCCAAGTGTTTCATCATACCTTGGGGTGGGGGTGCCTGCCTCTACTTTTATTTCAACACTTTGCTTCCACCTGGCATCTCATTTGCCAGCTAACAGGTGAAGTAACTTCTCCCGATGGCTGTTGGCCATCAAGGAGGGGAGCTGTGCTCTTGTCTGTGAAGTGTTGGTAGGGCCATTGCAGGTCTGACTTGTCCTTAGTGATCACCCAGGAGGAGGCTGGGGTACTAGCTCATCAGCGTAGGAAATTCTGACTCCTCAGAAGGTTTCATCATCTAGGCAGCTCAAGGTGGGGCCATAGAATTTGAGAATCTTTGGCAACTCCCGTGTCTCAATCCCTGAAAAGTGCCAAGAGAGTCAGCCATCTTACCTAACTCACCTATTTTCCTACGGTACCAGGGATTGTGCTATGCATATCTAAGGCACCTTTGTCTTAAAAGGACCTGAAAAGTGTGCTTAGGGATTCATCGGAACCTTTGGAATCCAGGTTCTAGTATTGGTGCACTCCGTGACCATTTGACCATGTTGCCCAGTTGGGTGAGTTTGCTGTTGAATTCTAGCACTCATAAATGACATATCAGTAACGGCTGGGCTATACAGCATATTGTGTAGACAACCCAGGGACGGGTTTAGGAACATGTGCTTTTTCTGGAGCAAACTCACTGTAACACATACACACACGCACACACATATGCACACATGTACACCCCCACTGGAGAAGATTACATGGGAAGATGCAAATAGGAGATCCAGTAGGGATGGTGCTGTGAAAGAGAACACCACCTAAGGAGAAAGGGAACTGAGCACCCAGGGGCCTCATGAGTGTGGGGCCAGACTGTGCAATGGTTCAAAGATAAAGAAATGGAATTCCAAAGGTGGGCTTCTCTCAGGCCCTTAGCTGATAGTCTGACATGGTGACTACTTACAATCAGGTCTGCTGTTGTAACCAGACTGAGGACTCTGCACGGAAGGATCGGGGCCGAAGGACAATTTCCTTCCCTTGTAACCCCTAACCCAGTCCCTTAGGGGTAGGGAATGTTCAGTCAATGCAGGAAAGGCAAGGAGGCTAGGCTACATTTATAGAATACTATGTCATGCTCAAAATCCTTCACAGTGACTCAGTCCCTTCTGGTGGCTGAGCTCACTTTCAGGCATGTGATTCCCCTCAGCTCCCTTATCTGGAGCCACTCTTATGTCTAACAGTGTCAGGCTGGCTGGGAGGCAAGATTGACACACCCAGAGCACGGTGTCTTCAGGAGCCCCAGTAGGTTACTGAAGCGCCATGAAGTTTGGATGACAGCCGGTGATGGCTATTGAGAGGAGTGGCCCTTTCTGTTACAGATTGTGTCCCTTCTGTTCCAGGGAGGCCTTCTTGGGGCAGATGGGACTGTTTAGAGCTTGGGAGTGAAAAGAAAGGAGGCTGGTCAAGGCAGAAAAGAATGGCACAAGGCTTCACAAACCCTGCTCTGTACAGGCAGCATCCCAGCCCTGGGGCGCAGAGCTGTGGAAACGTCTGGTTTCTAAAATTGCTCGGAAGCCAGATAATGAACAAATATTACAAGAGCACTGGTTGGAAGGAGAACGGAGTGTCATGGGGGGAATAGAACAGGCAGATCCAGGATGAGGGTCAGTGAGCCTGGACCTTGAAGGGGGCCAGCCTGGAAACGGGGCGGAGGAGGATGGGAGGAATGATAAGAAGTGTTTCAAGCATGAAGTTCCGGGGACAGAAAGAGCTCGACTTTTGCAAGACACTTGAAGAAGTCTTGTGAGGCAGGGTGTAGAAAGTCCAGGGTGGGGGAGTAGGGCAGAGGGAGGGGTGAGTGAACAAGATGGGGGTGGGGGAAGCCAGGAAGAAGCCACACAGGACCTTCTGGGCCTTGGTAAGGATTTCGAACTTCATCTAGAGCAGTCTAAGCAAGGGATGCCATTGAGTTGTGTGAAGATGTGGGTGGCATGTGGTGAAACCATGGCAGCTCGGTGTCCTGCTCACGAGGGATACTCTGGAAGGGTGTTTCCAGCTCAGCCCCTCTATGCTGGCAGTCTGTGCCTGCGGAGGGGAGCCAAGGTTCTCCCCGAGAACCCTCCCGGCTCCCCGAGGCGCTCCACTCATCACCGGGCCGCCTGCCTCCCATAGCCACGCTCAAGTGGCCCGTGCCCTTCCTGCCCAGCCCCCCAGTGACCCCAAGGAGCCTGCTGCTCCTGTTCCCCCTCCCATCCTCAGCCACACCCCTTAGTTTTGTGTCAAGAGCCAGAGCCCCTCTGAACCCGCTTGTCCTCTTCCTGGCTGGGCAGCCTGGTGTCCTCAGCCTGGCCTGGCTCACGGCTGGGTCTGTAACGCTGCATCTGCTCTTATTGTCATGGCCTGTACTCCACCCCTCACCCCCACTCCTCACCAGCCTCCTTTCTGTCCCTCCTGCCAGCTTGCCGTCACCCCCAACCACGCTGGAGCCCTGTCCAGGCCCCGAGCACGCCCATTTCTTTCTTCGCAACACCTGGCTCACGTGCTCCTGTGCCTGCGATGCCTCCTCCCCTCGGCACCCGGAGGCCCAGCTCAGGTCCCGTTTCCTGAGGGAGCCTCCCTCGTGGTAGCCACGTGCAGCCCAGTGCAGCAACGGCGGACTGAGTTCTTCCCCTAAGCCCCAGCACTCGGGGCATGTCTTCGCTGCAACACACGTTGGTGTGTATCCCTGCAGCTGCCGTGTGGGGAGGGGCCAGCCTCCCCTCACAGGTGTGTTTCCTGTGGGCAGGATGTGTGTGATTCATCTCCTCGCTCCGAGTACTCGGCACAGAGCCCGAAAGGGGGTGCAGGGCTCAGAGCCAGTTGCAGGAATGGATGGAATGGCCTGGTGCACTGAGCTGCTTGAAGGCAGACTGTGTCTAGCAATCTTTGTCCCCCGACCGTGCCTGGCATCCAGAGGGGGTTCCCCCAATTCGCCCTGCCCTTGACTGATAGATAAGGCAAGTGTAGGTAGAGGCATGAAGGAATGGAAGGTACGAAGGGGCCAGGGGGAAGGGGAATTCGGACAATGGGATCAGGGGCCAAGAGCCGGTGGCAGCCCCTGTGAGGCTGGCACAGGGCTGGGAAGTTCAGGCTGGACCCTCTCCTAGCTGCGTGGGAGAGAGGAGACCCCACCCAGCCTCCAGGGGTGTATTAACACATCAGAATGACTTGGGGCCTCTTTCCTGAGCTTAGCTTTGAATAATAAAAGTGAAATTATATTAAAAATACAACCATGTGTGGGCTGCAGGACTCGTTAAGGATCCCTCACTCGGTCAGATGCGTGCCCCTTTAATTGAGGCAGGTAATGACCGTGGTAATGATACCCTGGGTCTGTTTATGGTCTCTTTCTTCTGAGGAGCTCAAAGCACTTTCTCTTCCTATCTCATCTCTCTTCCTGGCTTCCCAGGGAAAGGGGTCTTATTAGGCCCGTTTCTCAGGTGTGTGTGCGTGTGACTCACTGTGCACGGTGGCTCTGGCACTCGCCTCCTCGTCCCCCACCTTTATCACCCCCCAGGCCTGGGTGGGGCCCATGTGCTTCTCTCCTCCTTTAGCTCTGAACCTGGAGCACCCATTTCCTGGGTGACTAAGAAGGCTGGCTCACTGTGAAGGGTGCTCTGCAGGACCAAAGAAACAGAAAAGTGGGGGTGGGTGAAGAAGGGGAAGGAGAAGAAGGAAGACCTCCAGAGAACATGGGTGGTGCAGAGGAGGCTGGGGGCATCCTGGGGGCAGGGACCATGTCTTGTTTATCTTTCTATTCCCTGGACCGAGCACAGTGCTTGGCATGACAGATGTAAATGCCTGTGGTATCATTCAAGACCCAGCTCAACCGTTGCCTCTTCCCAGAAGCTTTCTTTGGTTTCTCCCAGTGTCCCTGCCAGGCTACTGCTAGACGCAAGCCCTTGGAGCCTCTGTTTATCCTTCTCAGGCAACTGTGTCATGTGTCAGCTACCCTCATTCAGGGGTCAGTTCCTAGACCAGGCATAAACAGGACTCATCCCAAATACTTAGGGTCTGTTAGCACAGGACCCTCATGTGGAATGGTGCATGTAGAGGGGTAGAGGTAAGGCTGGGTGTTGAAATAAGACCCGGATTCCAACCCCAGTTCTTCCTCTTCTCAGCCAGGTGGGCCAGCAAGCGCCTTGGCCTCTGAGAGTTTCCCCTTCCTCCTCACGGAGTGGAGCTGAGGAAGCCCATGCTATGGGGGTGTGGCAAGATGAATGGCAGTGACACTGCTTCGCCCCTAGTAGCCTAGCTCAGTATTCGTTTTCTGTGTTTTGTTTGAGATTTGGTGATTCCCATCAGGGGCTCCTAGGCTTTTTCACAGGCAAGGAAGCAGATGCGGCCGGTAGCAGGGCAGGTGATGGCTCTTCCCTGGATGCGGACCTGACCACTGAGGAGGCCCCAGCTGGCTGGCAGCTGGCGGGACACCCTTCCGTGGTGTGGGACAGTGCGCCCTGAGCAGGGCACTTGTCCTGGCTAAGTCAGATAAGATGTGCCTCCTTCGCAGGAACTTGGATGGAGTGATTTTTCAGGGTTTGAGCCCATGTTCCTAGGCTGTAAGTCCAGTGTTCTTTCTGTGACATTGAGTAGATCCAGGGTGATGAACCCCTACCCTGGGAGCTCAGCCATTGATTTGTGGCAGATGGCTAACTGGACGCTCAGGGAAGCCATCAGGAAGAAAAGAGCACCAGAGAAAGTATGGGGAGGAGGTGACATGTGAGCCAGGCTTTTTAGATGGAGCTGAGGGGGAGAACAGTTGTTCCCACTTCTTCATCTCCCGCTCATTTCTGCAGCTTCCACCACTGCGGCCCGGCTTCTCCTGCAACATGAGACTGCTTTCGTTGAGGTCATTGGTGACCTTCTGTGGCAAATCCAATAGATGAGTCACAGCCTTCCTTCTAACTAATGCGGGGGTCACATTTGACACTGAGCTCACTTCTCCTTTGACTCCCGTCTCCTTTGACTCCTGGTCCTGCACCTGCACTCCCACTATTCCTTCTCGATTTCTCTTGTGAGCTTATCTTTCTGTGCTATCTATGTATCTTCCATTCATTCTTCCACCTATGCATCCATCTGTCCATCCATCCATCCGTCCATCCATCCGTCCATCCATCCATCCATCCATCTTTCCACTCATCTGTTTATCCTATGTATGTATGTATGAATTAATCATTGAAATTAAGAAGAGCTTCATGAAAGCACTATTTATGAAAGTATGGAAGGATTAAGTGAATCCAGCAGGAGAGTGCATCACTAAAGATGAGGTATCTATGGGAGCCATTACCAGCCCTAGGCTTGAAGGCCATGTGGTTATTGAAACCCAGACTACAGCTATATAAGGGGACCTTCTGTTAGCAATTTCAATAGAGGGACACAGTTAACCAGAGGCCTAAATATCCCTGATCCTCCCCTACCTTTGGAGCCCCCTGCTCCCTCCCTCTACATTCCTACCCTGAGGATTCTTCTCTGCTGAAATTCCTGACACCCCCAAATTGCTCTCTTTGGCTGAGACTTCTCTCCGGATCACCTGGACACCCAACTATCTACTTACTAGACATCTCTGGCTGCCCGTTTCAGATGCAGCATGTCTGCAGCAGGACTCATGGTCCTCCTCCAAACTGTTGATGGTGTACATTTCCGTGCTGTGTGAATGGCATTCCTGAACCCTGCCCCGCATTTCCTCTTCATATTCCTCCCAAGTCCTTTCAAAGCCGCACCCAGACATTTGATAGATGCAGTCCCTTCTTCATCCCCACTCCCACTCCCTTTGTTTAGGTCCTTCTTATCGCCCCCCGGATTGCAGAAATTGCTTCCTAATTAACCTCCTGATGCCTACCTTGTATCTTTGTTGCTGGAGCTGCTAGTCACCCCTTCAGGCCCATTCTCTTCTTCTTTTTAGTTAAAGAATCCCCGTTTTTCATTAGGTGCACAGCCAGTGATCTGCATGACAGTATCTGTCAGCCTCTCTTGCAGCTAACAATCACGTGCCTAAGTTCTGTCCAGGAAGATATTATTGGAAGTGTCCTATGGCAGTGTTGGGAAGTTTCCTTAACTTGGAGAGGGTGCACTCTTTCCTCTGCTGCTCTGTTCTGCCACCGGGAACATGAATGCGACCGCTGAAGCTCCATCGTCAGAGAATGGCCTTCCACAGCTCAAAGAATGCTCTTCACCAAGTGAAGCCATGAGTCACTCTTTCTAATCTTCAATGCAGTGGTGAAATAAATTTAACTTGACTAAGCTACTATTATTATTATTTTTAAAAAGATTTTATTTATTATTTTTAGAGAGAGGGGAAAGGAGAGAGGCAGAGAGGGAGAGAGACATCAATGTATTGTTGCCTTTCATCCTTTGCCTCCATCTATGGACCTGGCTGGAGACCTGGCTTGCAACTTGATTATGTGCCCTGACTGGGAATCGAACCAGTGACCTTCGGGTTGGCAGGCTGGTGCCTTATCCACTGTGACACCAGCCAGGGCAACTATTATTTTGGTTTTTCTTTTGTTTGCAGTGAACCCAGGGGGATTGTCATAGATACTGTTGTGCCCCACACACCTCCCTTGGACCATGTGATTTTGGCACAGCTATGAGGACAGTTCCGTGAATGCTGTGAGTATCTTATTTAGACACGCAGGCCTAGTTCAAGACCACAAAAAGGCAGCCCCTGCCCAGGCAAGATCTGGAGGTGTGAGGGGAAGGGGGTGAACTAGTGCCTCCGAAGGAAGCCCTCAGCCTATGGAGACTGGCAGTTGGTGACAATGTGAAGTTCATGGATAGTGACTCAGAGGGTCTCCAGCAAGACTGAGTTCTAGCTGCCCACAGGGGTAACCTGCTCAACCGCACTCCCCTTATTGTCTTGTTCCCCCAATCCTTAACTCCCTCTCCTTGCTCTGTTCCTGCGGCTTCCTGGGGTCACCTTGCCAGTGAACCATTTCCTCCTGTGTTCTTATCTCGGGCTCCGCTGCTGGGAGAACCCACAGGGTGCTCTCCCAAATGGAGCTCTACGTATGCCCTTCCCCAAAGTCCGTCTCTAGAACCCGTTAACTCCTGGATGGTGAGAGAGTTCTTTGGCCTTGCCCACCCGGCCCTGTAGGCTCTGGCCACCTCCTGCCCGGCAGCCCTGTCCTTCCCTTGGCTGCTGTGTGCTCTTTGCTCCAGCCATGACACGCCATCAGCAGTTTCATGCTCTGGTGCCCTTCTCACTGACTGGAACGCCACTTACCTGCCCCCACAGCAAAGGCTCAGGTGCATTGCACCACCCTGCTCATGTGCCCCGTCTTCTGGGCAGCACCCCCTGCCCCCTGCCCTTAAGTTCAGCTGCAGCTGAACCTTGTCCAGGGTTTCCACACCAAACTCGAGTCATCTCATTCGCTTTCTCTCCTCATGACTTTGTGCTCCTTTCCAGAACGGAGACTGCATACACCCTCTAGCGACCTACTGCTAAGAAGGGTCAGGGTGGAAACTCAGTGTTGAATGGAGGGGGGACAGGACCAGGGTGAAAGGCCCAGAGAAGGGCTTGTGCCTGGTGCATCCTTAGACTGATAAGTGGTCCATATGCTGAAACTTCTCACTGTAGCTTCCCATTTCCCCAAGATTTGGACCCCTGAGCTCCCGCCTCCCCCTCCCTCACCTGTCCTCCTGCTTTCACCACATCCAGCCCGTAGTCTCATACTCCGGCGCTCATGAGTCACCCCGATCTGCTCATCCTTTACTTGAATTCTCCTCCATGCCCCCCCCCCCATATCTATTACACCTGCATCTCTAAGGCCATTCCTGCCTCATACATGGTAGGTATTTGGGAAACTGTGTCATACTTGGGTTGGGTATATTGAGTGGGGTAGGGAGAAATATATGTTGTTTTTTAAACAAATATTTATATAAGGCATAATATGTCCTAGGCACTATTCTACATGGCATATAGGAGCACATATCAACTAATTTAATATACATAACAATTACGTATATTAGGAGGGCCTTGTTAGTGTCCCCGTTCTACCGATTGTAAAACTGAAGCACAGAGAAACGAAGTCACTTTTCTGAAGTCACACAACTGGCAAGTGTTAGAGAGAGGATTCGAGTTCAGTCAGTTTGGCCCCTGGATCCATGCTCCTGACGGGGACACAGGCAGGGGACTTGGACTGTCGTGTCGAGGAGGATGAACTTGCTTTCGCAGGCATGGGGGCCACAGAAGAGCTTTGAGTTCGGACACCATGGATGGGCTGAAGGTGGCTCTGGAGAGGCCTGGACTCTAAGGGGCTACAGGACAAGGGGTGCAGGGGCTGATCCTTAGGCCCCCAGGCTCTCAGCTCCTGGGAAGCCTTTGACCAGCCAGAGTAGAACATGTGCGGTGACCTGGGGCTTCATTTTTACTGACACTGAAAAACAGAGATTGAATGCTTGATATTTCAACCTCTTTGCCCTCCCAGGGGCTCCAAGACTGAGCCTTTGGGGAGCTTGCAGAAACGCAGGTGCCTGGAAACAGCTCTAAAGACCTGGGCTGTGGGCAACACATGGGTATCGGTCCTGCCATCCTTGATCAGGGAAAGGGAGGAGACTTCCTGGCAGGGGATCTGCTCCTGGCTCTCACCAGCCTCCCTTCTGCTCAGCCTAGGGGGTGGGACGGCTGCTCTGAATGGCAAAGATGGTGTTTCCTGATGGATGTGGTGTCACAGGAAGAACCCTGGACTGGCAGGCAGGAGGGACTTTGACTTATTTTGCTAGATAATCTTGGCGGCAAGCCATTTCTCATCGATGGACCTCAGTTTCCCCATCGGTGAAATGGAAAGGCTGGGCTGGGTGCTTATGATGGATCTTCCTAGCCTGATCTTGAATGATTCTAGCTACGTGTGGAAAGAGGGAAATGGGGGTGTGTGATGGCATGAATTGTGTCCCCCTAAATTCCTATGTCGAAGTCTCAACCCCCAGTACCTCAGAATGTAGCTGTAATTGGAGATTGGGTCTTTGAAGAGGTGATGAGTTTAATGAGGTCCTTGGGGTAGGCTCTAATCCCATTTTCCTGGTGTTCTGGTAAGAGGAGGAGGATAGTACAGCCATACACACAGAAGGATGACCATAGGAAGACACCGAAAGACACCATCAGCCAAGGAGAGAGGCCTCAAAAGAAATCTACCTGCTGACACATTGACCTTAGACTTCCGGCCTTCAGACTGTGAGAACCATGTAAGCCACGCAGCCTGTAGTCCTGTGTGGTGATAGCCCAGCAACCTGGAATACAGTGGTGCCACTGGCTGATCCAATGGCCCGGTCCCCAGCCATAGTGCTCTGATCCATGTGGGGCCAGACTAATCTAAGCATGAAGCGGGTGCAGACAGGACAGGGGTCCATTCATGTCATCTTGGACCACATATGTTGAGCCTGGTGTGTGATCAGGGCTAGAGGAGAAAGCCCTAGCCCTGCCCTCAGGGAGTTTATAATCTGAGGGGAGGCAAACGTACCATAGAGACCTCGGCGGTGATGAAACAGGTCCATCGTGCAAGCACAGGGAGTCCAGGCTGGCTTCGCAGAGGAGATGCTTTGAAGGGCCCACTCTGCTACCCACCAATCAGAGAATGGAAGGGAGAGCATCTGGGGCAGAGGAATCAGCCTGTGCAAAAGCACAGAGGCGCCAAGGGGAGCGAGATAGGGTGACGGAAAGCAGGGCTGGGTCAATGGGGCCCATCTGCGGAGGCTGGGCTTCATCTTGCCCGGGCTGGGGAGCCTGCGGGCAGTTTGGAGGAGGCTGGCTGTGTATTTCAGCACCACAGGGAAAACAATTTACAAGCACAGGGCTCGGGAGCTGGACTGCCTGGGCCTTAGCAGCATCACCTGCTACCTGGGTGACCCTGGGCAGCTTGCTCAACCTTTTGGAATCTCAGCGTTCTCCTGCGGAAAATGGTGATGATAATAGTACTTAGCTGATAGGGGTGCTATGAAAATTAAGTAGACTAAATACCCACAGCATGCCTTGAATGGTGCCTGTGGATGGCTCCTGACTAACCGGCTGTCTGACGGGCCTTGTCCGCACCTGCTCTCACACACACTGTGGCTGAAATGATTAGTTCGTCCACCCTTCCCGCTGGGTACAGCGGGAGTGAGATCAGCCTAGGAAATCTGTCGTCACACCCTGGAACTGGGAACTGAGAGGGGCCGGGAGCCTCCTGGAAGTGCAAGGAGAACTTGCCGTGATGTATTTTCGTAGGGTTCCAGGAGGCCTGGCCCTCAGCGGGGCACCCTCTGAGGCTTCGCAGGTTTGTGACACATTGCGGGGGAAGGAACTGAAAAGGGGACCTGAAAGATGGGTTTTCTCAGAAGCAGGCAAAGAGGGCAGCAGGGGTGGGGGGCCGTGTGCTGGTGGCTCCCAAGAGCAGGACGGCCATGGTGAGGGCGAAATTTCCTGGCCCACAGCGGACGAAACGTCAGTCACAGGACTGGCCGCGACCACGATCTGCTTTCTTTTACTTTATGGAGTTGGATGGGATTCAGCAAGGCAAAGAGGTACCCTCTTTAAAAAATAACTCGTACAATTTATTTTTAAATTTATAGAATTATAGGCAACATACCACATTACATATTAATGCTGGGTGTACAATATTTATCAGATGTTTATGTGCTTGACAAAGAAATGGCTGCTGTAAGTCTGATAACCATCTGACATCATATATAGTTATAATATTACTGAACATCTGTTTTTGATTTAGGATTTTTTACAAAAAAAAACAAAACACAGCTCCTTTTATTCCCTTCATCCATTTTGCCCTGCCCTTACCCCTAGCTTCTGGACCACCAATCTGTTCTCCTTATCTATGAGTTTTTATTTTTATTTCTAATCTTTAGCTGATTCTGCAATAAGTCAGATCATATGACCCTTGGGGTCCATCCATGTTGTGGCAAATGGTATGTCTAGCTTCTGGTGAAGATCAGAATACCTGGGAACAGTAGCCAGCCTTCCCCTGTGGCAATCGTCCACAGGGATTGAATGGTTGATGCCCCTGCATTAGGTTCTTCTACTAATTTAAATTCCCTGCCCCATTCCAGGAGGCATTGGCATGCAAATGGCCAAGGCTGGGTCAGTATTCTCATTTTAGAGGTGGGGAGACTGGGACCTAGAGTGGGGATGTCATTTACTCAATTTTACTCACGGGAGTGATCAGGCTGACCTTGAGCATGGCAGTTGTCACGTGGTGTTAAGGCTTTCCTTCAGTTTGCTTATCTTTCTGGACAGATGGTCTGCTCCTTGAGGCCAGAGGCCTTGTTCCATTTATGTCTCTATCCCATCCTGTGGCCCAGTGCTTGACTCACAAAGGGCACAGTGACGACATGTCTTTGGACTGAGTGAACGAATGTGATGAAGGGACTATCTCTTCTCTCTGGAATTAGTCTGCTGGGATTTGAAACTTGGCTCCACACCTACAAACTGAGTGCTTAGGACAAATTATTTACCCTCTCTGGGCCTCAGTTTCTACATCTGTCAAATGAAGATGATAATCATGCTTATCTCATTGCTTATTGTTAGGGTGGATATGTTACCCGTAAAGTACTTAGCCCGATATCATGTACTGTGTTGCCTACTGCCCATATCCACTAGTAATGTGTAGTGATTGAAAGAAAATAAAGTAAAAATTTCAGTTCACCAATTGCACTAGCCCCATTCTTTGGACAGCACAGATACGGAATATTTCCATCATTGGAGAAAGTTCTGTTGGACAGAGCTGGTCTAGAACATAGCAAATCGCTGCCATTCTTGATGGCATTGTTGCTGCCTGACAGCTCAAGATGGAGCAGGACACCAGAGCTGTCTTGAGCATCGAAGGTGCAGGTGGAGCTGAGACCAAACCCTGCATGGACCCTCTTCCCGGAGTGTCTTCCTCACCCCCCACCATCACCTCAGGACATTCCACGTGAGTTACTGCTTGAACCTCAGGCTTTAAGATGCCTGCAAATGGACCAGCCCAGTGTAAGCACCCTCCCCTCCTCCGTGAAGCAGGGCTCTCTTCGAGGGCTGGGCCTGGCTTTTATTCATCTTTATGTCCCCAGTGCTTGGCGTTTATCAAACACTAAAAGTAAATTCATTGGGGGAATGAAGGAACCGTGCCTAAAGGTGTCCGGTGATCTAAGACGTGCCTTTGCCCAGCTTTGTGGCTGCATCACAGGGGTGTCTGGATGATGTGGGTGTAGCCCGGAGGCATGAGCAAGGACATAGTAGCAGGATGAGGTGGCCTTTGTGAATGATGGTGCCACCAGGGAAGTGACAGGAAGCACAAGGTGAGTGGCAAAGCCACAGGGAGTGGGTATCACCATTAAAGGAAGAACTGCCATGTGTATGGGAGACATCCCCAGGCCTCCTCGAATCTGGAAGCAGAGGCTGAGGTTTGAGTGTCGCCCTGGTGGGTGTGGGACAAACCACAGGCATGACATAGTTTCTGTTACGTGTCCCTGTTTGTCTTCATTTTGTCCTGTACTGGGGAAACGAAAGTTAACCAGAATCAGATATCTTTAGCCTGACACTTGGAAGAATCATTTGGTTTGGCTTCTCTCATCATTGGAGATCATTTCTTTATTGGGTGTGCTTTTTCTGCCAAGCTTGTGTTGTTTCAAGAAGAGCTGGGCCTGGACAGCTGAGGTAAACTATTGCATTTAATGTAAAGTGATCAGGCTTAGTCTCTTCTAATCAACAGATCTAGAGGGAGAGATGTGTCTTTTGCTCCCTATAGTCAACAGAAGCCACTGTTGCTTCCCCATCTGTTCCTGATCAAATCTCTATCTGGCCCTCCCCAGCTTAAAAAACCCGCAACACCCCTCTGGTCCCCTTCCCTTTGATCTCAGGGTAAATCTAGCTTTAAATCGGGGTCCCCATGGCTCTGCTCTCTGTCGACCTTCAGCTCCCAGCCTCACCTTCTTACACCCCTTCCCCACCAGCCTCACTCAACTTTCTGTTTTCTTAGCTGCCCAGCTCCTCATTACCACTGGGCCTTTGCACATGCTCTTCCTACTTCCTGGCTCACTGAGCCTCACATTGCCATCTGGACAACCTCTGCTTCTTTGTGAGGCCTCAGTTTAGATTTTGTTTTTCTAAACTTGTCCCTGTCCCTATCCCATGACTCTCACAGTGAGCTGGCCCACAGATACCACCTGCCACCTGATCTATATTACAAAAACCAGCTGAGGCCATAGCTACTATCCAGCCTATAAGCTCTGAGCAGTGAGTGTATTATCAGTGATTGTCTACTCAGTGTCCAGAGTCATAAAGTGTGGTTGGTAATACTGGCTGAATGAGTCAAAATGTGAACTAATGAATGTCATCATCAGATTCACAAGTCAGTCTCCAATGACTGGTTCTGACAATCTTAATGCCTTTTAAGTTGAATGTTAAAATGACTTACTCATCACAAGAGTTTATTCATTTACTTAAATCAGTGGCGTTGTGTTCTTTTGCTTTTACAGCATAGAAGTTAATAGCCAGACTTCCTGGATTCAGATCCCAGCTCTGCTGTTCAGAAGCTGTGTGATGTCTGGGAAATCACTTTTTATTTTTTATTCTTTTGCCCAGGATACTAGTAATACTTATCTAGAAAGTTTGGTGTGAAGATTAAATCAGTTTACATTTGTAAAGACTTTAGAATAGTCCCTAACACATAGATGCACTATATACAATTCATTTAACAAAGCAAATAAAGAATAAATATCATTATATGGAGGTCTCTTAGATGACAACCTCCTTTTGGATAAAAGATTTGGCATGACCCCAGTCCAAGGCAAATTCATGACAGAGGTGAAGTTCATTTTCAGTGTGTGACAATCCTCTGTTCCGACCCCTTTCTCTTCCTCTGTGGTATCTCATCCCTTTTGTAACTCCCAGAAATCTCATCTTCTCCATCTAGCAATTGCTTTCAGGTCTGCAAGCGGCCAATTCATACTCTAGTGTAAATGACTATTGGAGTTTAATGGGTCTTCTCACCAAAACCACTGTTTTAACATAAAGTGCCCTGACTCCAGGAATCCAGTGTTATACGCACTGCACACATCTCAGTGCAGCAGACTCTGGTCAGCTTTACTTATCAAGTCTCCCAGAGTAAAGGCTTAAGAGTGGGACGCTAGACCCACGGAACTTGACATTGAGAACCTTGGGGACCCATTGGGAGAAGAGAGAAAAATGCACCCCTGGGTATGTGATAACAACAGATGAGTTTAAAAAAAAAATTAGAATCCTGGTCAGCCCACGCTACATCTCCAAGCTTCTGGAGCCATCGGGTGCCATGTGACCCAACCTCAAAGGAGACCTGCCGTTTCAGGTCACAGCGATAGCAGTCTATGATTCGGGACACAGAGCCCAGTGTGGGACCCGTGTCAGGAGTCGGCCTGGGGCCCATAAATGACACCATTGTTTGAACTACATGCAATCAAAGGAGGGAAAAAAAAAAAACCAACCCAACTCATGAAAAGAAAGAAAACCAAACCACATAAACTTTGGGACAATATCCCTTGCCAAAAAAACATTTTTTTTTTAAAGAAAAAATGCAACCTGAAGCCAATGGTGCAAACAGAAAAACAGTGCCTGGGCTGCTTGGAGGGCCGATGGCAGCCCCTTGGATTTCTGCATCAGCTGGTCGTTGCATAAACAAGGTGGCTGTGGGTGGGGGTGGCCCGCTGTGTAAGAGCTACTCCTCTGCTGGGACTTGAGCCTTTCAGTGTCTGTATTTTTCCAGCCTGGAAGCACCCTGCTCACAAGTGCCCTTCAGTTGGGGCACTGCTGGGTGATACACAATGGGCTGTCACACCGGCCTCATTTCTTAGCTCTTATCACTACATTTTTTAATGTGAAGTCTTTCATTCTGGATTTTATGATGAGAGGGGACTAGTTATTTTTATTTCCATTTTATAGATGAGGAAATGAGGCACAGGGAGGTTATTTGTAAAGAAATGGAGCTGGGGATGGGTCCAGGGCTTTCGATGCTGAACCTGCAGTGCTCCGGGCAGTTCTTGACCCCAGGTGCCTTGTCAGGAGCGGCAGCAGGACTGACACAGTGCAGAAGCATGACCAGGGCGGCAGTGTCTCCAGACTTCCCTTTCTGCCCAAAGCTCTAAATTGACAGGAGCCTCCAGCCATTTCTCCCAGGTGCTCAGTGTCCTTCTGCACTTGCCTTGTACTGAGCCAATGGGTGTAAACTTGTTTGAGATGCCTAGTCAGTATTAACCACCACCCACCCCAGCCCCTGCCCTGGCAATCAGGAAGCTATTGCAGTGGGCCAGGGAAGAGCTGACAATACCTTGGACCAGGGTGGAGAGGTGGAAGTGATGGAGATGGAAGGAATTGAAGACCCTTAGGAGGTCAAATAAACTGGGGATGCAAGGATGAAGAAGACATAGAAATTCATCTTTAAGGGGCTTACAGCCTAAAAAGAGGGGAGCATGCATGATACAAAAAAATATGTATACAGTGCAACTGGGTGTGGCAGAATGACTGGAAATGGCCACAGTTCTTTGGCCTGTGACATATCCACACCTTTTCCACACGATTTTCCATCTCTATCAAGAGACCAAGCTATTTTTCTATCTCTTGGAGATGCACTGGTCCTATGATCTGCTTTGTCAATAGTATGTGACAGAAGTGATGGTGTGTCAGTTTTAAAGCTAGTCACAAGTGGCTTGTGTCTTATCACCATCTTTAGGAACCTATAGAATTTCTGGTAGAAAAAAGCTAACCTGCTTGGTGACAAGAGACACATGGCCCAGCCATCTCTGTCCCCTTCGCTGTTAGCAGGCCAACTACAAAATATGCCAATACACATCTTAGACCAGCTAACCCCTCGGCCTCTGGTCAGCTGAGAACAAATGCGTGAGTGAGTCAGCCAACATCAGCAAAGCCTGGCCCAGATGAGCAGATCGGTTCAGCCAAGTCATAGGCTCATGAGCAATGATAAATCCTTACTGCTCCAAGGAGAGGCTGGCAAGCTATGGCCTGTGGGCCAGAAAGCTGCCTGCTTGTATAAGTACAGTTTTATTAGAATGCAGTTATGCTCATTTACTTACGTATTGCTTATGGCTCCTTTTGAGCTACAAAGGCAGAGAAGTGAGCAGTTGCAACAGAGACCACATAATCTGCAAAGCTTAAAGTAGTTACAATCCGGCCTTTTAAGAAAATGTTTTCTGACTGCTGGTTTGAATCTGGGAGAGGTTTGTTACACAGCCATAACTAACTGATACATAGGTGCTGGGGAAAAGGGGCCAGTGGGAGCCAAAGAAAGGTTTGATTCGTTCTCCGCTGGCTATGACATGGAGTGGCTGGGAGAGGCTCAGGAGGGGAAGTGATGCTTAATGTATCTTGAGCCAAGTGTAGCCTTGGCCTTAGAGGGAAATAATGAGGAAATCAAGGGTCAGGATGACTGTGACCAGGCCGAAGTCACATGGCAGGTCTCCTGGTTCCCATTCAGAGACTTTCCCTTTGTTCAAGTAGGCAAGTGAACCTTCTGGGTAAGAAGGCTCTGGGGCCAGAAAGAACTGAGTTTGGATTCCTGCTCTCCCATTTCTGAGGTGTGTGATGATGGGCAACCTAATTGCTCTGCACCTTAGTTTCCTCTTCTGAAAAATGGGGAAAATAATGCTGATCTCACAGCGTTGTGATGAAGTGAAATAAGATGGTGGGTGCAGGTTCTGGGGTATTGCTTGATTATTTTTAAAAGTTGTAGAGCTAAGCTTAGAAATCCTTGCCATTGGCCTTTGCATTTTAACCAGGATGACGGATTTCAGCTAAAGAAATTGTTGCTCTACTGCTGGAAGTTCTGGTAGAATGGGTGGTTGTGGACCCCTGAAACTTCATGGGACCACCTGCTTCCCTGATGGAATCACCTCCCTCTGGAGACCCTGACTACCAACAGCTTCCTGGGCCCCCACTCTGGGCTGCCCACTCTGTTTCACAACCCACCACAAATGGTTGGACAGCCTATGGGCTTAGGGGGTTCGGACACTTTGTACTGATCTCCAACTTCCTGTTTCTCTGGGCAGAGGCCCAGCCAATGCACATGCCCATTTGGAGGATGAGGGTAAATGAAGGGTGTGGAGCCAGATTCCAGAAAGTGTTCCTCCAGGCACTCACTGTCTACCAGGCACTGTGCTGGGCCCTGGGAATCAAGGAGGAGCCAGGCATGGTCTTCCCAGAACTCAGGGTCCACTGTTGGAGGTGGACCAGAGAGCTGGCATTGTCCACACCAGGTGGTGGCTGTTGAGGCACAGGGAAGTCGCACAGCTTGGGGTTCAGGAAGTGGGACCCAGGGGAGTCTGAGCTGAGTCTTTCAGCCTCAGTGTGAGCTTGCTTGAGAAAGACTGAAGGACACAGGCATCCCAGGCAGAGGAAACAGTGTGAGCCAGCAGAGAACGGTGGAATAGCACAGCCCACACAGGGCATGACAGATGCCTGGTGTTGCCAGCATGGAGTTTGAGAAAGAAATAATAAGGTGCGGCTTGAAGAGTAGGCAGGAGCTTATAACCAATCACCATAGTTATCAGAAGGACCCGAGCCCATAGGGGCCTGGCAGCTTGGTGATAATGTGGTGAATGAGATTTGAGGGACCCTGTCCACAGGAGGGGTAGAGAGTAAGGAAATTTCCAGAATCCTCAGGGGCCCATTAGCTCTGAAGCCCACGACGGTTTCACCATCATTCAATTTCTTACCAAACCTAACGATTTTATCACGTTGCTCCATCACGCCTGGCGGGACACAGAGGGGGCTGATAAGCTGAGCTGAGTGCAGGGGTCGGGGATGGGGAGAGGAGGAGGGAGAGGGTGCAGACACCCCGTTTTATGCAGCGTGGTTTTGAGAGGTGACAGGGTCTGAGAAAAGACCAGTCTTCACCACTCAGAGGACATGTTTGGTAAGCATTTGGAAATCCTTTCTGCTCTTCCAGATGAATGAAGAAGTGAACCCAAACCTGGAAGTGGAAATTAAAAAAAAAAAAAAAAAGAAGTCCCATCATCACTTTGGGAGCTGAGATGTTCAAGTGTCACAAAAGAAAATTTCTCAATGAGGAACTACCCAGCAAGGGAGAAAAATACCCTTTAAAAGTACTTCCTGCAAGAAGTCAAATGGTAGGCAAACAAGAGTTGCACCATCAACGCCGTCCTTTCTGGGTTCATCTTCTGAGTGTTGAGTAGGTTGGTTTCGACGAGGGCAGCATTCTGTACCTTCCGTTCCCCGTTGCCAACTCCTCTGTGCTCCATCCACAGACGTGGCAACTTCCAGCTGAGTGGCTTTTGTAGGCCCCCATCCGGCACTGACGGGTCCTCAATGATAGATTTGCAGGGAGTCAGGAAGGCAACGAGTGTTTCCCCTGGATATCCCGGGCCACAGTGACCCAAGGCACTGGAAGGCCTGGGCTCCATTCCCGTGCCCTCAGGCAGGCTTAGGAGGACCATCTCAGATCGGCCAAAAGCAATTCCAGTTTGTTCTCGGGACAGCCGATGTGCAGAATAGGGCTCATCATTTCCCACCCGCGTGGAGACTGCAGGGACATTTCTCTTTGACTGTGGCTCATTAACCTCCCATTACCTGACAGGCCCTGCTCTGGGCCCGGGGACTGGCTGAGGGCAGGAGCTCACCTGGGTGGAGCCCTGGCTCAGCCCCTCACAGTGGAGTCACCTTGGGAAAGCTATTAATCTTTCTGAGTCTCAGTTCCCACATATGAATTAATAGAGACACCTAAACATTCACCTCCTAGGGAGTAAATAACACCATGAATCGCAGGGGCTCAAGACGTGCCCAGCGCAAAGCTAGAGCTCCGTAGGAGTGTGTGTGAGTCTGAGAGCGTTTGTCAGTGTGTGTGTGTATGGAAACTTTTATGCACCTTTAGTGTTCGTGCTGAGTATCTTGGGGAACGTGGTTTGTTGGGGACACTGCGGAGTGGGGTCTTAGGGGTGACTGGCAAGCTTTCATTCATTTCGTCATTCAGCAAACATGCACTGAGGGGCTAGTCTGGGCCGGGCTCTGAACCAAGCAGTGGGGAAAGCTCTGAACATACCTGCCAGTTCTTTTCTGTGGTCCATCTGATCTGTACCCTGCCCTTCTCTGTGCCCTGGAGGCTTGCCCTGCCCAGTTCGCGCTGCAGCTCCTCTGTCACCTGTCTTCTGGTTGAGTGTGGCCCTGCAAGGCCCTGGTGGACAGAAAGAGAGTGAGAGGTCTGTGCCATTGGTGGCAGCTGTGTTTCTTCGCCCTGGTGGTTCCTGTCATCCTTCTGTGAGGTCAGGTAGCACTGGGAAGATACTAGGTTTTGGTTTTCTGTTCTCTGGCGGCTCTGGGACAGTGATCTGCCCTGGGTGGTTCTGGAGTGCTCTTCACTATGGGGAGCAGAGGGGGAGGGTCAGCATCTGCGCCCAGCTGTGCCCTGCCAGGGGCACCCACGGGCAGCTGTGGCAGCCCCGAAGTTCCTTCTTCAGGACTACTCTGTCTCCCCCACCCCCTCTACTCAGCCCGCTGCTCTCTGTGGTCTCCCTCCTTCTGCCCAGGACACCAGAGGAATGTAATAGCTCATGCTGTAGTGCAACAGATATGCACAGAACACCTACTATGTGCCTGGCTCTGGTCTGAGCAATGAGGATATAGTGGTGGCATTCTTGGTGGCTGGGAGAATCAGGTGAGACTGGGGGTAAGAAGGATCTGGCATGGAGCTGAAACTGTATTTGAATGATGAGATGTGAGCCTTTCTCTTCTGAAACCAGGCAGTGATCGGCAGGTGTCCATCATGGTGCAGACGGCAAGCACTGGTGTTCAGAGGATGGAGGAGGGCTTGTGTTGGGCTGGTCAGAGAAAGTTCCTCCAGGAAGGCGAGCCTGGAGATAGGAGAATAATTCTCACCAGGGGATAATTATTTTCTGACTGCAAGACATTAAAGTCCATGTTAAGTCCTAGTATTAGCGTTACTACCACGCCCACGTAGGTAGGGTGAATGGCTCAGGTTAGGTGCGGCTCACAGCAATGGGGGTTTTGGTTCTTCCTGGGCTGCTTACCAGCTAGTCATTAACTTCTCCGGATAGATTAGAAATAAGGATAATGCACCCACCACGCGAGTGTGATAGGAGAATAAAAGTGAGATGTGGGTTGCAAACGTTTTGCAAAGGCTGCACAGAGGTGTCCACAAGCCCGTCCCAGTTACCCTTCAGTTGCACCATTCTGGCGCTTCTCCCATGACATCGCTCAGGAGAACACCATTTGCTTGTGGGCCGTTTTTCCAACAGCCTTTGCGCCCATGGTGTGCACCCCGCTTTCTGCCATTTTGCTGTCTCTCTAAGGACCCATTTTTCCTCTCTGTCACTGAAGGGAGGTTGTTGCTGCTCTTTACCTCTCACTTGCCATGGGGACCTGGGGCCACGGCCTTCTCTTCCCAGGCCTTGTTTCCTTGTCAGCAAAATAAAGATGCTGCATTGGATGACCCCTCAGGTACCCCTGAGTCTCCAAGTCTCTAAGTCTCTAGGTTTCCAAGAAAAAACAATACAAAACCAAGAGCAAAAATATGGATATCACCACTTTCAGACTCAAATAATCAGTGCTACCTTTACTCGCTAGAAGCCCGACACCTGATTTAATTACTCTTTTATTCCTCACAAGAATTCTGAAAGGTCACCGCCATTCTTATTTCAAAAAAACAGAGAGGTTAGGTTTCTTGCCTCGGATTGCACAGCCTGCATGTGGCATGATCGGGCTTTACCCACAGCAGCTGTCATCCACAGACCACACTAGTAACCAGGAGCCTTGGACCACTTCTATTTTCCTCCCTTGTTTGGGAGTCATCATGAGTCACCACGAAGTGTTGGTCATGTCTTTCTTATACTTATCATTTCCTGGATTTAACTCTAACTTCCTAGTATTGTCACATTATACTCTACTGTTTCCCAGAAATTTGGGGCTGAGATGAAATTATATGGAGAGGTTTCATACCTCTCTCTCCATGTTGTTGGATGATAGGTGAGTCCTACCTTCCAACTAAATGCAAGTTGATATGTATTGAACACTGACTACACACAAGATTCATTCTAAGAACTTCCCATGTGTTAATACTTTTGATTCTCACATCCACCCTACCTGTTGAGGTAGGTCCTCTTATCATCCACCCTTTGCAGATGAGGAAATGAAAGAACAGGGCACGGGTAGCAAGCATAGCATGTCTATGTCACAGCGAGAGTGAGTGTCATTGCTGGGACTCCAAACCAGGCTGTCTGGCCAAAGGCACCAAGCTCTTACCCACTTCACTTTACTGTCTTTCTCAAGATAGCTTCCTCTGGAGAGAAATTACATGGAATGGTTTTAGAAATTCTGTAACAAAAGGGTTCTGTTGTCAATTGGATTTCCAAAAGTAGGGTTAAATAAAGTAAAACAAGTTGCTTTCCTTTTGGCTTCCTTGGCATTTTGAGTGACCAAAAGGTGATTGAAATCTTGAAGAGGAGAACAGAGCAAGGCATGCTTATTAAACTCATTTGGTCATGAGGACTCTTTACTTCTGATGGATCACCTCAAGGCACATGTTTTGTGAAAATCAACTTTAGAGGCATTGCGGGTGACAAGGTTTTCAGGGGGAGGAGGAAAATTCCAGATTCTCACTAGCCACCCCCCATGATAGCTCTCCCCCAAATGTCCCCCATCACTCTACCCCTGACTTTTTTGACCCTGCAGTACACCTGCCTTGTATTTAGGGAAAAACAAACTTACACATTGAGTCTCTGGAAGAAGTGCACTTTCTGTGCACCAGGTTGGTAAGTTACCATTTAAAGAAACTTTTATTGTTAAAGTAAATTATTTCTGATAAAGCAAATCATGACTGCTACCTCATCTATAGTTCTTGTATTAATAAATACGGACGTTCATGAACTATACTTTTGAAGTGAGGCTCATTTGGATTTTCTCCTATGGATGGGAGGAAAATACTGGATGGGGAAGGAATGGCAGAAGAGGGTGTGGAAGCCAAAGATCATATGCTGTGGTTTTCCCCAATAGTTACACAAAAATAATTGTACAGCTTCTGCTTTTCATCTACTCTGGGTGGCAACTGGGGAATCCAGCAGCTTGCTTGGGAAGAAAGAGTTGGTTAGGTTGAAGGACAGTCCAAGTCAGATCCAAGAAAGTCTTGGTTGTTTAACCTGCTGGCCTTCCTTGCTCATGGCACCTGCTGACATCCCGGCGCACTTTAACTCTGGGGTGCAGGAATTTCTCCTCCCATTGTCTTGTCTCTATGGGTCAATTTCCAAATGCGACCGCATCCTGTACATGGTTACCAGGCACCGGCCATGGGCTTGCTATGTGCCAGGGACCATGGGTTGGTGCCCATTGAACCCACACATAAATGCCCACCCTGGAGCTAGAGAGTTGATTAAAGCATGGTCTCTGATTTGGAGGAAAACTCACTGAACGGAGACAGTTAAGCCAAATGCACAGCCGATCATAACATTTGGCAGACTATGAGGGTCAACAGAGATGGACAAATACAGAGCTTTGAGATTACGCCTAGGTGTGTTAGAGGTGGAGCTAGGCTTTGAAAGATGAATAGTGGGTAGCTATCCTGGGCAGTTGGTGGGAAAGGCCTTCCAGGAGGAGGGACCAGGCAGAGCAAGGACAAGGATTTAAGAGGGTATTATTAACACCAGAGGGTGTTGTTAGCCTGCCAGCAGCAAAGTGGCACTAGGTTTACGTTTCCATGCTGTTTCTATGACAACCAGTGACCCTTCCTGGGTTAGAAGCCCCTGACATCAGGGAAACAATGGGAAACTTCCCAGGTAAAGAGTTTTCTAAAGATCCCAGATAAATTACACAACTTCTAGGTACCATGGGGTTCCCATCAACAGAATGGGGATAAGATAATTATTTCATGAGGTTATGGTAAACGTTAAGAGTGAATGATGTATCTAAAGTTTTGGAACTGTGGGTGACAGCTAATAAGTGCCCAACATGATGATGATGATGATGATGATGGAATGCTTGAAGATTTCAATAAATAGCTTTTACCATGAGATCTACAATTACTTTTGCTCTTACCAGTTTCCAAGCTGTTCACTTTCAGTAACTCTTTTTCGGATGACTTGAATGATCGATTTAATAAATATGAGAAAAATATCCCTTCTCTCTAGGAACTAGAATGCACCATTCGATTCTTCTCTTTGAGGCTCCAGGCACCAGACCCCAGCCTGGTTGGGAAGAGCTCATGCTGTTGGGCCATCCATCTGTCTTCATGTGCATCTTCTGTGAGTTACTCTCGGGTAGGAAGAACATCTTACCCGAGAGAACATCTTTGACCCCTGTTTAGAAAGATTGCCTTTCACAATCTCCCAGTTCCCTAGATGGGATTTGCTGAGCTGACGGAATGTACAGAGAAGAGCTAACTATTTTTAGGATGAACAAGAAAGATTAGAACTTTGCTCTTTCCTTGGGTATGTAGGAACCCAAACCAGAATTACTGGAGGATTGGATGTAGGGAGGGGTTCATTGCACTCTCATTGCTTAAAATTGTCACATAAATTAACAATAGGCCATGGATGATGAAGTGCCTACTGTGAGTCAGGTGCTGCACTACAGTGCTGTATAAGCAGGGTATTGTTTAATTCTTACAGCAACCTGGTGAGATTGGTTTAATTCTTCCTATTTTGCAGACTGAAAAACTGAGGCATAGAGCTATGAAGTATCTTGACCAAAGCCACAGAGAGAGGGTTAGTGAAGCTAAAATTCCACCTTTGGTCTATCTGACTTCAAGACCCATGACTTCTCTATGAGGATAAAAATGACAATGGATACACATCCAAATGAAGGAGAACTGTGAAGAATAGAATCATTCAAGTCATGATGGATTTGTTGAGTGCATCGTTTGTTTTTCTGGGTAGAGCAGCAGATTCACTGATGATAAAGTCACGGATTCTGCCTCTAGGGGTCTCCTCTCCCAATAATGGAGATATAAGGACTTAATTGTTTGTCAACTGCCCATATCTCTCATTTTCATTTTGGGATCTCCCTTTCCCTCATTGCATGCTACCCTGGGGTGTTTCCAGTGCAGGCTTCTGCACTCTTCTGTCGAAGGAGTTAACATTTATCTGAAACTGGAAAATCAAACCATGGGAAAGTAAATTATGACCCATGAACTTGAGAATGGCTAGAGCTGACTGGTTATGTTAGCAGTCCCTAGGTGACAGCTGGCTGCTCATTTGTTTCTGCCTTCTGACCACTCAGCTTTTGCTCTTTCCTTCTTCCTTCCTCCTTTCCTCCCTCCCTCCCTCCCTTTCTTTCTTTCTTTCTTTCTTTCTTTCTTTCTTTCTTTCTTTCTTTCTTTCTTTCTTTCTTTCCTTCCTTCCTTCCTTCCTTCCTTCCTTCCTTCCTTCCTTCCTTCCTTCTTTCTTTTTCTTTTCTTTTCTTTTTTTTTAAACTTTCTGGGAGCTTTCTTGTGGAAGGTATTGTGGGTTGATAACACTCAGAATGTATTCCAACTCCCTTCAAGCTATGTTTTCTCTACTCTGGAAAGCGGACGGCTCAATGCTCACTTTCCCAGACTTCCCGACAACAAGGGGCAGCCACGTGACTTAGCCAATGAGATGCAAGTGCATAGCCACTAGGAGTGTCTCTTCCCTTTCCCCTGCATGCTACTGGGGTGTGGACATGATGGCTAGAGCTGTGGCAGATACCTTATGAGCATGAGGAAAAGGCTTAAAAAACTACACAACCCTAGTTGGTATTATCAGGCAGCAACTTCCCTTTGGGGCTCTTACTTAGAACTCTGTTTTAATCCGCTGTATATGGGCATTGTGTTACTTGCAGCCAAATGCACCTTTTAACTAATAATACAATCTATATATTTTGTTGCACTTTTTTTTTTTTTTTTTTTTGTAAATAGGGAAGGTGCTTGAGGTAGGCATACATTCTTTATGCAACCAAAAATACCATACTCGATACAAGGAAAGGAGGAAAGTACACAGCAAACCACAACATTAGCCAGAATGAAATAGGCTCTCCTAGAGGAGAAAACTGTCACAATACAAATTTATGTTGACATACTCTGTACTGTTTTTTAAAGAGTTTTCTCGCAAATTATTTCCTCAGACTCTCTCAGTAAGAATGATCATACTTATCTTGAAAACAAATCTCAGAGTTTGAACACTATGAAGTGAAGAAAAGGAAGTGGTTAATTTTAGCTGGAGAAACTAGCAGCTTCCTGAAAGGTATGGCTTTGCACTAGGGTTTGAAAGATGACAGACTGTTACTAAAAGGAGGAAATAGTGGGAAGGGCATTCCTACCTGAAGAACCACAAATCCTAGAGGCACGAGAGGGCGGGATGAGTTTGGCAAAGGTAGCTAGTGCTTGGGGATGGGCCCTGAGGAACTTGAGAAGCATACAGAGGAGATGAGGTTTAAAAAGCCAGCAGGGGCCAGATCATAAAGGCACGGTGTGTTGGCAGCCTCTTTGGGTTGCAGAGGCATTCAGGCAACTTCAACTAATGGTGTAATTATAAGGTTGCTTATGGGAATAAAAGAGCTTCCAGAATTAGAGCCAAGCTTCTTAGGGGAACCAGAAATGCACTACAACCAGCACCACAGAACAAACAAGATCCTCAGGACAGCCAGGTACTTCGGCAACATAAAATCATTCAGGATTGAACCCACTTCTCATAATAGAGTTGTCTCTTCTGCTCAGTAGCAAAAACTCATTGGTTCCTTCAACAGTAACATAAATCCTGTTCGTGTCCAATTCTCTGTGTGTATCTTCTGTTCATGTTCTTGAGTGTGTATCTGTTAAGATAGGATAGGGTCTGCTCCAATAACTGATAGACATTGGAGCTCTGGTGGCTTTATACAATTACACAAGGTATCACCTGGAACATGTGGCCTCCACAGTCTCTTCTAGTAAGAGAAGTGAAGGACTAAGGAGGCATCCTAATTATTAATAATCTTGATTCTTATCTTCACAATTCGCTGATCAGAAGTAGCCACAGGGTCCCATTCAACTGCAAAGGAGGCTAGGAAAGACTGGGGTATACCAGAGTTTTAGATAAGCATGAACTTCCCGTTTCAAGACAGTGTGAAAAATCTGGGACCAGGCGTCTTAGTTAATTTGAGGTGCTATAATAAAAATACCATAGACTGAGTAGCTTAACAAAAATTTATTTCTCACAGTTCTGGCAGCTATAAAGTCCAAGATCAAGGTGCTGGCAGTGTGAAAGGTTTTCTGGTTCATAGATGACCATCTTCTCACTGTATCCTCACATGTCAGATACAAAAGATTGCTCTCTGGGATCTCTCTTACAATATAAGGGCACTAATCCCATTCATGAAGGCTCCACCCTTGTGACCTAATCACCTCCCTGAGACCCCATCTCCCAATCGCATTTCACTGAGGGTTAAGCATAAGAATTTTGTAGAGACACAAACATTCAGTTCATAACACTAGTCAGAGGGCAGGACATGGATTCCCTGGTAGAGAGTGCTTGGCATGTCTGGGGAGTCTGCCGTTGTTCACTGTGGCTGCTGTGTGATGTCACTGGAGAGGAGGCTGAGAGATGGGGCTGGAGAGGTGGGCAGGGCCAGGCCAGGTAGGGCACAGGTGCCATGCTAAGGAGGTCACATTGTATTTGGGGAGAAGAGAGTCACTGAAGGCTTCAGAAGGACATGTTTGCATTTCAGAAAGGCTGCTCTGCTGGCTTATGAGCAAGTTAGTGTTAGGGATTCAAATGGGCACAGTCACTGTGACCATTGTGATGGCTGGAGGAGGTGATCTGACAAACATTTATTCTCTGAGAAGCAGACTGGCCTTCAGGTCACAATTGTCTCATCTTTCCCCTGAGCACCAGAGGTAAGTAAGGAACTCTCTTCTGAAATTATTATTTTCAAGAGGACAGAGGTCTTTGAAGAGTGAGTTAAACTCCTAGATTTGTAACATGCTATCTGAGGGAACCTTAGTCTGGCCTCTTTCATTCCCTGAGTCTCAGTTTTCCCATCTATAAAATGGGGCTTCAACAAGTATATTTTAGGTGTAATAGGGAGTCAACAGATGAGATGAATAGCATTCACGTGTGTTAAAACAATTTGCTAGCTAATTATTCGATCCAGTTATCGCTGCATAAAAAAATCCTAAAATTTAGTGTCATAAAATAACATTTATTTTGTCTCTGAGGCTGCAGTTTGCGAAGGGTTTGG
Organism: Noctilio leporinus; assembly: GCA_004026585.1. NCBI lineage: Eukaryota > Metazoa > Chordata > Mammalia > Chiroptera > Noctilionidae > Noctilio > Noctilio leporinus. The sequence continues at coordinate 268,726 of PVIW01000612.1, forward strand.
CAGGGAATCATTCATCTCAGTTCCACTCAGTTTCAGTTGTGGCAGCTGGAAGACAGGGTGCTGGAGTCATCTTAAGGCTGTTTACCCACAGCAGCTGGCTGCTGGCTGGGACCATGGCTGGGACTGTCAGCAGAACACCTTTCTCAGCCTCTTCATGTGGCTGGGGCTTCCAAACAACATGGGGGCCAGGCTCCCAGGAGGTAAAGCAATCGGTATTGCTTTTTATGATGTAACCTTAGAAATCATAGTGTCACTTCCACTTTATTTTATTAATTAAACATGGTCCACTAAACCTGGATCACGTTCAAAAGGAGGAATGTTCGTTTCTATCTTTTGATGTGAGGAGGGCAAAGAATCTGTGGGCATGTTTTAAAACCAATGTGTTCTTGTAGCAAACTGTATTGTGTTGCGATGGGCCAGGTAGGGGGGTGGGTATGAGTGGCCAGGTGAGGTGAAGTCTCATTGCTATTTTGCATTGACCTTAATGAGGTAAATAACACTCACCTGGTGTCAAACGCTGCCGATAGTGTTTATTACAAAAACCTAAACTGATGCATCGTGTGTCAGAGCTAAAGAGGCATTACCAGGAATCTTGGGATTGAGAGTAGCAAAACCCAGTTCAAACTGACCTCTATAAGTAGGAGAATATATTGTCTTATATAAATATGAAGTCTAGAAAATGTGCTTTAGGCAATGGTTGACCTAGCAGCTCAAAAAATGCCAGAGAAGACCAGATTGTTCTCTACTTCTGCCCTCTGCCTTTTGTGATCACTTTCATTTAAAGCTAGTTCTCTTTTTGGTTGCCAGATGGCTTCCAGAACTTTAATGGTTATGTGACTTTTGTGTTTGTTTGTTTGTTTCAATCGAGAGAGAGAGAGAGACACTGCCTAAACCTTGTCTTCCCACCACTTTGAAAACATCATGCCATGTGCCTTCCACTGTGGTCCCAAGACCTCTGAACTTGACCTCAGTCCACAGGCTCTAGGACTTGGGAAAGGTGAGGTGATGGGGAGTCTGCCTTCCGTGGCACAACCACAGAAGGAAGACAAGGGACCGGGGCAGGCTGGTGAGAGCTCAGAGCACCTAGTCAAGAATGTGCAAGGGTGCCGCCGGCCAGGACATCGCCCTGGGCACTGTTGCCATGGGATGAGGCTCCCTGCCTGTCAGAGCCCTTGGCTGACCAGGACAGTCTGTGAGGGAAGGGGCATCAGCTCTCCAACACCACCCTTATAGGGCTCAGGTCATGCCCTCTGTGACCCTGGCCACCATAACCTCGGTCTCTCCATCTGCCAAGGAGGGCTGATGACCCCTGCCCAGCCCTCTTCTCCAAGACACGAGGATTTAAAAGGCAGTGGAACTTTATCATGAAAGGGCTGAGCCCACTGGGATTGTTATTATGGTTAAAAATAACAGATGCCTTTGGAGCTGGCACTGCCAGCAAGGTGCCACCTTTCAGACGGAGGCAAAGACACCAAGATATTCAGATGGGGATGAAGGTACAAAGATGCGAGAAGCAGAGGGGAAAACGTGGCTGCTGGAGGCTCCTCCCTGAGACGGCTTCCTCTCTTTCTTCCCTTCGAGGCCTGCAGGGAGCCTTTCCAACTTCCATACATCGCTACCTGGCAGAATAATTTGTGCAGCACAGCACCTGTCATCGCCTCCCGAGAGACAGCAGGTGGGAGGTGGGAAAACAGAAGCTTCCCACAGAGGGGTGCTCTCCTTCCCTTCCTCCCCGACCTGGATTCCTTCTCCTTCACTCTCTTTGGCTCTCTGTGTCCCGTCTCCCAAGTCCCTGCCACTTAGAGGCTGGGTCATTCTGCAGCCACACCTGTTTCCCACCCAAAACATCACTACTTGGTACAGGAGATGCAGTCAATCCCCTTTTTCATTCTCAAAATCACTGTCTTTAGCAGGCACATTGCTGTCACAGATGTAAACCCAACTCACGGATGAGACAAGTCACCAGAAATCCAAATAGCTCATTATTAAAGCAGAAAAGTGGTGCATCCAGAATTGATTTCAGGTCCTTCCAGTAATCTCCGCATGGCATCTTGCAGAGCCATGAAATAGCAGATGTTGTCAAGGCTCGGAAGAGCCTTGCACGGTCTGTTTACCCACATGAAGCAATCGACTCTGATTCAGTCCAGGCCTGGAGGCCATTTTGCAAATAAAACAGTCAAGGCTCAGGGAGAGAGATTCAGCGACCTTCCCAAGGTTTCCAACCTGGAAATGGTGTGCTTGGGGGCCAAGGTGGGTCCGTGGACCCCAGGCCCAACATACTTGGTATTCTCAAAGGCATTTGGCACGGTGCTGACCACAGAATGAGGAAGATACACTTGGGGAATTGGGATGCTACTGTTGAAGGAGAACCTGGGTATGGAACTAACTCAAGGGGATGCAAAGTACCAGTGTAGCATAGAGGGTAGAGTCAACAGCATGATCATAACTGTATAGGGTGACAGATGGCTACTAGACTTAGTCATCACTTTGTAAGGTGCATAAATGTGGGATTCTATGTTGTACGTAGGAAAGTAATATAATTGTGTATATCAACTATAATTAAAAATAAAATTTAAAAAGGTTACAATGATCAAAAAGAGAACATGCTCCCATGGGTCCTAGTGCATTAATTTATTTTCCAACAGGGTTCGTGTACCCTCTTTCCTTCTCCTGACGGGAGGTGGAGGGGCTTGATGGATGGGTGTTGCATTTTTCTACTTTTCTTTTATCAAGAGCAGGACTTTCTCTAACTTTTTCATGTTATGAATTTGAGTAAGACTTCCTTAGGAAAAGAAGAAAAAAAAATCAAAGATTTCTTTGCTAAAAACAAGTTTGAAGAGCTCTGTTTTGCCAGGGGTAGGGGTGACCTCGAGGCTCCCCCAAGTCCCCTGGATTGTGGTCCTGTGTGGGTCCTGCCTCTTCCTGGCTGTGTGGTGTTGGATGAGCCCATCAGCTTCTTCAAAATGGGCAGAAGGAGGTGACTACTTAGTTCTCAGGCGTGTTGCGTAGAGGACACATGGACAGGCCCCAGACAAGCAAAGGATTCTGCAGCAGCACGAGGCTGGCGAAGTTGGGCAATCACCAAACAGTTCGTGAGTGGTAGCTCTGACTGCACTCTGGAGAGCCCTGGAGATACAAAGAGCCACCAGGCACAGGTTGTGGTAGGAAACGGATGAGCAAACCTGGGTGCAGAGTCTCCTGGGAGAGAGATAAATGAACAGGTGGTTTCAATGTGGAAGCAGGGTGTGCCCAGAGGTAGGCATGGTCGGGGGTCACCCAAACCACCCTGGGGATGAGGTGGCAGGAAGGGAGTGAGGTGGTAGGAGAGTGACATCTGGCATCTTGAAGTGGGAACAGAAAAGGAAATTAGCAACACTAGGTGCACGTGTACGCGTTTCATTCACACAGGATTTGAGCCACATGGGGTTAAGGCTTCCGAGGTTCCGCTTCCTCTTTTGTGCAAGGACCTTACAAAGACAAAAGTAAATACCACTGCTGGGTCTTTCTCCAAAGCAAACAAAAACATTAATTCAAAACTATTATGTTCATTGCAACATTATTTATAATAGTCAACATACAGGAGCAACCTAGGTGTCCAGCAATAGATTAATGGATAAAGAAGATGTGCTGCACACAGGTACACACACGCACACACACATACTGAAACATTACTCAGCCATAAAAAGGATAAAATGCTGCCACTTGTGACAACATAAATGGACCGAGAGGGTAGGATGCTGAACAAAATGTCAGACAGAAAAAGACAAGTACGGCATCATTACTCTTATATGAAGTTTTAAAATACCAAACCAAATGAGCAAACAAGAACAAAACCAGACTCATTGAGGAAAAGAACAAATTGATGGTGGCCAGAGGGGCGGGAGCGGGGAGAAAGGTGAAAAAAGCAAAGGAGAATATAATCGATGCTAATGTGATAATGTTTCATGGTGACAGATGATTACTAGACTTATGGGGGTGGTTACATCATGAGATCCATAAATGTCAAATCACTACACGGTACACATACAACTAATATAGGGTATGCCAACTATACTTTAATAAAAACAATTAAACAGTAAATGCAAAGAATGCTATTGGGCCAATATTATGAACCATTAAGTTTTTCTCCACTCGTTGGCAGACAAACAGTACTTAACCAACAAATGTGCTAGGCCTGACCTCTTGAGAAAACACACACTTTCAGAACCATCATACGTGAGGGTCCTCTGCGCGTCACCTGCCACACTCCATGTCTGCACAAAGGAGAAGGCTAGAGCCCAGAGAGGTGAGCTGCCTTCCCTGAGGCCGGGAAGCAAAGGAGTCAGGTTTAGATACGGGGTGCCCTCAAGTCCTGCAGGCTCGGAGGCCTCCAGAGTGGGGTGGCCGTGCGTGGAGGGGACATGTCCTGGTTTGCAGCCTGAGGGCCGGCCATCGAGTCCATCGCTGACGTCACCCAGCAATGGTCGCTTGCCTGTATATGTCAACTAATGAGCTGTATGCTGGAGGGTACAGAGATTAACCCCCTCCTTGCTTTACAGTACCCACAGCACAAAGATATGTAAAATGCCACTTAAAATTCATGATGCTACTTGCCAGGGGAGTCTTGTGCAGGATGCTTTGAAAGATGTATTTGCATGCGATACTTTGGAAAAGACTTAGGCTTTGAAGACAGGCACCCCTGGGTGTCAATTCCAGCTCTGCCATTCACTGCATGACCCTGGGCAAGTTGCTTAAGCTCCCTGAACCTCAGTTCCTCCATCTAGAAAATGGGCAGGATAATAACCTACCAGTCGGTATTGATGAGTGAAGAGGCACCACCAGCGAAGTGGCCCAATGAGTAGCGTCTGTCATCACGGCCAACGTGGTGAGCACTTGGGCAAGACACGCAACTTCTCTGTCTCCAGGAGCGTTGACTGTTCAGGGGATGGAAGGAAAACGTGCCTTGTAAAACTGTGACAGGCCAACGTTAGTTATCCTTCTCAGGATCCTCAGCCAGTCTCAGTTAGGACAGAGAAGGCAGTGCCACAGGGTGGCCTGTCAGAGTCCATTGAGGACCCGCGGGCCAGCAGCCAGAGCAGCCTCCAGGCGATGCTCTCTAGAGCCTCCAGAAGTTTCCCTCCCGTCATCTGAAGCCGAAGTAGTTTCTGGACCAGGCCCTGTGGATCCCGGGCTGGGGTTCTTCGTCTTTCAGCAAAGCCCCGCTGGGGGAGGCGGTGGGGGGAGGCGTGCCATCGGGCCTGAGAAAGAAGGAATGTGATTGCAAAAGAGGTTACAAGAGTCTGGCAAGAATGCTGAAATCAAGTGATGTCGAGAGGTTTTGTTATTTTTGAAAAAAAATGACTCATTCTGAGAAACTCTAACGACCTCACAGAACATTCACCTAGTTGCCTGTGGGTTTAACCCCAAGCCCACTGTAGAGAAAAACAATCCTGTCATCACGGCTGAAGGAGCTGAAGGGTCATCGTGTGTGTGTGGAGGGGGTGGGGGACAGCAAGGGCTGGCCCTGGGGACATAGGGGTCACAGGTTGAGGGAGGGAGGGTCTCAAGGTAACTCCTGTACCCTGGGTGGACTGTTTAAAATGTTAAAGTCCTTTTCCCTACGTTTTCTCAGTCAAACCATCACAAAAACATCCCCTTGGAGGCTAGATAGTGCTTGGGTCAAATTTAGAGCCGGGGGTGCCTCTGGTGCTAGCTTGGGGGTAACCTGTTCTTTGGATTAGCCTGCAATGACTAGGAGGGGCCAAGATAATTCCCATTTGCCATGCAAAGGAATAACCTTCACCAGAACTTCAGCTATTTCCCCCAGAATGGTGGCAGGGGGAAGTAAGGAAGTAGGGAGGGGGAGAGAAAAAAGGAAGAGGAAGGAGAAAGGAGAAGGAAGAGGGAAGCGGAGAAGCTCCAGAGGTGAGAACCACGCTTGTTTTACGGAGCAGCGTGTCCTGTGAGGGGCTGGTCACTGCGGGATGCTCAGGGCAGTGCAGCGTCTACAGTCAGGCGACAGGTAGCTAGATGTGTGAGTTTGGGGAAACAGGCCCTTTCCCCAAGTCTCCAAGTTCCATCCGAACAGGCCTGGGCAGGTGGGGGGTGCGAGCCGAGTAGACTCAGCGTCCAAAATCAAGTCAGCATATGCATATTCTGAACCCTACTCCAGAAATGCTTATTCGGAAGGTCTGGGGAGGGGCCAAGGGATCTGCATTTGCAACACGTTCGCAGATGCGGCTGCTGCCGCCCGCTGGTCACTGACCCCACTTTCAGCATCCTGGGGCTGGGTGACCTTGAGTGCCCCTGCCATTCCTGCGGTTCAGTGATTCCAAAAATGCAGCAGCTCCTGGTCCTCCGGAGGTGTGCCAGGTGCTGGGAATGCAAAAGCAAACAAGATGTGGTTTCTTTCTGCCTTTCGGGTCTAGCGGTCTAGGGCAGGGAACAGACAGGACAAGGACTCTCATTGTGGCGCACGTGGCCCTGAAGGGACGTGTGGAGGTGGGAGCAGTTGGCAGCGTGTGTGGGAGTCAGGGAGGGCTTCAAGGAGGAGGTTGCTGGGTGCGTCTAGTCACTAACCAGGAGGAACTTCTGGGCAGAGGGCAGTGTAGGCTATTTTGAATGGGCCACAGAGAAAGCGTTGGGTCTGTGCTCATTGCCTAAGAGGTGACACCAATGCTGTCCTGTTATCTCCAGCTGTATCCACCCCCTGGGGAGCCCAGAGGAACCAGGGGGAGGAGTCCCTCATGGGCCAGCTTTCCTGGGGCCCACAGGCAGGTGTCTGTGTACGTATGCACAGAACTGAACCTCATCATTTGTGGATTCCATCTCTGTGAATTGCATACTTGTTAATATCCCCTTGTGACCCCCAAATCATACTCACGGCCCCCTGACAGTCACTCGTGGCCATGGGCAGAGCAGTGAAACATTCGGACTCACCCAGCACTTATGTTCCCAGTGGAATGACCCTGTCTTCTTGTTCCAGCTCTTGCACTGGAAACAAGAATTCTTCTTGTGGTCTGTCAGTGCCACGTTTTGAGCATTTTTGTGAGTTTTTTGGGGGGTGGTTGACTTTATTGTTTAAAATTCCCTTCAAGGTCCTGGCTGGTGGCACAGGGATAAGGCACCAGCCTGCAAACCCAAAGGTCGTTGGTTCGATTCCCAGCCAGGGTATATAACCAGGTTGCAAGCCAGGTCCGTAGCTGGAGGCGGGTGAAAGGCAACCACACATTGATGTCTCTCTCCCTCTCTGCCTCTCCCCCTTCCCCTCTCTCTGAAAATAATAAATAAAATCTTTAAAATTTCCTTCAACCATAATGCCTTGGCGCTGTTCAGTGTTCCTAAGCAGAGAAGGCCGAGATGTGTCTTCTGGAGAAAACAGGTGTGTAAGCCCAGATTTGTACATGAATGAGTTATGTTGCTGTTAGCCGTGAGTTTAATCAATCAACTATATGTATATATATATATACATACACACACACACATATATATATGTGTGTATATATATATATATACACACACACACAGCTTTTCAACAGAAACACATAAGACAAAGTCATGTATTGATTACTTGATAAAAATGTCAAAAACAATCAATAAATGGAGCCACTTCAAAATGGAGCTGGGGCTGCCTTGGACAATGTGTACCTCAAACCTTAGAATTTTAAACTAGGGCAAAATGACCTCTGGGCGGGGCTGAAGGCAAGACTGTGCCCCAAAGAACTGCTTGCAGGGATAACAAGAAAGCAGATATTATGACGACTGGGTGAAAAATGAAAAGCATTCTTTAGAAGTAGAGTCACGATGTTCTGTTGCCTGCCTTCTATGGATGCAATTCTTCCTCACCCTTTTCTCATAAATACCCTTTGCCTTTGTCTCCGCATCAGAACAGTATTCAGGCTTCTTCCTGAATTAATGATTTTTGAATAGTTATTCTTATTGAACTCAAATAAATGCTGGTTGCCTCTCACTTTGAAAGGCTTTTTTTATTTTTAGGTTAGCAACCGGAGGCTCACGGGAACCCAGCCTTCTATTGCCCCTAGGAGCTAAAGTGAATCCACGCTAATTCAGTGTTCCTGGCAACTCCGTAAAATGGAATTGTCACGAATGATGAGAATTGGTGTGGGTGCATGCATGTATCGTTAAGCCACTGCTAAGGATTTCTATTGCTCAGGAGTATAAACTAGTATACCTAACAAGATAATTCACAGTTACAATAAGAGTTTAATGAAATCCAAACATCTGGAGATAAACTCTGGGAGCTTTCCTGCTCATCCTAACTGGTAGCAATATTGCAATTCCCTTTTCCTGCCTAGATTTGGGCAAAAAATTCTACTCATCCTGAACTTTTCCCAAGTTTCCACCTCCACCCCTTTTGAATTCACAGTACCTTACAAACATGGTTTGGAGGCAAGTTTACATCTAACAGCACTGGGTGTCAAAACAGAGCTGGATGTGACTTCAATATGGATCACAGGATGATTTTTGAGTGAGACATTATTTTGGCTTTACCACTAGAATTCTGACTCCAATTCTGATGTGTGTGTGTTTTTTTCCCCAACACCGTGCAGTAATATTTCAGACACCATTGTGTGTCCTCCAATTTGACTAAATTCTGACATAACCTGCCTGGAGATAGCATTCAGATCCTACAGACCGAGGACTCTGTCCCTCAAGACTGGCTGCCCTTCAGATGCCCAATCACAACTTCAAGTTGTCAAAAGGGTAGGATCAGGTCCTAAACCGAGGAGTGTCTGGCCGTATACATTTTGGGACCAGGTTCATCAATCCAGAAGTTCTTTGAGAGCCTCTTCTTTTTAGGGGGGGAGGATATGGAAGCTTCATCACATAAATGTGATTGATTAATTCATTGGCCATTGGTGATTGATTCAACTTCTAGCCCCATTCCCTCCCCAGAGGTCTGAGAGTAAGGCTGAACGTTTGAATCTTGTCATCATGCTGTTGGTTCCCTTGGCAACCAGCCTCCTTCTTCAGGTGACTTAGAGGTTTTCCAAAAGTTACCTCATTAATAGAACAAAAGATGCCTCGATTGTTCTTGTCATTTGGAAAATTCCAAGGGTTTTAGGAGCTTGGGGCCTGGATTGGGGATGAAGATCAAATACGTGTTTCTTATTAGAAATCACATGATCGCAATGACAGTCGCAGTAATTAATGTTTGCATCTGGTAGATGGATTGAGTTTTTGCTGTAGAGGAAGAGAGGGCACGTAGATTTGAGGAGGTTTCCTCCAGGACCCTGCCCTGCGGCCAGCAAATGAAGGCAGCCAGGTTGGCTGAGCAGAGCCCTTGCAGGCCAAGGTCGGGGGGTGGGGCTCCCTTCATCGGGCCACTCGGCCATGCCCTTGGCCATGTAATACCTTTCTGGCTCGCTTCTGGAAAAAGTGCTGAGAATAGGAAAGGCCCCCCAGGCCTCCCCTGGGTTGGAAGTGGACGTGACTTGCCTGGGAACCAGGCCGGAGGGGCCCTGCGGCCTCTGGACTGTGAAATGCTGCCTCCCCGGGGACAGCTGCACTGGAGGGAGTCTGGGCTCCCCTGGGCCTCCGGCTCCATCCGAGGCTCCTCAGGGACCTTGCTGGCCAGCCACGAGGCGGTGCTGAGGCTGAGAAGCCAGGCGGCTGGCTGCCGTCCCACATAAACAGGCTCCGTCACTGTAAATTATTTACGTGCCATGTGGAAGCTGGACAGGCTCCCTGATGGGATTCATTAATTAGAAGCCTGATAATCCTGCTTTGGCCTGGATTCCTGGGGAGGGGGAACAGGGGGAGCAGCGTAGTGGAGAGGAGGGAGGCTTTTTCCTTTCGCTCAGCATCCCCCATGATGAGAAACCTGGGGGGAACCCAGCGGGCATAGCGCACACCTGAGGTCTCCCTGACACACAGTTCCTGCCCCTGCTCTCGGCTTCAGGAGAGAAGCATTCTCTGCACCATTCCCACCTCAGATGTCGGCCTCATGGGCTCTTTGCCCGGCCTAGGATCTTCCTCTTCTTCAGCATCCTTTGTCATAGCTCAGATGTCACCTCCTCTGTGTGGCTTCCCCTCTCGCCCACTGCGGGGTGAGCTTGGTCCTGCCTGGTGTCCCCATAGCTCTGTGCGTTCCACCTGGCAAGCCATCCTCTGGTCTGAATTTAGACACCACTGCACCCCTGGCTGGGATCCTGTGTTTCCTCAAGCAGCATTAGAGACAATGACGGTGTCCCCCTAAATCTCTGTGAGGAAGACAGAGAATGCCTCAGCACATATGGTGTCTGGTCTCTGTGAGTCACCCACAGATGCGACTCCTTTATTATTATTATTATTACTATTATTATTATTATTTATATAGTGTTTATTTCCCTCTGTTGTAATCACTTCTTCTGTAAGCCTCATTCTTACTAGAATGCAGGGGCCATGGTCCTCCTCCTCTCTAAATCTTCTGCTCCTAGCCAAGTGCCTGCACTTAGTAGGTAGGCAATAAGAAATACACGCTCAAGAGTAGCACATTTGTATCATATCCAGCGTTCAGGGAGTGCTTACTATCAGCCAGGCTGTGTTAAGCTTTTTTGTGAATTAACTCATTAAATACAATAGACATACATTCACAGATTTTGTCAGTATTTTCATCTAACAGAGGAGGAAAACTAAGGCACAGAGGGGAGGAATCACTCGGTCAAGGTTACCTGAGGTCCAGACCCAGGGTGCTTCAAACCTCACCTTTTCCACTGCCTCTCACAGCAGGACAAGAGTGGTGCAGAACGCGGGTCCAGTGTTACGTGCCTGGCACATAGTAGGTGTTTGGTGAACCTTGAATAAGTGTTTGGGCCCTTTGTGTGTTTTGATTGCCCAGACCAAAAGCAGGCAAGTGACGGAGGCACTGGGATATTTTATTTGTTAAATGTATCTCTGAAAAAGGTTTTGCAGAGCTTCCGGTCCGATTTATCTTTTCTGTAGCTGGCCTGCGCCCGCCTGCACTTGACCTTCCAGAGAGGAACAGCCGCTGTGTCTCCCAGACAGCCGTGTGCCATCTCCTCCTCGCCACCGTCCCTGCGGGGTGCTGGACCCTTTCCCTTCCCTCAGCCTAGAACATCCCTGTCCCCTCTCTCCAGCACCTTCCTGGCTGCTACCGGGATCCTACCTGGAAAACTCCTGTCCTTCACAGTCCAGTTCACACTGATGCCCCTCTGGGAACTCTTTCCCAGCTGCCCAACCCCCCCTCCGCTCATTCACACCCCCGACTTTCAGGCTGGCTCTGGCCCTTCCTCCCGTAAGTTTCCCCGCCCGGGCGACAGTGCAAGCCCCTGTGTGGCACTGTGAGGATTAAGTTCTGTGAGGATTAATTCTGTGAGGATTAAGTCAACGACGACCCAGAGGGCACTTGGCCGTGAGAGAGGCACGTGGCAAGTTCTGCGGAAACGCTCCTGGACTTCATTCTCCCAGAACGAGGTCCGCAGACCCTGATGGTCTCCACACATCGTGGCATCTCCAGTGCCAAATGCAGTCAGTGAAAGTGCAGTGAATATCAGCAAGGTGGGCCTTGATGGAGCACCCACCATGTACCAGGCACAACCAGGCAGTTGTACCAGGCAAACATGGGTGGAGCTAAGAGTCAGGATGCCTACATATAAAGTAGCCGATAGAGACAGAGGGAATGCCAAGGTGGCACTTCCATTGGCTCATATATTCCTAAAGGTGTTGGCTCACCATGGGGACATAGAGATGAGTTCAAATGCTCCTCAGGTCCTCCGAGAGACATGACCAGGTACACACAGGCAGTTGACACCTGTCAGGCAGATGGGAACAAGGGCAGGGCTCGGAGGACTGTGGATGCTTTGTAAGGGACACGTGGGGGAGGTTAAGGAGGACGGGATGAGACATGCTGTGTCTTTGAACTTGCTGGCCCTTTTGCCTGGGACACCTCTCCTTTCCATCCTCCTGCTTCAGATGACATATCCTCCCTTCAAGTGGTCCCCTCGGAAAGACCACCCCCTCACCTCTGTCACCACCTCAGTCATTCCTCAAGCACAAACCATGATGTGCAGTGAACGAGAAAGGACAGAACGAGAGGGACAAAAGCTAACCTTTTTTGACCACCTCCTCTGCCAGGCTCTGTGCATGTCAGCAGTGAACGTGACTTCATTAATTTTCTCAGAGCTCCATGGAGTTCATACCCTCGCTGGTCGGTATTACTATCTTCATTTTGCAGGCACCAGAAAAGGCCCCGAGAGAGCAAATGACTTTGCCCAAGGTCACAGCCGGAAGTGATGGAACTGAACTTGGAATCCAGAGCCAGCTGCCTCTCCGCACCCATGGCGCTTTCATGGCACCGGGAGAGGCCAAGCAGGCAAGAAAGGAAATGGAATGAGTCGTTTACTGCCCCAGGCATTTTCGGCAACAAGCAAGTGGGTTCCCTAATGCCTGTCTGCTGTTAATCCAGACTTGGCAGCTGGCAGCCGGGCGGCGGAAAAACAGGTTTTCTCCTTAACTCAGCAGCGCCACCTGCAGGATCTGAGGGGCACTGTAAAAATGACCTGCAGCCGGTGGGCTCCTGTCTGGGGGAGAAGCGGCCTGAGGCATCCTCTCCTGTCCTTTCCTCCTAACAGGGAGCGAGCTGAGACCGAGAAAGGAACTTACAGTCACAACGTCCCGTGGCGGTAGATTTGAAGCTGACGCTCTGACCAGCACCCCCCTCCTTTCTCTCATTCAATCGACACTCATTGAGGACTTGATATGTGTTGGGCACATTGCTTCTTGTGGGATGTAAATATTGACTGGTGAAATGTACCTTTTAGGATCATTGCTTAATTGCCATTGCAACCTATTTCGTAATTACAACTAGGATGTTTTTTTTTGTTTGTTTGTTTTTTTAAATTTTATTTCATTATTTTTTTAGAAAGAGGGGAAGGGAGAGAGGCAGAGAGGGAGAGAGACATCAATGTATGGTTGCATTTCACCTGCCTCCAGCCACAGACCTGACTGGAGACCTGGTTTGCAACCTTGTTATGTGCCCTGGCTGGGGATTCGAACCTTTGGGTTCGCAGGCCTGCGCCTTAACCACTGTGCTACCAGTCAGGGCCAGCTTCCTGCTATTATTAATCTCTGGGGTATCCCGTTATTTTCTGTTTGTCTTTTTTAGCCTTTCCTTCACCTGTGTAACCCATTCTCCATTTTAACGTTCCCATTTCAAATACTTAGAGTGGTTTCTGTTTACCTGGTTGGACTTTGACTGATCCATTCACCCTCTTGATGGTTTTACCTCGTAACAACCAGCAATAAAGATGATGATGATAATGCTGATGACTATAATCCCTCACTTGGTCTATAACCTCACATACTACAAAGCTTTCACTCCAGTTCTGTAATTTGAGTCTCTTAATAACAGTGTGATGTAAGAATGGCATTTATCATTAATTCCACTTTACAGAAGAGGAAATGATCTCACTGAGCTCACACAGCTGGTGGGTCCTGATAGAGCTGGAACCAGAACTCAGGGCTTTTGATTTCCCTTCTAGTTTCTTTCCCCAGGGTGTCCTTGTGCTTTTTCTCATTACCTCCTCTCCTCACTGGAATGGTGCCTTAATGCTGTTCTTTTGGGATGGTGTTTTCTGAAGTGGGGGCACACATCCACCATCTGGAGAGAATGTATTAATTACCTATGGCCATAGGACAAACTACCCCAACACCCAGTGGTTTAAAATAGCGTCCTTTAATGTTTTGGAAGTGGTCCCGGATGCCTGAATGCTCTCTCCTGCCCTGCATGTTCCTGGGCTTCTTGGTCACCTGCCACTTGAGCAGTGGGTTCAGACTGGGAGAATTTTGAGGTGGTCGTTCTGAGTGGTTTGATCTGGGCTCTGGTTGGGTCATGAGGGGAAGGCAGGCGGCTGGCTGACAATTGTCCTGTGGAGCACTGAGCACGCAGGCTCCATCCCTGCCAAAAAGCAGCTTCTAGCCCAGAGTCAAGGCCTAGGCGGTGAAGCATAAATTTATGCATGTGAAGATCGCCAAGTAAGGAAGACCGCACTGTGCCTCTCCCTCCATCCATATCCTTCACCAAGTGCCCAGTGTACAAGGTGGGTCCCTGCGCTGGAGGGACTTTCAATGCCATTAGAGAGAAAATGTGTTATATTCCTACGCCCTCAAAGACCCCAGCCTTTGGGAGAGGGTCAGGGTCACCCTATCCATCACCCCCTGGCCCCGTGTCAGTTGTCAATAAATATTTATAATCATCTTATGCTCCCCTTGTGCCTGTCTCTTACCTTACCAGCTAGGATTCCCTGCCAAGGATCTTAACCTCAGCGATGTCCCGACACCCCAGGGGCTGGCTTGCATGGACAGGGGACCTCTGACCCTGTGACCTCATATAGCGTTTCCACTTTTCTCTCTGGGCCCCAGCTTGCTGCTCCGGCGTCCACACCCAGGGGACCCTTGCAGAGGCGGGTGTGGCTGGTGTCTGTGTTCCACGCTGACCCCAGGAAGATGCCTCTCTGTTTCCATCTTGTCTGAATACCCATGGCCCAAGGAGGGCCACCTGGCTTGTGGAAATGTCAGTGAAATGATTCTATTTTTTGGTGGTTGTTGTCTTCTTCTGTTTCAGACTCCACCCTTGAGGGCTCTGGAACACGCTCCCGAGCAGGTTCAAAGAGGCGGATCAGGAAAGCTCTGAGCTATGGAACTCAAGGTGTCTCTCCCTTTTCACCTTGACCCCACCTACCCTGCCGCAACGGTGCCTTCACTTCGTCCCGTCCCTTGAGGGGGACATTTCCTAAAGTGCTGCGCGCAGGCCAACCACTGTGTTAGATTTTTTCTGGCCATGAAACCAATTGCCCCCACATTTAAGGGCTTAAAAGGGCATCGTTTAGTATCTCATAGTTTTTCTGGGTCAGCAATGCAGGCTTAACAGGGTCCTTGGGCTCTCCAGTGGCTGAAGTCATCACAGGCTTAACTGGGAAGGGTCTGCTGTTGTGCTCACTTGTGATTCAGTTTCCTGCTGGTTGCGGGGTGAGTGATTCAGTGGCCCAGGAGCTGCTGGCAGGAGGGTCACCTTGGTTCCTGGTGGGTCTCTTGGTGGACTGTCCTTCAGCACAATGAGCTAGTGAGAGGGAAAGAGAGAAGGCAAACACAACAGAAGTCAAGTCTTTTGTAATTTCATGTTGGCAATAAGATACGTCATTTTTGCCAATTCTGTCAGTGAGTAACCAGTAAATGGGTTCAGGTGCCACTGAGGAAGGGATGACACAAGGGTTGACTAACAGGAGACAGGGATTGTTGGGGACCCTGTTAGAGGCTGCCAAGCAGGGGTGGCAGGGTTGGGGTGGTAAGGAAATTGTGATATAAAACATTTAGCTACTTATTTTAAGATGTGGTAAGGAAAATGTAACTGGATATTATTGTTGAGAAAAAAGACTAAGTAAAAAAAAGGGGGAGTCAAAAGAAAAATATGAAATATATAGGTGGTTTTCAACTATGATTGCCTGTAAGAACTGTGACTAATTGGTAAAGGTGATGGGATGTCGCTTTCATGGTTTGGTGACATCACATAAAACTACATCGTATCAGAGATTGTCCTTGTGGGCTGATGAGGTAACAGCCTGGTTGGATAAGCCCACCAGGCAAGGAATTATGGGGTGGCCTCTAGGATCTGAGGACAACCTCTAGGGGACAGCCAATGAAGAGTCAGGGTCCTCAGTGACAGAGGCACAAGGAAATGCATTCTGTTAATAACCTGAATAAACTGGGAGGCCAATTTCTTTTTTCCCATTTAAATCTTCAGATAAGAATGCAGCCCAACTGACAGCTGCCTTATAGCTTGGTGAGTTTCTAAGCAGATGACCCAGGCCTGCTGTGCCCGGAAAATCTGAGAAGCGGTGCCTGGCCTCCCTCGGTGGTTGCCTTTAACTGGTTGGATGTTGAGGCCACTGATGATAAGGTAGCAATAGCAAGACTAGGGAGGCACAAGCAGTGGGTGAGATTATTAAGAGTAAAAATGAACTTCCTTTTCTCAGAAGGGAAGGTAGTTGGTCAAATAGTAAGATTTGGACTCAATTCCTTAGTAGCCAGACCCTGAACAGACAAGGAATGGAGAATTCTGTTTCAAACTTCGTGCACCCATATGATCAATGCCATTAATAACCGCTAACCTTTATTGAGTGGTTATGACATGCAGGGCTCTGCTGTGCTCTTGCTATGTCCGACCTCACTGACTCCTCACAACAGCCTAACTAGAGAGGTTGTTCTGAGTGTCTCCAGTTCATATATGCAGGGAATGAGACTTTGAAGAGTTAAGTAACTTGCCTTGGTTCTTGGAATAGCAAGGGTAGAACTAGGATTTGGAGCCAGGTGTGACTTCAGGAACTGGGGTGGAGGTCCTATAATTATGATGACCACTAAGGTAGTGAATGCCCCTGAAATGGTCTGCCTAGAGGTCAGCCAAGGAGTGACTGGGTGGTTCTCGTCAGGCTGGGGTCCTCGGTTTCATGAAATGCTGACATGACAAGGCTATCAAAACATCTAATGTTGCCCAGGGTAACTGCCAGCTCATTGGGTGTGCGTAGAGTCGTCCGTATGTGCCACGTGGTGAGAAGAGCTCCTGCGGACCACCCATGCACTAGCATTGCCCTCATGGGGTCCAGGCTTCCCAGCCACAGCCCATCTTCTGTGAAATGGGATGCACTGCAGAGACTGTGTCCTGGGAGTTGGGTGACCAAGATGCTTATTTGGGGTTCCACCCTTTGTTGGCTATTTGACTTTAGGCAAATGGACTTAGTCACCAGGGAACCTAGATTTCTCATCTGTAAAATGAGGATAATGAGACCTGACTCTGCCTTCCTTGCAGGGAGGGCAGGGAGCTTCCTGAGATCACCTCCCTTGAGCCTTTTGATCTCCTTGAAAGAAACCTCTTTAATTGCCCAGCTGGGCACTTGAGCAGCTGGGCTCGCGTTTTATGACCCGAGATTCCCACAGCCCATCACCCATGTGCTCCCAGAAGCGCTCTGAGGTTGCAACGGTGGCCAACGTTCTTCCAGGCCATCAGCAGAGATGTCTCAGCGCCTTAGTCACATAATAGGAGGTTTCCCAGGGGTGCTCCTGCCAATGCTTCACCTTATTTATCTAGTATTTCCTCAGCGTTCCTATGCGCACAGGGCAATGTCCCACCCCTCCCCAGGCTGGTCCACTGAGGAGCAAGGCTGCCCTCTCATTTCTTGCCTGAACCATCACAAAAGCTGCCAGAAGACTCTTCCTCCTCCCGCCCTGCTGTCTCTGTCTGTCCGACCCACACGGGATATGTCGCTCCTCTTCTCAAAACTCGCCAGTGCCACCCCAGTGTCCCCCCAGTGAAAGCAGAACTACCCTGACATTGAAAACCCTGCCCACAGCCCTGTCGACTTTCTGCCCTCATTTCTCATTTCCCATGGTTGGTTCTTTTACTCTGTCAGCTATTCTCCTGTGTTGGCTTATGACCTCCTATACCAGCTGCTGCTTCACACTTTGGGGAACACACGAGGGTCCCCACTCTCATGGGGCTCACGGCCTCAGGGAAGATACAGACACACGCAGGTGCGTGCCATGCCACCTGATAAGAACCATCCTACGGAAAACGTTAGATCTTTAAGAGACTGTTTGCGGGGCATGGAGCCTGACTCTGCTGGGGAGAGGGTACCATGATGGAGGCTCAAGGACACAAAGCACAGAGCTGGACAAAGAGTCAGGAGAAGGCAATCTGGTGAGAATGACTTTGATGTTTGGGAAACTGACATGACTACCGGCCACTCATGGCTTGGCAAGGACACCAGTTCCTGAAGGTCCCGGTGAGCCTTGTTCACAGGCCTGGACCTTCTTTCTCCGGGGGTAAAAGGAGCTGGAAGCAGGGAGGTGATAGGGTGGCTGCCCTCCTGCCCAGCCCGCCTGTCCGCTGCTCTCTGACTCCCCAGCCTGAATCAGGGTGTGTCTTTCTTCACTGACACCCATCCCTTGTACGCCTCCTCTCCCATTCTCCTGTTTCCCATCCAGCCACCTTCATGGTCCCCTTCCAATGCCCAATGCCATCTGTTCTTTGAAGACTTCCTGGAACCCGAGGGTCAGAATTTTATTCCTTCCTTTGAGCCCTTGGAGTCCATGTATGTGTAGGTTACCATATACCGTGTCCCACATTGTACTGCAATTTTAGGTGTGTCTGTTTGTCTGCCCATGAGACTGAAAGCTCCTACAAGGTCATGTTCGCTTTGGGAGATCTACTTCCGCCTTTCGCATAGCTCTTAGCCTGCAGAGCTTTGAGCCAGCCCTCTGGAAGCCTCAGTACCGCTGCTTATTAGCAAAGTGATCTTGGACACACCACTTTAGCTCTGAGACCTCAAGTCGTCTCATCTATAAAATGGGGGTAATCATTTTTATGGCATGGGATAATTGTGAGGATTATGTAAAGTACCTAGTTAGCCCTCAATAAACATTTGCTGTCCTCCCTGCTCAGGAAGATCGCCACCACGTTTTGGTAGAGCATCTTCAAGGGAGGGGTGCCTACTCTTCCGTGGCCCAGGGGAAGGTCGGGTGCACCTCTGGGAGCCCATCTGTGCTGCGGGCTGAGCCTCTGGGCAGAGGGGCGGCCTATTGCCATGATGACCTCGTGGAGCTTGGCATCATCCCTACCCCTTCCAACCTGCTTGTGTCTCTGACACCTTCCATGGAGCGCTCATCCTCTATGTAAACAAAGAGAAAAGGCTGAAAATAATTAGCAGGAAAAATAAAAAAAGTCAACAATGTGAGTCTCCTGGTCTGGGATCATGCTTTAAACCAAGCCATATCCGCAGGGAGAGGAGAAACTGGCCTGCCTGTAGGTCTTTTCCTTTTCCACCTGGTTCTTGCTTAGACTGGGTACAAAACCTGTGCCCTGACATTCCAAGGGGCATTGTCATGGCCATGGTCGTCCTCGTCACTGCCACAGGAAGCCGCAGCCTCCTCCTGTCCCTCATCACTGCCATGTGGGTGGGGTGCAGGGCAGACCCTCTCCTGCCACAGCATGCATAGCCTCAAGGGTCGCTGTACTGCATTTACACAGGCTTGGTTCTTACAGTAACCCCATCATCTTGCAAGAAAGCCAGGGTCAGGGAAACCAGGTGACTTGCCCAAGTCACAGCACGAAGCTGGAGGAGGGCAGGGACGTGGCTGGGGGTGAGCTGAGGTGGTTGGGAGCCTGGGAAGGGTTGTTTGAAAGGGTCCTGTTTCCTGGCAGCCAGCCCTGCTTCCTGCAAGGCAGGAAAGTGAGGGCGCCTGTGGGATATTCCAGAAATCACACCAGCCCCATAAGCCCAAGGGAAAACCCTTCCCTCCCTCCTAGTTGCCATGTACTCCTTCAATCCTCGTTCACACAACCAACGTCTGTGCGTCCAGGCACACAGTGGGTACTCCAAGAACTCAAAGGACTTAGAAAAAGAAACTGGTTTCTGTTGGTGCTTTAAAAGTTCTTCAGACATCATGGTGACCATCCATCAGCAGGAAGCAAGGCTGGCTGCCAGGAAACCAGGCCCTTGGTGCGCAGCGGTGTGAAATTACATCAACATACTTGTCCTCTATGGAGGTGCCCCCCACCCCCTAATGCTTCACCCATGTGTCCTCACGGTAGAGCAGAGCTGTGTCTGTACTGCAGAGGCTGGGAAGGCCAGTGTTCATTGGGTCACGTCTGCCCATTGAGCAGGGTTAACTTTCTAAGCCCTCATGTCTCTTCCTTCTGGACCTGTCTGGACCTGACTTTGTTCTTTGAACTTGACTTTTCATGGTTTAAACTTCCATCCCATTCTGTGAAGGTGTCTCAGGAACATTTTTGCCCAAAGAACAGAGATCTTTCTTTCCCTCTCTCTTTTTCTTTCTTCCTCTTTTTTTTTTCTTTCTTCCTCTTTCTTTCTTTCTTTCTTTTTTCTTTCTTTCTTTCTTTCTTTCTTTCTTTCTTTCTTTCTTTCTTTCTTTCTTTCTTTCTTTCTTTCTTTCTTTCTTTCTTTCTTCCTTCCTTCCTTCCTTCCTTCCTTCCTTCCTTCCTTCCTTCCTTCCTTCCTTCTTTCCTTTCTTTCTTTCTTTCTTTTCTTTCTTTCTTTCTTTCCTTCTTCCTTCCTTCCTTCCTTCCTTCATTTTTTCTTTCTTTCCTTCTTTTCTTTCTTTTTTCTTCCTCTTTCTTTCTTCTTTCCTTCATTGTTTCTTTCTTGCTTTCTTTATTCCTCTCTCTCTTTGTTTTTTCTTTCTCTGAACTAATTAAAGAAACACTTAGTCCACCCTCCCCCTCAAAAAACAAACAGTAACAAAAACAAAAACCCCCTCAGAGACACAGATAACAGTATGGTGATTACCAAAGGGATAAGTGGTGATAGATGTGACTTGGGGTGGTGAACACACAGTACAACATACAGGTGATGTATTATAGAATCGTACACCTGAAACCTGTATCATTTTATTAACCAGTCACCCAAATAAGTTCAATAAAAATCTAAATAGATAAATAAATAGGTAAATAAAGTGGGGGGGGTGTGCTTTAAAGGTATGAAAGGTTTAGAATTTTAAGGGACATACATCAGTAAATGGATTTTCAACGGGATCCTTTCCAAATTGCACTCAAGTTAGCAGTGAGATATTGCATTTTCTTGTTTTCATTTTGTTTTTTAAAATTTTGTTTTGGCTTAAGCAGGTCCCTGGGCTTCTCTAACCCTCTGTCTTCCTATCAGTGAAATGGGGACATGAACATCCATCTCCAGGGTTGGGGTGAATATAGGATCTAGTGTCAGAAATGACCTGGTCCTGTTAGAATGTGAATCATATGCACATTATCAAAATGTGTTCCTTGAGATTTCTCCCTCCATAGGGCCATAACCTTGAGCAACAGGGCTCCCAGAGGGTAAGATTACCTCCTCTCTCCTGACAAAAATACGGTGTTGACATTCTGGGTAGATCCTACTCTTTTCTAACGTTGAGGGAACTGAGGACCCAAAGATGAAATGCAACGAGCCAGCAAAAATGACCCCTTAGCCTCTTCTGTGAGGTGGAGAGCATAGGTCCTGGAGTCCGCTGACTGGATGCACAGTGATCCTACCCCGACCTGCTGTGTGGTCTTAGGCCAGTAGTTGAACCTCTCTGTTCTTCGTTTTCCTTAACTGGAAACTGGGGACACACCACCGGGCCCACAGAGAGACTGCAGGGGTTGAGTGGGTTAATAGGTGAAAGTGCTGGAGTCCTGCTGGGCACACTGCTAAGGCCCCACACTCACGCTTCCCATCAGCTGAACTGTCTTTGTGTTCCCACCTCATAGTATGTGCAGTGTTCTCTTTGTCAGTCTGGTTTCCCATGAGCTCATCTCTGTGATCCTGGTGCCTAGTAGCAGGGAGCCTGCCATACACCAGGTGCTTATTATGAACACTTTTTGTCAGAACGAAGGAGAGAACTCAGGGACCAGCTGACCTGCGCTACAGGCATGCGGACGAGTGTTACAGGAATCCGACTGAGTTAGCAAGACCTTTGAGGAATGCCGGTCCCGTCACCTCAGGGGTGGGGTGGGGGGACACATGGAAACAGAGAGTTACTCAACACCTGTTGTGCTCCAGGAGCTGGGCAAAGCATACCCCTCAATTAGGCCCATGATGTTGCAAAGGTGGGCAAGTAACCATCCATCACCTGAAGGGAAAGGCTCTAATGTCAACCGGTCATGAAACTCAGGGTTTTACTTTTCTCATCAAATTCTCACGCTGTTCCCACTGAGTCAGGCTTTCAGGGTGGCTGCTGAATGACTGTCCCCTGCTTTCAAGGGAACCTGGACCGGTTACTTAACTTCTCCGACTCTCAGAGTTACATTTAGAGTTGGATAAGATTTTGGATCGGTTGATGAGATTTTTAAATTTAGTGTTAGAATAAGCTTCAGAATATTTTAATTACAAAAAATACCAGAAGTACCTCCAAATGCAAAATAGATGTCACTCTTGTTATTATATCATGCGGTTTGTAGAAGGCTCTGCAGAGCTTAAGTTTGGAAATCATTGGATTAGGTAGTAACAAACTTTGCATGATTGTGTGAAGCCAACGGGATCAGTGTATTTACTGGTTTCTTAGGCTGTGGTAACGAACTGTCGAACATCTGGTGTCTGAAAAAATAACAGAAATGTATTCTCTCTTTGTTTTATTAAAGATTTTATTTATTATTTTTTAGAGAGAGAGGGGAAGGGAGAGAGGCAGAAAGGAAAAGGGACATTCATGGTTGCCTTTCGCCTGCCTCCAGCTGGGGACCTGGCTGGGGACCTGGCTTGCAACCTGGTTATGTACCCTGGCTGGGAATCGAACCAGCGACCTTTGGGTTCACAGGCCCATGCCCTATCCACTGTGCCATCAGCCAGGGCTGAAATGTATTCTCTTATAGTTCTGGAGGCCAGAAGGTAAAAACCAAAGTGTCAGCAGAGTTATACTGGCTCAAAGATTCTAGGGAAGTCTTGCCTCTTCTCAAATGTCTGGTGGCCTGGCAGTCCTTAGCATTCCTTGGCTGTGGCTGTCTTACTCTAGTGTCTGCTTCCATTTTCACGTGGTCCTCGCCTCTGTGTTCTGTGTCTTCTCCTTTTCTCTTACCAGGAGACTCGTCATTGAACTCAGCGTCCACCTGGATAATCCAGGACGTTCTCAATGGAAGATCCTTAATTCCATGTGCAAGAACCCTTTTCCCAAATAAGGTTATACTTGTAGATTCCAGGGGTTTGGATGTGGAAATATCTTTCTGGGGCTGCGACAATCACTGATAACTTTTCAGCATCTACTACTATGTGCCTGGCTCTGTGCTGAGCCTGCCATGGATACAGATATGATCAAGACAAAGATGCTGTCCCCAGCAGCCTCCAGGTCTGTTTGGGGATCTCTGCTCAATTTTAGGCCTCACATTGAGTCCCCCCGCCCCCTTTCTTCCTTCTGAAGACAGATCTGTTGAGATGTAATTTCCACTGAGTAATATTTACCCTGACTAGGTGCATCGGGGAGGGAACAGAGATAAGTCACTTGCTCCTCACACAGGATGTGGTGGCGAATTTGAACCGGTGCTCTGTTTCGTCAGAGCCTGCTCCCAAAGCCAGCGCCCGCATGGCCTTCCCTCTTCCTCTGGGCACCTCCAGCTCCCCGTCCGCCTGAAGATGAGGCCCCACGCTGCTCTCCGGGTGCTCTTGGAGCGCTGACATTTGAGGTGAGGAGCACCTCTACTCCCAGGAGCCCTCCAGGGCAAGGAAGAGCTTCCTGAATTGGAAATCTGCCGGCTTCCCGTCGTCATCCAGCCTACCTGGGCAAGCGTCTCATTAAGCACATTTACAACTCACAGCTCTCATTTCCGTTTCCCAAATCCTCACAGAATCGACAGGTGGTTTGAGTGACGTTGCAAAGGACCTGCAGGCTGGAGGTAGTAGTCCCGTTCCAAGCCCAGTGGAACAGCAGGGGGACGGCTGACTGGATGCTTCTGGTGTCCCTATTCTTCAGCTAATTGTAGGATAAAAATAATGGCAGCCTAGTTACCTCCGTCATGAAATTTGTCCAAGGACTTACAAAAATTATTCAAAAGACCACTTAAAATACGGTCTTTTACCCATGATCATTAATGCTGACGTTTCTCTCGAGTAAATGTTGTATTTGACATGGTTAACGACATTGTGAAACCACTGCCATTAGCAAGGCATTTAAAAACGTGGTCTCATATTTAAAGTCAGGGTATACTCAATCCGTTCCTTTACAAAGCTGGATTAAGTTTCATAATTTTGAATGTTTATGACTTAACCGTGAAAGCGAAAGTCCATGACCCATTGGCCAAACACTTGCTTTATTTGCTAGGGCAAAAAAAAAAAAAGTCTAGAGAAATATTTGAAAACCAAATAGTGACACCTTAAAATGAACTCTTGGTCATCAAATATTGTTGGAAGGTGCAAGACCTTGTCACTGAAGACTTGAAGGAACATGAAGACGAATACGTCAGAGGTTTGAAACACAGTTGCTTGAAAGTACAGTTGTTCCCCTCATATTTCAGTTTGTAGCATTTCTAGATTCTTCATTTCAAGAATGACATATATTGGAGAACTCCTTCTTGTGCGCTCTTAAAGGACAGAGTTACCAGGGGGAAAAATTACATTCTCAATCCTCAGTGAGTTTGTTAACAAAAGCAATGCTGTTGGTATTTGTGTTGACTGAAATTTTTTAAAAAGTTACATTTTCTGAGTTAGCCCCTCACATACAATGTCTTCCAATGTCTTCCCAGCGTTTCTGTTGAAAGATACTGAAACCAACCAGGGCAGAGTGCTCGCAACAGGATGTCGCTGATGTGAATTGTTACGTCAAGGCCAGAAGTTTAAAGTATAGCAGAATTTCTTACAGTGTTTTGTAATTAAAGAGTGAGTGTGCCTTACAATATGTCGTTCAAGCCAGGGATTCCCTCGTCCTCTTTTGGCAAAGTATTCGAAATGGCGCATGAATGCAAAATCAAGGGTTCCAAGTTATTTGACCTTTTCAAGGATGTCAAGTGAGTGTTGGGAGTAAATTGTAACAGATTCTTTTTTTTTAAAGATTTTATTTATTTATTTATTATTATTATTATTATTTTTAGAGAGAGGGGAAGGGCAAGAGGCAAAGAGGGAGAGAGACATCCATGTACGGTTGCCTTTCACCTGCCTCCAGCTACAGACCTGGCTGGAGACCTGGCTTGCAACCTGGTTATGTGCCCTGGCTGGGAATCGAACCAGCGACCTTTGAGTTCGCAGGCCGGCACCTTATCCACTGCCACCAGCCAGGGCTGTAACAGGTACTTTTGAAAAAAATACAAAGGTACACTTAAGTTGTCCCTTCAGGGTAAATGGTACAATGTAATGATAAATAAGACAGCAACTGCTTTCCAAAAGAAACTTGTTACCACAACGAGAGACCATCATCCCTGCACCAAAATGGCTAAAATGAAAAGACAGACAACACCAAGAGCTGATGAGAATGTGGAGCCCCCTGAACTCCCTCAGTGGTGGGAGGGTAAGTGGTGGAAGCAGTGCCGGCCGCTGTTCGGCAGTATTTGCAACAGCAGAACTTAAGCAAACCCAGTGACCCAGACATTAGACTCTAGGCACATGCCCAGCAGAAATGCAAACAAGTGTTCACCAAAAGAGAGGCACCAAAATGCACATAACATCTCTATTCTTAATATGGGAACACTGGGAATTATCCAAATGCTCACCAAAGGTGAAATTGGTAAGCTTATTGTTGTGTATTCACACAAAATGTGTTGCATGCAGTGAAGAATGAACTATTGTGACAGCTTCGGTATGGGCATATTTCACAAATGGAATTTTTTAAAAAGATTTTATTTATTATTTTTCAGAGAGGGGGAAAGGGACAGAGGCAGAGAAGGAGAGAGACATCAATGTATGGTTGCCTTTCACTTGCCTCCAGCTATGGATCTGGCTGGAGACCTGGCTTGCAACCTGGTTATGTGACCTGGCTGGGAATGGAACCATTGACCTTTGCGTTTGTAGGCTGGCACCTAATCCACTGTGCCACCAGCCAGGGCTCCACAAATGGAATTTTGAACCAGAGAGGCCAGACATACAAAAAGGTGCCTCCTGTGTGATTCCATTTATATGAGGTTAAATAATAACAAAGAACAGGCAAGATTCATCTGAAAGTTAGAATAGCTGTTATTCTTAGGGGGAGGAGATGATAGGACTGCAGGTAATGTCTATTTCTTGATTGGTGTCTTGAACTGGGTGCTCTCACTTTATGAAAACACTCTGATCTGTGCACTTGTGGGAAATATTCTGTGTGCATATTATTCTTTAATAAAAAGAAGATACTTTTTCAATGAAGACAGTATTTGAGCAATGGTGATTGGAAATATTTCCAGTGTTACCATGGTTAAAAATGACATACAAGGTCTGTCCAGAAAGTATCAAGTCATATACTATTTTAATTACATTGACATTGGCTCACTACTTTTGGGACAGACTTCGTATTGCGCATCGTAAGATATATAAATGTCTAATCACTATGTTGTACAGACCTGAAACTAATATAACATTATCTTTCAACTATAATTTTAAACAAAAACAAAAGGACAAATTTGAAGATCATATAAAAATGGAAAAGCAGCAATAAAATATAAAAGAAAAAGAAAAAAATTGATGTACATAACCTACCTCTTTATTATTGGAAAGATGGAAACAGAATATTCCAGACTGTTTTAAGTTCCCAAACAAAGTGCTATTGAATGTGGAACTAGGTTTGTTTGTTTGTTTTTAATTTGGTAAATTGTAAGGAAAGTGGATTATCATCAGGGAAGCTGGAAATTTACTAGCTAAATTTCACCAAAAATCTTTGCATAATTGGAAGATGAAATTGAAAAGCATGTACTAGGACTGAATAAGGCAATGGCATTACATTTCTTTCATTTGATGTTACATATGTTTTTGAGCTATCTTTTCCAGTTATGATAACCATTAAAAGTGAAAATCAAAACAAACCGAGTTTAGGATCAAACCATCGATCACTATATCATAAAGCTTAAACCAAGGCTGCAAAAATTTAGGAAAGCATATTCATAATCACATCACTCTCTATCATTTTTCAGAACAACAGAAATGGTTGTTAGGTGTTGCTAAATAAGAAGTATTAAACATTGTTTAATTCATATTAATGTCAGCCTTCTCAATTGCCACTTTATGCCTGTGTTATTTTATCAATAGTAGATTAGAATGATAGTTGTGTATATAAATTAAAAAATTCACATATATTTTAGGTGTATGCTCACAATTTTGTTATCCATATATTTGTTAGATGAACCAAAAGCTCAGGGACCACTGGTCTACCCCAGTATTTAGCTTTAGGTAATCGGTTATTTCAGTTCATGGGGGTTTGAAGTCAGAGAATTTTGAATCCTGGCAGGGCCACTTACTAAATCGATTTTGAGCAATTCATCAGTGCATCTGGACCTTGATTTTCTCATTAGTTGAATGGGATTTTAGCACTTGTCTGGAAGTTTGCTGAGATAATGAGTCAATATACGTACATTTCTTTGTACCTTGACTGGCTTGTGGAGGATTAACCATAGTCCCAAATATTGTCCAATAGTTGTTCACTAGTGTTTTCCAAACTTGCCACATAATAAGGATCTCCTGGGTGCTTGTTAAAAACGTTTGGGGCTCACCTGAGATTGGCTGACTTAGACTCTTCATGGGCAAGGCCTTGAAAGCTGTCTTTAGAGGTGGTTAGGACAACCAACCATGTTTGAGAAGCACTGATTTACAAGGTGCTGAAGCTCTCTTGCCTGCAATGATCGTTCTCCATGTACGAGTCTATGTCCTGCCCTGGGTCTAGCAGGCAGCTCCATGAGCCACTGGGTAGTAAAGGTCAAGGTGAAAGTTTTATGTCTGGGATTATGAGCAAAAATGAGGGCCCATTGGGCAGAACACTGCAACGGAGCAACTGGGAGGCGCAGCAGGCTGAGGTCTTGGTAGGAGAGGGCAGTGCGAAGAAGCAGGAGAAACTTCCCCTGGGGGCCTGGGGCTCAGACATAAGGGGAGGTCACTGGGGAGCAAAGTGGGAGTCATCTGAGACAAAGCATGGCCCCCAGGCACACTGGGCAGAGGCCCCGAGTCATTATGTCCTCGGTCTACTACGGGAGCTGACCACAACTAAGACACACAGGTCCAAGCATAGAAGAGACTTGGTGCTTTACCATTTGATCTTCTTTTTTCCCCATTTTATTTTAGTTTTTCACGTTCAAGATGATTTTGTAATGGTTTCAGGTGTATAACATAGCGGTTGAATAACATACTTGACAAAACAGACAAAATTGAAACAGACTCATAGACACAGAGAACGGACTGACGGTTGGTTGGCAGAGGGGAGGGAAGTTGGGGAACTGGGTGAAGCAGGTGACGGGATTACGACGTACAGATTGGTAATTACAAAATAGTCCCAGGGATCTAGAGTGCAGCACTGGCAATATAGTCAGTAACAAGGGAATAACTATTTTTGGTGCCAGGCGGGTACTGGACATATTGGGGCAAGCCTTTGTGACATATCATTTGGATCTTCTTGATGAGGATCCATACGTTCCATTCCCACTTAGAAGAGCTTGGTTCCGAGTGGGGGCTTGGACTGCATGAGGGTCAAGCAGGCTAGAGCCACAGGGGGTGCTTGCTTACCCAGCTGCACCCCTACCAGGAACTTAACAAAGGCACACACATCCAGCACACAAATGGGCAATCACACCACACCCTGCCATTTTGCCAGTTTTGCCTTCTGTGTTGCTGCTTCTTCCTCCCCGTCCCCACTTCCTCTCCGGTGAAGATCATCCGGGCTGGGCAGCCCTGAGCCTGTGCAGAAGCCCTGCTGTACCCTGACAGCCCTGAGTTGCCCTCGACCTGAAGGTGTGGATAATTAAGCTAATGAACACTGTTCCATGAGCTGCTGAAAGCCTCATTAATCTCCACACACGTTGCCACAGGCAAATTATGGCATCAAGGGTGGGAGGATCAACAAAAACTAACTTCAGAAATGTATTAATCAGACGTAGTCAAGCATGTTGTTCAGCACTGAGAGTTCTCATCCTGCAGTAGCCAGAGGATTAGATATTTTTTCAATGACCTGAAAAAGGACTTAAGCCATATTTCGGAAGATGTAAATTATTGAAATGGCATTTATGACTGCAGCCGTGGGTGCTAATATCATCTGTCCAAAGACATCACTGTAGACTATTCTAGAGATATGGTCACGTGATGATCAAAGTTTCCAAGCACAGAAGAGGGAGGACATGATCGTGGAGTCATACACAGAAACATACCCACAGCCATGGCAGGGACAGTTCGTGCCACCCAATAGCCATTTTCTCTCGGATGTCTCACAGGTGTCCTTGGAGTCCAATTGGAGCCACATGACAATTTCCTGCTAATGGATGGTGAGCAGGGCTGGTATTGGGGTATTTTTCAGAAAAGTTGGGGTCATGGGTGCTGGAAGATGAGTTACATGGACTCTAAGGTACTTGAATAACCATTTACCCTAAAAGTGCTCATTAGGAAAGCAGCATGAGCCTTAGGAGAGGACATTATGCACATGATTCTCATTCTGGGTCATTCAACAGTTTGATCAAGGCTGGGTGAAGATAGGGGTCTCTTGTTCTTAGGGGTCAAGGGCATTTTGAAAATAGCTCTAAGGAGGCCAGTGGCTAGTACCACTGAGAACCAGGTTCCACCGGAACTCTGACCACCTTTAATTTCTCAAGAATCCCTCCAGCTGAAGACCTACCTAGGAGGCTGGGGAGATAAGAGAGAGGGGAGGTAGCCTGGGATTCAGCTGAAAAGTCTCTAAATCCTTCCATAAGTTGAACCCAGATCCTTTAGGGTTGGCCATAAATGAAGACTCTCCGTGAAGACAAAGAAAGGTGCTGGTTCTTTCAAGTTCTAACTTCAGTTCTCAGGGCCTGACGTCCTTGCATGGGTAACCTCAGAGGACATGTGTTTGATTTATTAAGATGGGGATCTCCTCTCACTGGTGCAGTCCCTGAGGACCACAAGTCTCAAGCTACTACTTGGAAGTTAGAAGATTCACCAAGTCAAAGGTGCTTCAGCCATGCCGTGGAAAGGAATTTGTTGGAGCTCCCAATACTGGTTGAAGTTTTGGGTGGCTTTCTGTAGATACACTTTATGATTCTCTGTCTTGAAAGACAACAACGATAATAATAGTAATCATAGGAATAAAATAGGGACTCAGGCGTTTTTTTTTCTTAGAATTTGAAAGTTCCCATTTCTCTCTCCACCGTCTCTTAGTGTTTGAGGCTGTGGTGGTGGACATGCCCTGGTCAGAAGAAAACCAACTCTTAGAAATGCAGTTAAGAAGTAAGTGCCAGCCTTGGCCAATGTGGCTTAGGTGGTTGGGAGCGTCATCTTGTAACTGAAAGATTTTGGGTTCAATTCCTGGTCAGGGCACATACCTAGGTTGAAGGTTCAAATCCCTGGTCTGGGCATGTTTGATCCCTGGTCCCAGAGCATGCAGAAGACAACCAGTTGATGTTTCTCACACTACTGTTTTTTTTCTCTCCCTTCCTCACTCTCTAAGAGCAATGAAAAAATGTCCTTGGGTGAGGTTAAAAAACAAGAGAATTAAGAGCCAAAGCATAGCCTCTCAGCTGTAGGCTGGGTGTGGCCCTGACTCTTTGGGCCCTCCAAGCAGTGCCAGAGACTAAGTGTAAACATGGGCTAAAAGTGAACTCAGAGGTGGAGTGAGAAATTCTAGAATGCAAATAGACCAACCCCTAACACAACCAGACAACCCTCCAAAAATTTTATCAGTCTACGAAAGCACAGTAAATAAACATCTAAGTCAGAGGCAGGGTGAACGGCAATTGTCCTAACCGATTCTTCAGTAGACTTGGAGACCACGGATTTACTCACATTGGTTTGGAGCCCTTTCCGGGGGTGGGGAGCAAAGCATTGGTTTCCTTTCTTGGCCAAATAAGGGACAGGGGTAGAGAAAAGATGGTCCCCTTTTAATTGAGATTCTTAAGAAAATC
Source organism: Noctilio leporinus (assembly GCA_004026585.1). Classification (NCBI taxonomy): domain Eukaryota; kingdom Metazoa; phylum Chordata; class Mammalia; order Chiroptera; family Noctilionidae; genus Noctilio; species Noctilio leporinus. The sequence goes on from PVIW01000612.1 coordinate 299,225, forward strand.
TTCAAATAGGTGGAGCCTGAGATCCCTGGCAATGTGTTGGAATGTTTGGAATAGATCTTTTCCTTTTTGTGGGACCCTGGTTGAGCCAAAAGATCATGGCCAATGTTCTTCTTTTTAAAGATTTTAAAAATTTATTATCTTTAGTGAGAGGGGATGGGAGGAAGGCAGAGAGGGAGAGAGAGATCAATGTATGGTTGCCTTTCACCTGCCTCCAGCCACAGACCTGGCTGGAGATCTGGCTTGCAACCTGGTTATGTGCCCTGGCTGGGAATCGAACCAGCGACCTTTGGGTTCTCAGGCTGGCATCTTTCCACTTAGCCACCAGCCAGGGCTTCCAATGTTCTCTAGCCAGGGATGTCAAGGCTATAGCATCATTTCCCGAAGATGGGTTGTGTATCTGCCCTGGCACACACAACCACAGAGGGAGGCATTGTGTAAGGCCCTTTTGTTTAGGAATGCTACTTGCTTGTTCCTTTGGATATGGCCATTTCCACTGAGGAAAAAGTGTATTTTTATTTTTCAGGCAAGAGCAAAGAAAATTGTGATTGGATTTTTCATGGGCTCAAAATTTATGCCCCAAGAAAGTGATTCGATGATCAGGAAACCTGCACCCTGGAGCCTGCCCAGTAATTAATTCCCATGGGCTGCCTACCTCCGCCCCCCCCCCCGCCCCCCCAGGGGTAAGCCAAGAGCCAGAGCTTCTCTGGGAACTCCTGTCCTGGCTCTGAAGATTTCTGCCTTCAGCTAGAGGGCTGCAAACACTGGGAGAAACGTTAAGCACAGTATTTGAAAGGGAGCAAAGGGCCCTGACCGTGCGACTGGTATCTTTCTCTTGGTGTTCTAACTTTCACCTCCACGTTTGGTGATCTTACAGAACTCCTTGACCAGGTGGGTAAAGAGAGCAGCTGGAACAGTGTGCCACAGATAGAGGGAGGGAGTGTGGTCATGCCCTTCACCAAAAGTCTTTACTGGGGTCAATGCCATGCAGCTGTCAGACCCAAGGTCTTATTTAGGTTCTGCTGCTTCCCAACTTGGTAACTGTGGACAAAGAATTGCTTTGCTTTGTTTTTAGCCTCAGATTCTTTACCTGTGAAATGGGAATAACAGCATGAAGGGTGCTGTACTTGAAGGCCCTGGCATGGCCCCTGATGCTTGGCTGGCACCCCCTTTTCCTTTAGGCACCGCTCTGAGGATTTGTTTTATCCTGTTCAGGGAAAGCGTGCATAGCCTAAGCATGGAGGAAGTTGCAGAAAGTGAAGGAAACCCAACCTCCTTCTTTTGTAAGTGAGGGAACTGAGAAGTTAAGCTGTTTTTCCAGTCGTGTGGTAGTGAGGTCTCCGTGTTATATCCAGATTCTGACCACTGCGTGGTTAGATGTTTTTGTTGAGATTGTGTAAGTCCTGATGCATAGGCACTTGTGAGCAAGACAATTGTGCACCTAAAAGCGCTTTTAGGAGGAGCTTTCAGAAGACAATGATCACTTGGGTCTATTGGACATCACAGAGCATCAGAGCAGCCACAACCAAAAAATGTTCCCTGGACCACTACCCCTATGTCATTGGCCACGAAAAAAGAGATCCCTGGTCATCCCAGAGACTTAGGAGATTTATAATTGTACATTGCTTGTTAAAGTTATATTTCCCAAAGTAATTTGGGGATAGTGTTCATTGTAATCACCATTCCTCATAGGTAGTGTCCTCTGGCATTGTTTTAGAGGAACTATTAACCTAGAGACATTGAGAGGTGTAGACAGATAGGCAACACTAATACAGAAGCCTGCTTTTCATGAGGTCGGACAGGCACTGGCCTCTTCACGGGAGAAACTGCAACGGGAAAGGCCAATGCAGGTGGCCCCTCTTGGAGGAAGGGCTCTGTGGGAAGGTGAGGCTCCTGGTTCTGCACAAATGTGGGTTAAGAGTTGAATACAGGTGATGTTCTTCAAAGTAAACAATATGTTCCACTACCTGCTACTGGTGGCTCTCTAGGTTAATCCAGTTGAGCCCGGCAAGGGATATTTGAGCTCACTAACCACAGCATTCTGACTCATCAAGAGCCGCCATGATGAACTTGGGTGTTTATACATTTCTAGGGATTCTACTACCGACTTAGTCTTTCTGGGTGATTCCGAAGGTTGTCCAGGAGCTGAAAGACCATGTCTTAAAGGCCACAGGGATGAACACTAGTCCTCAGTGGGTGGTCTACGGAGGGGAAAGGTGTACAGTACACGAAAGGGTGGGCCTTACCAAGGGTGGGCTTTTAAGTCTTTAGGTCAAGGCTTAGGATGCTATGTGTCACATCTCCTTTGGGATGACAAGCCCCACTTGAGTGTGATTTATACAAGCTATGCCACTGTGAGGTCAGGTTAGCACACAGGCCATGCACGGTTATTCTATTTTAGATGGAGAAGATGAGGTGATAGCGTGGCTCACAGTCACGGAGTGGGTGAGTGGCTTGTCCGGGACCACCAGCAGGGTGTCCTGACTGCTGCTAATCCAGGGCTCGGCTCGTGCTCTGTGATGGCTTTCAGGAACTCCGACGTCTGGGAACGACTTGGCCATTTGTGTTGGGCAACAGAGATAATTGACTTCTTTACATCTGTGCACCTGCTTCAGAATCCTACAGACACTCCTAGGTGGGGGGCAAGTTCCTAACGAAAGCCCTGACAACTCTACGTAAAAGTGAAAAAAAAATTAAGATTTTAAAATCAGAGTGACACCTACTTCTTGTTGAAATTGTAGTGAAAACAAAAACATACATACAAAATTCAAGTCACACTTAATTCTGCCACCCAGATTATCCCCATACTTCTGTGGTATTTCCTTCTCATTTTTCCTTAAGCGCAGACTTTTGTTTCCTTTGATAGCTTTTTATGTCTTTTTTTTTTTTTTGTATGCTGACGTTCCATTTATTTATGATGATTAAATAGGCTTACATGTATTGTTAATGGCTGTGTGGTAGCTAGGTGTACCATAACCCTTTTATAAGGATTCCCAATTTTGAATATTTATATTATTTATGATTTTCATTAATATAAATTACATGGGGTTGTAAGCCATATCATTTATAGACATTTTATATGATTTGTAAAAAAGATTTTATTTATTTATCTTTTGAGAGAGGGGAAGGGAGAAAGAAAAAGGAAACATCAGTGTGTGGTTGCCTCTTGTGCGCCCCCAAATGGGGACCTGGCCTGCAACCCAGGCAGGTGCCCTGACTGGGAATCAAACTGGTGACCTTTTTGGTTCATAGACTGGCACTCAATCCACTAAGCCACACCAGCCAGGGCTCTTTGTAAGATTTTATAGACATTTTAAAATAACTGTCCTATGACTTGACTTGGAGAAATTTCTGGAATGACCATGTCGAAGATTCTTTACACATGTTCCCAGAGTACGTGTTGAACTTCATCTCCTGAGCTGTAGTATTTTCATCTCACTTCCCCGGTCCCTGGGCGCCTGCCATGCCCTAGGCCTCCTTTCTGGTCACCATGTTTGTCACCCTGGGCCATAAATCTTGCAGCCAGGCCCACCTCAGCCTCTGGACCCTGCTGCGATTGTCCCCACTCTTCTGGTGGGAACTTGGATGGCAAGGAGCCATTGAACTCCTTTGGGAAAATCCCTTCCACCCTTAATGCAATTGAACTTTGTGAAATGCCCACTGCATGGCCGGCTCTTGGAATGCTCTGCGGAGACTCTGTCCTGTCTCCACCCAGCCATGGGAACAGAGAGGGAACAATGGGACCTCCTGTCAGAAGTGTCTCCGTCCCAGGGCAAACACCCGGCCTGCGGGGAGGTGCCAGATCTTCAGAGTCATCACTTTCCTTCGGGCCACAACCCTGTTTGCTCATCAGGTCCCTGATAGCGCCGCCACTTAGGAGCACAGTCATGTAATCGCCCCGTCTATCACTTTTCCCATCTGCAGAATGGGGACTGCGATGCTGGGGATTCTGGGCCGGCAGGGTGTTGTGAGCAATCCCGAATGTTTTGAGGCACGTTGAGATCTGCCGATAAACAAGCCCGGGGAGCGCAGGGTGCTAATGAGCCTGGTTGAGCAACACGCCCTGGGCCGCAGCTGTGTTTCCCACAGCAGAGGGATCAGGGCTTAATCCCGGAGCAGACGGGCGTCTTGCGGTTACTTCCGGCTGCACCGAAACAGAGGACTCCAGAGATCTTCCCCAGGCAGGCTCGGCTCTCAGGTTAACCCGCAACTCCAAGTTAGGTCTGAAGCAGCAACAAAAGAACGCCCAGGCCAGCCTGCCCGGCGATGGCACCGCTTCATCCGGTGTCTTGGCACATTCTGGACTCATGTTCGTGTGTGTTTGGCATGCACGCTACCAGGTGCACAGGTGACTTTAGGTGGTTTCCGGATGAGGTTGGAACAGCTTTTCTCCGCTATGTAAGGCCTTTGAAGACGGTTTCCTACGTGTAGCAAGTGATGTTATTATTTTTGAATTCGTTATATTAAAAATAACCATATCTCTGGGTGCTTACAACATGCTGGGCACTGTTGTAAGTGTCTTACAGTAAGACTTTCAGTCGTTACGACAACCAGATGATGCCGCCACCCTTACTACCCGCTTTGGACACATGGCGTGTTGAGACACAGACCTGCAGCAGTTTCTCCACACTGACCCAGCTGAGACGGGATTCCAGCCGGGCAATTTTGATGCCAGCACCCATGTTCTTGCGAACTACTCGTCGTATTTCCTCTCAATGTATTTGCATTCAAGGTGCCTAGATAGGGTACGCTTTAAAAATAGATGTATGGGGACTTACAACAGCCTGTGGATGGAAATAAAATGATGGAAAAAAAAAAAAGTAAACAATGACTATTGAGCTGATGTGAGGACATGGTGGACATTGAAATGTTGCAACCAAATGACCCCGGGGCACTGTTCCCCAGAGGGTGGGCTGGGGACCGCCTGTGTCAGCAGGCCCTATACACTGGTTAAGCCTCCAGATTTATAGAATCAGAATCTCTGTGGGCAGAGCCCGGGAGTCTCTATTTATAACAAATTCCTCAAGGCATTCCTATTACCATGAAGCTGTGACACATCTCTCGCCCACACTCCCGATCCCTACTCAGGTCTAGAAAAGACAACAACAACAATGACAGTGTTTGATTGGCTGGTGTCCAACAGGGCTGGCACTCTTGGTTTCCTGTTGGAGAAATGCTTAAGTGAAGGGAAGGAACACTTCTGTTTAGGGAGCATCTACCGTTGATAGACCTGTGTTGGGTTACACCTAATCCTCGCAGCTTACTGTGCGGAATTAACATACCCATTTTACAGATGTGAATATGCCCAGAGAACCAATGCAGACAGAGGCGAGGTGACTTGGAAAGTCGGGGAGCCGGGAGTGAGACCTGGCACGTGGGTTTTTCAGCTGTGTCCTCTCCAATGCACCAGCCCATTGAGGGCCCATGTTTAGGGTCAGTATGGCCCACAGACCAGCGGGAAGGAGCCCAGGTCAGGGAATGGAGCTTACCTTTGGAGACCTGCACTAACTGGTACATCCAGCACTTAGGGCTGGAGTGTAAGATAAAAAGAGCAAACACTCGAGTCCCAGAAATGTGTCTGCTGTTAAGGGTGCCCAGTGTTGGGCGAGAGGCCAATGGATGCAGGGTCCACAGAGGGAAGGGTGAGGTGCGTGAGGTGGGTGAGGTGGCATCATTTCCTTCAGGGGACTTTCTTGGCCTGAAAAGGGTGAGGCAGGGTAGGGAGGGAGAGTGGGATTTGCCTGTATGTGTGAGAGGAGAAATAAGTACAAATCCCTATCTTGGATTGACTATAAAAACAACCATAACTCAGAAAAAGAGTACACAGTGTGGCCATGAGTCCAGGCTCTGTGGGAGGGTCAGAGAGGTGGCCCGAGGGGGCTTTTGGTTCTATAACCAGACTCCAAGGGTTCCTGTCCGAATTCCATCTGCTGTATTAGCTGTGTTCTTGGGAAAGGATGCTATTTAATTTCATTAAGCCTCAGTCTCCTCTGCCATCGAATGGGCATAATAATTATATCTACTCGTTGAGCCGCTCTGAAAATTAAATAAACTGACCCATATAAATTTCTCAACACAGTGCCTGGTATGTAGTAATAGCGCCATGAATCTTATTCCTGTTAGGCTGAGCCTTGAACAGTGACTCACTGTAATGGTTGTCAGGATCAAAGGCGACAATCTGTGTTAGAGGTCCGGCAGGATGCTTGTATCTTACCTTTAAGGGCAAGGGCAACGCCTTACATTTCTCTGCATCTCCCATGGTCCCTAGCACAGTGGCCGGCTTGAAGCTGGTTTGAATATGAAGAAATGGGACAGAAGGTTAACAAAAGGTTAAGTGGCTAAAGGTGTGTGTGTTGGAGGGGGGTGGGGTGGGGTTGGGGACTCTTCTAAGTAGGGGAAATAGCCTGAGTGACAAGAAAGCCCAAATCCTCCAGGAATTCAAGAATATCTTTCAATTGTTGGTGGGAGTGCAGGTTGATGCAGCCACTGTAGAAAACAGCATGGAGGTTGCTCAAAAACTTAAAAACGAAGCTGCCTTAGAAGCCAATGATTCCACTTGTGGAATATCCAAAGAAGCCCAAAACACTGATTCGGCAGAATATAAATACCCCTGTGTTCATTGCAGTATTTCCTATAGCCAAGCAATGGAAGCAGCTCAAATGTCCATCAATAAAAAAGTTGTGCTTCATATATACGATGGAACATTAACTCGACCGTAAAAAAAAGAAGGAAAGCTTACCATTTGTGACAGCACGGATGGACGTAGAGGGTATTAGGCTCAGTGAAATTAGTCAGACAGAAAGGCAAACACCATAGAATTTCAGTTATGCGTGGAATCTAATGAACAAAATAAACTCACAAAATAGAAACAAGGGTCATAGATAACAGAGGGGAGGGCAGTTGGGGAACTGGGTGGAGAAGGTGAAGTGATTGAGAAGTCCAGGTTGGTCATTACAGAACAGTCGCGCCCGTGTAAGGCACAGCCTAGGAACTAGAGCCAATGACATTATCGTAAGTATGTGCGGTACCAGTTGGGCACTGGAAATATTGGAACACTTTGTAAAGCATATGATTGTTTAATTACTATATTTAATTATTAACAGATACCTGAAACTACTATAAAATACTATTAAATGTAAACTATAATTGGACATTTTGTTGTTGTTGTTAAAGAAAACCTTTCATACTCTGTAAGGTCAGTTAACAATTTGGCCCCCTTTGTCTCCCCCTGGCGGCCATCGGGCGCATCCACAGCTCACTAGGCAGTTTAGGAAGAACCATTGCGTCTCTCACCTGACCTTGATCGTGCAGATTTGGGCTTCCGGGGTGATTCAGGCCCGCCGAGGGATTCATGATCTGTCTCGTCCGCAGCGACTTACTCTTGGTGACCTTCTCCGAGGAGTAACAAACTGTGACCTAAGAACCAGTCCTGAAACTAAAGAGCTGATATTTTAATCTGTCTTTATCCAACAGAGCCCTTTCATCTCCTTTTCAGAGAGACCAGAATGATCAAATATTGTTCTTCTTCCCGTGCCATTCTGGACAGTAATCATGTAACAGTGACCATAGTGTTTTTGGAAGCTTCCTCTGTGACAGGCAGTATTTTAAACTCCACTTCTTTAACTCATTCAATCCCCCCAAGCAACCAGATAGGTGTATACGATTGTGACCCCAGTGTTTCAGAGGAGGAAACTGAGGCACCGCGAGGAGTGTGACTTGCCCACGGTGATGCAGCTTATTTCGGTAAAACCAGGTTTCAGAACCAAGCAGCCTGGCACCTGAGACCACACTCCCAAACACTCTGCCATCTGTCTCACACGTCGCAAGTGCTTGGAGACAAATCCTGGCTCATGGTCTGAATGGTTGGACTTTTGAGACATAAAGGACTTGACTCCCCAATGTAGGGGTCCCTGGATTAGGGGTCCCACTTTACCAACTGTAACATTGCAGAGAGACGTGGTTTTATTTTTATTTTTAAAAAGATTTTATTCAGTGTTTTTAAGAGAGAGGGGAAGGGAGAGAGGAAGAAGGGGAGAGAGATTTCAATGTATGGTTGCCTTTCACCTGCCTCCAGCTACGGACCTGGATGGAGACCTGGCTTGCAACCTGGTTATGTGCCCTGGCTGGGAATCGAACCAGCAACCTTTGGGTTCACAGGCCGGCACCTTATCCACTGCGCCACCAGCCAGGGCGAGACATGGTTTTAGAAGCATGACACTGGGCCCCAGAGATTCCCATTCAGCTAGTCTGGGGTGGGGCCTGCATTGTTCAGGTTTCGGGACCACGTCTTCCAGTGACTAGTTCTTGGATCCCTGACAGAACACTTAGCCTCCCCAAGTCTCTACCTCCTGGCCAACACAACAGGCATGATAATCCTGACCTCACTGTAGTTGTAAGGATTAAAGAGATGATTCATGTTGGGCACCCTGCACCACGCCTTGTACAGACGTTCCCTTAAATGCCCTTGCCCTTGAGCAGAAGGGCAATGCTTCATTTTCCTTGTACCTCCAGGGTCTCTAGCACAGGGTGCTGTCAGCTGACAGAGTGGCAGGGTCTTTAGTTATGTGTGCTGTGCCAAAACGGGACTTTCTGGGCCAGGAGTGGATACCACCTTCTCAGAGAAGCAGTGGTGTGGTGACAGAGTGACCCTGAGTTGGTACGGGTCACTCTGCACAATTAGTTCCAGCCTCAGTCCCTTACCTGAGCAGGGTGGACAGACATGCCTTCCACAGGGGTTCCTGGGAGGCTACTCAAACAAGGTAAGGCAGAGATTCTTCTGAGCATCATTCCTCTTATCACTTAGGCATTTTCTACATGGGGCCTCCACCCAGTTCCAGCCAGGCCAGTGCTGGGGATGGGAGCAGGTCCCCGAGGGGATGGGAGCAGGTCCCCGAGAAGATGGGAGCAGAGTCTTGGATTTCTGGGAGGCTGATCCTGGGGCTGCAGCACACGGAATGGTTCTCAGAGACCCCAAAGCTGGGCCCAGAGGACAAGGCAATCAGGAGAGTCTCTGTGAACATTCCACGTGACCTGCGGGGTTGATGTAGCTGTGGAGGGACAGTCCCCCGTGGCTGCAGGGGACAGGCGGCGAGGCAGCGGGCCTGGGACTTGCTTGTGTGATCTCCAAAAATGGAATCAAGAATGCTCGCTTCTCTTTTGCTTGGCCCGCAGCTCCTTCCTCCTGCTTGGAGCACCCTGGTGTTTTCTCACTTCCCGTTGGTCAAACCTGTCCATCTCATGACTCACCAGCAATGACCCCAAGGGGAACAGCTGCCCCTGTGTAAAACCACTGGGATCCCAAGTCGTTCCTCATTTGTTCTCTGGGTGCTGCTGTGTTCTGAAGGCTGGTGGGTTTCCCTGGGGAGGGGGGTGTGTGGCCACTCCTTGCGGGTGTTGCTCTGTGGTCTGTTGCTGGGGGCCCTGCTGGATCCCTGTGACGGGTTCCCACCCCCATCTTCCCACCTCTGCGCTTGGTCCTCTGCCCCGCGTGCGTTCTCCATGCGTCTCTTTCTGGAAGGCGCCCATGTAGCCATTAAGACCAAGCTCAAATGTCTCCTCTGAGAAACTGTTCCTGATGTCCCTTCATCTTCTTCTTCTTCTTTTTGCCACAATACCTGTGTCTCTCCTTTCTCATGTCCCCAGGGTCTCTCATGCATCTCTGTTATAGCAGAGTATCAGCATCGTCTGTCCCCACCAGGCTGCAAGTCACTTGCAGGCAGGAACCACATCTTAGCTCTCTTGTAGTCCGAGTCTCTGGCCCATGGTAGGTGCTTTGGGAATATATATATTTCCCTGAATTACTCATGATGTAGTTGATTTCTGTCATGGATCCCACTATATGCATGACTTACCAAATGTTAGAGCATTGATATGCATGACAAATATTTTAGAATAGTAATGCTGTGAGGGTTGATGTGTTTAGCATCAATGCATTGATGACAAAATGGTATTTTGAAATATTTTGTTGAAACACATCATTGTGTTTAGTACTATTACTTTTACTAGTGGTAGGCGATTCCAAGTGGAAGCAGTAGGAATCTCATTTCAACCAGAAGATGGCGCTCGAGTTGTGCTCAAATTCTGAAGAAGCTTAGCACTACATGCATATTCATATTTTCTATTTTTAACTAGAAAGAGTAAGAAAAAAATCTTTACAAAAGCCATTGTCGGTGCCATGGGGAGATAATTAGGGTATGTAAAACAGCTGATGCAGTAATTAATAGGGGCAGTTTTAGAAAGCTTTCCAAGCAAGTGATTGACCTCACTAACATGGGAAACAGAATCCCCTGCACACACACACACACACACACACACACACACACACACACACACAGAGCAGGGAAAGGCTGTGTTTTTACCTCTGTGCATTTGAACCAAACCAGGACATCCTGTAGCTGCACTTGTGAACGCCACCACTCCCTGGCGTCTGTTTTCACCCACATGACATCAACGACCAGCACATAGTAGGTGCTCAATAAACAGAAACAGCGCAAGCAGAGTCTGGGAATCCAGACCTCAGTTTCCTCACGGTGTTCCTGGATAGACTTGAACATTCTGGCTCTTGTATTCGTTAGCTGGTGTGGCCCTTGGCATGGCGTTTACCTTTCACGAGCAATGAGGAGCTAGAGTAGCTATTGGGTCCCTGTGCACAGCCTACCCAGACATATCTGCCAAATCAGGAGGAGATGGGTGAGTACGGACTCGGCAACTTCATGTTGCTTTGGTTGGGGAACCTGCCTGAGCCTCCTGGGAAGGAAAGGGTGGTTGTGTTGGGATTTGAAGAGTATTGCTTGGATTCTGGTTCTGCCGGACCCTGGTTCCACCTGCACTTGCTGTCTAACCACCTTACGGTTCCCTCTCTTTGACGGAGCAGCCGTCCCTTAACATTGAGCCTAGGGAAAGAGGAAAAAGGCTGTAAAACTGGGTAAAGCCAGTAGACCCCTGGGATTGACTAGAGGTCTGTCCTGAAAGTAATGGCTGTACAAACTGTTTTAATTATATTGACTTTGGTTCAATACTTTCGGGACAGACCTCATTTGTCACCACTGCTCGGATTTCACTGGCCAACGCAAATTACATGACCGGGCCTGACAACATGGAAGGGGCATATACTCCCTGCCCCCTAGGGAGGCACTACTGGTCCCATGACAGGGGGTGGGGATGTAGAAGCCTCTTCTCACGAGGACGGTGAATGAACAGGAGCAATAATACACTATACAACTGACCCTCATTATTTACAAAGTCCATATTTGCAACTCACGTGCTTGTGAAAATTTATTTGTAAATACCCTTGGCCCGTTCACAGTCTGCAAGGTCAGCCTTGCTCAGAGAAATTACACCTGGAGAATTAAGCCATGACTTCATTGGGGGAAGGAAATGGGGAATAGGGAAGATGGGGAGCGGCAAAGGAAGAGACTCTTAAAGAATTCATCTTCGACGTAACATCACCAGGTTGGGGTTTTTATCCTCCTGAGTACGTACCTTCCACAGCTACCAGGATCAAAGGAAGGTTAGTTGATTACCCTAATTTCATTAGCAAGGGAGAGCTAAGAGGGCCTACCTGATGGAGCCAGTTGCTTTATTAACATTTCCCCAGAGATTCCCGGACAAGTTAACTTCACTAACTCATCCTTAAGCGTTTCTTGTCTGGTTCCGTTATCACATTCCTGCCAGGTTAGCTATGTAAACATTGACTGTTAAAATTTTAACTAAAGTCCAGGTACAATTGAAGTTCAAAGGTATGTACTGTCTCCAGGTTGTCCGCCCCTGCATCCTAACACAATCATTTATGGGCGCGCCCAGAGCAGCAAAATATTTGAGCTGTCGGATGCGTCTGCTTCCAACTGAGGTAGAACAAGGCAACTTCTGGCTCCACGTTTCTGCCCTCGTGCAGAGAGACCAGCAGAGAGTGGAGAGAAGTAGGCAGACCAGGGCAAGAGGCTCTGACACAGGCCAGCAGACCAGGTTTAAATCCCCACCTTTGTCCCTGTCGGTGGGGTGGCCTTAGGCAGTCACTTAACACTGTGAACCCGGGTTCTCTTTTGCCAAATAAGGAAAATGAAATCTGCTAGGATGAGCTGTTTTTAGGAGTTAAGGTTGTGGTCTATTGTGAGCTGTGTGTGCAGTTTTCTTAGGAGCTGTGGTTTAGTGTATTCACTAATTCCATATCCCAGCACCTTTACTGACAGTAACGATCGTGACCAACAAGATATTTTGGCCAGTTTCTCCTGAGGGGTCATTTATAGGGAGTCTGGCCCACTTATTTTCCGGTCAGTTTGGTCTTGTGTTGGAATTGTTCTTTCAGTGGTTCACAGCTAGGAGGAGGGAAGCCAGAGTCGGGGTGGACATCCAGCAGCAGGGGCAGCTGGGGTTGCTGCTGGCACTGCAGTCGTGGCTGGCAGGGAACTGGGGTGTAAAGACTGACAACACTCATGCCAGGAACAGAGAGTTCAATAGGAACAATTCATCTTTGTTCTTTATCTTTTGCGAAGGGGTCTTCCTGTTAGCTCTTTAAGACTAAGCACTGGGGCTGTTTCCTTGGTTACAAAGCTCAATTATTAGGGCAAAGGGGAGGGGTGCGCATGCCCCCTGGGGGGTACTCAAAATGGCAAAGTGCAAGAGTGTGCATATTAGTGTCTTAGGGCTGTCACAACCAACCACCACAAACTATGTGGCTTAAAACAGCAGAAATGTGCTCTCTTATATTTCAGAAAAATGCAGATGGACCCTGGAGGCTGAAAGGCAGAAATGCAGGTGTGAGCAGGGCAGTGCTGGCTGTGAAGGCTCTGGGGGAGGGGTCTTCCTCACCTCTTCCAGCTTCTGGAGATTTCCCGCAGTCCTTGGCTTGTAGGTGCGTCACTCTGTCTTCATACCATCTCCTCTGTGTCTCTGTGTTCACGTTTCTCTCTTTTTATAAATCCACCAATTATTGGAGTTAGGCCCCACTCCAGCCCAGTGAAGATGGCCTCATCTTAACTTGATTATAGCCACATAGACCCTATTTCCAAATAAGATCCCATTCCCAGGCTCCAGGTGGATGTGCCTTTCTGGGGAACACTATTCAGCACAACACTCTGCCTGTGTGTGTGTGTGTATGAGTGTGAAATGCGCCGGGGACAGGCTTTGCCCTGAACAGTGAACAAAACAAAAATCCCTGCCACCTACGGCTTCCATTGTAAGGGGAGACCAACTTAATAGCTGGGCCTATTCCATCGTACGTCAGAAGCTGATAAGTACTCTGGGGACAGGAAAAGGAAGGCAAGGGATGCCGGGGAGTAGGGGTGGAGCTGCAGCTGAAAACAGCCTGACCAGCAAAGCCTGAAAGGCGGTGAGGAGGGAGCCGAGTTGCTATCTGGGGAAAGCACTTTTCTGGGAGAAAGAAGGCTGGCATACAAGTCCTGAGATGGCTGTGTGCCTAGAACGTCCGAGAACCAACACCACGGTCAGTGTGGCCTATGCTGAGTGAGCAAGGGGAAGAAATACGTTCTATTACATCAGTTTGAAGGATGAAGAGAACATAGATGACTTCTGGAGATGAAGAGGGAAACTGAGGCTCAGAGAGGTGAATGATGTTTTCATTCAACCCAACCCAGCTGTTAAATCTGGGGTCCTTGGGCTGGATCCTGACCTTCGTTACAGAGGACAATGCCCAGCCCCCTTCAGGTGGGTGCAGGCCCGCGGGGAGACCGGCACCCCTGTCACGCAGACAAAAGGCTGCTTTGTCTTGCAGGTACCACGTCCATACGCTCTGTCATGAGCAGAAGAAAAGAATAAGGCCCAACCAGCCACCGTGTCCAGGGAGATTGTTGTGGGACCTTAAGCACAGCTAGCAAGTCTGAAGTTGCCGTGTGTCTCTCACTAAAGGAGATGTTTGGTTTAGGCTGAGGGCAAAATTCGCAGCAGGTGCTAAGAGGAAGAGGCCCAGGGAGGGCTGGGGGGGGCCTGGCAGGGTTGGAACCCAGGAGCTGGGGCTGGCTGGCTGGAGGTCAGGTGCACACACGAGGGGTCAGATCCCCACACCGTGAGAAACTGCCAGACACCTTTCCCTCTAGGTGACTAGGGGCAGGGGGAGTGCCCTGCTTAGATGTGGTTTTTGGGAAGAATGCTGATTGCCCTGCTGAGGGTGAGCAGGGCAGGGGAGGGGTAAGTCAGAGCAGACCCTCTGGAAACAACATGCCATGCCATGCTTTGCTGTGTGACAGGAACAGGGCCTCACAGCTGGGGAACAGCACGGTGGGAGGTAACATATTGTATGGAGGGTGGAGGTGAGCACTTCACCGCTCCCTCAGGGGGCTGTGCCCCTGAAACATGCAGACCTGTGCTCAGCGCTGTCCCTGCAGAGACGGTGTGGCCTGGGGCCTGCCTCCACCCCCTGAAGCTGAATGGGAAGTCTGTCTAATTTGGGGCGTCAGCATTAGGAGTCCCACTTGGTCACATTCGTAGTGCATGTTCTCCAGCGTCAGTTTTCATCAAAAACAATAAAAAAAAAAGTGTGCATTGGCTTTCTGTAAATTATTTCTCACTGGATTCAGACTTGAGCAGGGAAGAGAGTGTTAGTTAGTATTGGACCCCCTCAAAGCGTCACGAGAACAACCTGGATGCTGGCCTTGACATTATTGAGCTTGGAATGAGTGCCTGAAACTGCTTATCTCTAGTTTACTTGATATGTGAGCAAGAGGAAGCCTGATCTGTTTTACTCCAGGATGTGCATCAGGCTTTTTGATCAGCTGAGTGAACGGATCGCCATTGATATATGAAGGTTGTGACACCATTAAATCTCAAACCACGGAGAGGGCAGGGCTGAGATGGCAGTTTAGGAGCCGCTGGTGTTTAGATGGAAGTAGAAGTCATCGTACTGAGTATGATGGGAACATAGACCAGGACCAATAACCAACACAGGGAGTCAAAGAAGGCTTCCTGGAGGAATGGTCATCTATGCCATCCTGAAGGGGGAGACAACAGAACACATTTGTCAGAGTGAAAGAGTAGGGGTTTGGTGGGGGGTGTGCGGGGGTGCGGGGTGGGTAGGGCTATGGTTAAGGTGGGAAGAGGGGCTATGAGGGTAAAGGAATAAAGCCGGTAAGAGGGGTGCACATCAGTGTATTTGCTCGTGAGCTCATAACCGGTGGTTCGGTGAGGATAAGTGAGGACAGAGGTAGGTGCCAGATCATTAAGGGACTTTTCAATATTATTAAAGGAGCCAGACGAGGAATGATAAAGACCCTGGCAGGGGAGACAGAGGGAAGAAAGTTAATTTGACAGGAACTCCTGAACAGGAAATGCAGAACGTGGTAACCATTTGGATGACGGGGTTGAGGGCGACGTGTTGTCTGAGGCAGTTTATCGATTTCAAGGGACAGCATGGTACCATGGACACCGAGAGCCTCTGACAAAATCAGGGTCCCACCTGTTTTCAGCTCACAGCTGAGCCCCAACAGTGTGTGATGCATTTTGCTGTAAGAGCAACTCAGTCGCTGGGTTCTGAATCTGCCACTTGCCCTGGGGAACATCATGGGTTTCCTAGAGAAACAGAAAAGGACAGCGGGAAAGTCCTCCCTCTTTTACAGCCTCCAGTTCAGCAGCTTCATGAAACCTTGAAGTGATAAGCAGGAGAGAAACTCAAGAGAACAACCTTGGCATTATCGAGTTATTGAACGAACTCCAGCAACCATTTACCTTCAGCGTACTTGATGTGGGAGCAAGATAACGCTCTGTTTGTTTAATGCAACGGTGGGCATAGGCTTTCTGATACATTGAGAGAATGCAACCTTTGCTGATTATAGGAAGGTCGTGACACCATTCAGTTGGGGCCTCCAGAAAGGATAGGGCTGAAGATGGGGATCTGGGAGTCACTGGCATGTAGAGGAAAGTGGAACTTGTGATGGAGATGACAAGCAAGGAGAACCCAGGAATGACTGACCTTTCAAGAGTCAGAAGGCCAGGTGTCCAGGGAACATAATAGATGCCATGATGCTCTACCTTGGGCATTCAACCCACCTATCCCCTCAACACTTGTTTACTGAGTGCCAGGTCTTTGCTAGACACATGTCTTACTTAAGGCCATGGGCTAGTGGTCGTTTAGAAAACAGTCCCTCTGGGGAATGGGGTTCCCTGTTTTCTGGGGATCCCCTCCTAGCATTCTGCATGTGGAAGGGAGAACCTGTCCCATTTCTAAATGAACCACTGGGCAGGCGTCTTTGTGGAATCCTGCACTGGGCATAATGTGGGAAAAATCAGATGCAGCCTAGCCTTAAACAGTAGAGAACTTCAATTCTGTGGTCTTTAGAAGTCTTGGAAAACATGAACAAGTTCTATACTTGCCTTTGGAAACATCATGCATTTTCTCTGTAACTGAGCTGATCAGGGTGGCCCAAGGCTTACTCTTTTTTTTTTTTTTTTTAATTTAAATTTTATTTATTTATTTTTAAAATATTTTATTTATTATTTTTAGAAAGCGGGGAAGGGAGAGTGGCAGAGAGGGAGAGGGACATCAATGTATGGTTGCCTTTCACCTGCCTCCAGCTACAGACCTGACTGGAGACCTGGCTTGCAACCTGATTATGTGCCCTGGCTCGGAATTGAACCAGTGACTTTTGGGTTTGCAGGCCGGTGCCTTAAAGGCTTACTCTTTATGAACCACTTCCACACTGGTTCCTTCTCCATGCAGACAGGAGATAGGACTGGCATGAGGCAGCCGTAACAGAAATCTCCCAGGCTGTGGTTTTCAGTCTGCCAGCAGGCATAGCAACATGGTAGTCAGAGAACCTGCGTTGGGACATCAACACCCCTGAATAAGAGTTCTAAGACCTGAACCTAGAAACTGGGCTTCCCTATAAAGAGGGGACTACAGTAATCGAGGTAAGCACGCTACATGATGCTGTGGTTGTGGACATTAAGTCTCAGCCCCTACTCCTTTATACCTAAAGAAACAAGTTGCTTCCTACAGCCTTTCCTGTGACTCCTTCAATGACACGTTTCAGGCTTCAGCTCTGTCGCTGGAAATCTGTCCGATCCTGAGCAAGTCTCCTCTTCTCTCAGGACCTCAGTATTCCCCTTTAAAATGAGGGACTTGAACTGGAACATGACTTTTGAAGGTCCTTCTGATTGAAACTGTTTGGTTGCTTCTATTATTAATGTTGGTTTCATTCAACTGCCTCTAGTTTTTCTTTTTGCTAGAAGGTGGTGCTATTGAGTTCTTTATGTTATTATTACACAGGCACCTCTCCATGTGCTTCAAGGTTGGGCGATTCAAAGTTGGCCTCCCTTAGATGCTATGAACGGGAATGTTTTGTTGATTGACGTGTTTCTTTAGGTCCTTTGCCCACTTCCCAGATGCAATCTGGTTCGGCTTTTTAAGTCTCAAGCATTGATCTGCACTGTCCTCGTTCCACTGGCCTCATTCAGGGCCACAGAAGAGAGTGATGACAGAGGTCTGAAAGGTGGTCCCCAAGACTGGCTGGTGCAGGTTATACCTGAGGTTGGGCTGGTCAAGGGCCTTGGCAGAAAGTGGTTGGCTTGACCAGGACTCACAAGACCATTCCTTACCCCTCACCTCAGACCCCCGTGTCCACAAGTCCCTACCACTCCCTGCCTTCTGTAGTTACTCTTCGTTACTTGAACCCTCATGCCTGGCTCTCCAGATCTGGTTGGAAGCACCTGTCTTCCGGGCAAAAGGTGGCCAGGAGGGTGAGAGGAGGGGCATCGAATTGTCTGACTGGCAGGTCCCCTGCCCAAGAGAGCTGTGGGGTGGGCTGCAGGGTAAGGTCTGAGTATGGGTATGCAGGCACTGGGAGAGACAGTCCAGGAGCTTCCCCAAGTTCCCAAACGCCATTGCAGGCACCTGGGGGGTCTCCTACATGCGGCCGTGAGGCAGCCTGCGTGTATGTGGATGTCAACCACCCGGAGTGCATGGGGGGCCTAAAGAACACCCCCTCTCCTCCTTAATACCCCTTCTCCCTGGAGGAGCTAGGAGTGGGGACAGAGGAGGTAGGGGAAGAAAGGACTGAATGTACCACCTCCACTCCTTCAGGAAAACACAGCTTGAGCAGTAGTGGGTATGTGACTGCAAATTAGACAAGACCCTATGCGCTCACCTGGGCTGGACTGAAATGTTAATATCTAAAAGGGACTGAAAAGTTATGGGGTGCCACTAAGGGATGAAAGAAGGAGACGCAACACAGCACGGAAGGCGTGATGGGATGGAATAAAGTTTCCATTCAAACACTGGTCACAATGATGACTATTGACTGTTTATCCCATAGGAGAGCTGGGCACACCGTTTTCTGGGCAGCCAGCTCCTCAGTTTAGGTGATGTTAGGTATGCATCCTGCACGTCATGCTTTAGGACAGTGGTTTCAACCCCGAGTGCCTTCAGGAGCCAGCCAGGCCGACAGGAGTGAGGGAAGTGGGTCCCAGCAGAGGTTTGGTGAGCCAGAGAGGTCGTGCCCTGTCTCAAGGGGCCGCTGTCCAGCTTTGCCTGCCATCTTGCAGAAAGAGCAGGGAAGGAGCTTGCATCCTTGGCCATGGGTGTCCAATATGCGAACTGACTGTCACCACCATACTACCTGTCTGTCTCCATGGTGGACGATGCCAATGGCCCCAATTCTTTGCCCCTCTCTGTAAATGGCCCTCAGCGTTGGGGACACTTTCTTGTCTCTGAGCTTATTCTTATGACTTGTTGTGGCCAATGGTGTATTAGCAGGTGAGGTGCAAATGGAGTGTTGGGCTGCGCTTGTGAGTGGGCTTCGCCCCCACCGTGAGGAGGGTGGGCTTGAGCTGGCTGCTCACCCCGGGAGGGGAGTGACCTCAGGAGCCGAACTGCACCAGCCAGACCCCCCGCTGACCTGATAAAACTAAATGATTGTTGTGGGCTTGGTGGTGGCTGGTTATGTAGTTGATTTTGTAGCCAAGGGGCTGATAACCTGGCACTACTTTCTGCTGGGCCTCTTGGTGGCCTCTGAGTCTTGTCCTACACAGGCGTCCAGGTGGCCACTCAGGCTCCACGTGAACAGCAGGCCAGGTGAACTCTTTGCCTGATTCCCAGAGGTGACAGGGAGTCTGACCAGGCTTCCCTGGGTGTTTGGGTGTATTCATAGCATTGCTGCCAGTCCCTCCTTCCTGACCTTCGTTCTATCTGCTCTGGTCTCCAGAGGTTTGGTGGCCCACCTCATGTGGAATCTGATTTAGCCTACCTCGTCCATTTTCTTAGCATGTGCACCTGGGCTTAATGCAACTTCAAAGAACTCCTTACCTCCATCACTAATTAATTCGTTACTCCTATGAGTAAAACCTGAAGCAGTGAGAGGAAAATGTCATTAGCAAGAACACCAGAGGCTCATTATTTAGAATAGGTTACCCAGAGCCAGGCTCCCTCCTCCGGAGTTGTTAACCCTTTCCTTGTGGGCAAGGGGAACGCAACGGACATTCAGCAGCCCGCAAAATACCTCCTGTGAGCTCAGCTATGCTAGGCGCCACAGGAAGAGTTATAAACCATGATTTCTGGACTCAAGGGCCTTCAGGATAGTGAGAATAAAGGCTCTGGAGTCATAGAGACCTGAGTTAAGAGTCCTGAGTTAAGAGTCCTGACAGTTTATAACTACACTAATTTTTGAGGGTGAAATGTGCTACAAAGAAAATAAAATGGGAGTGTAATTTAGAGAGGAGGATAAGGAAGAACCCTTACATGGTGATCTGAGGCCAGAAAAGAGGAATCAGCTATGCAGTTGATGGAGTTTGTGTCAATTAAAAAAAAAACATTTTATTTATTATTTTTAGGGACAGGGGAAGGGAGAGAGGCAGAGAGGGCAAGGGACATCAACGTGGGGCTGCCTTTCACCTGCCTCCAGCTACAGAGCTGGCTGGAGACCTGTCATGCAACCTCGTTATGTGTGCAACCTGGTTGGGGAATCGAACCAGCCAACTTTGGGTTCACAGGCCAGAGCCTTATCCACTGTGCCACCAGCCAGGGCTCTTCCTGGTTCTTTATCCTGCCATCCCACTCTGCAGATTTTGGGCTTGGCAGCCTCTATAAGTATGTGAACTGATTCCTTAAAATAAATCTCGTAGACACACGGACACAGACAGACAGACACACACACTCACACACACACACACACACGCACGCACGCACACACACACACTGTTGGTTCTATTGGTCTGAGGAACCCTGACCAATACAGGACGAGGAGGGAGAAAGAACAGAAATCCTGAGGGTAGCAAGTAGTGTTCGAGTCAGCAAGAAGGCCGGCATGGCTGGGTCTGAGTGAGGGAGGGGGCCTCTTAGAGACCAGCCACGAGAAAGGACGATTGGAAAGTGGCTGGCGACCTCTCCGAGGACCTGGCCTGTGCTCAGCCCATGCCCCTTTATTGTCCTCCACTGGAGCGTCTTGCCATCAGAAAGCAGGCTGGATTTGTCTCTGCACTCCCTTAAGAGTTCCTGGATATAAGAAACTCGCAATCAAGATTCCCTGTTAGTTGACCCATGGTAGAAATATCTACTTTTCAAATAATTTCTGTAGGCTAGGCAGTCGCCTCAGCATTTCAACTACATGTTTTTTAGCCCTCCTGGCAATTCCAAGATACAGATATTATTGTTCTTGTTTTATAGGCGAGAAAAAGGGAGGTGAGGTGATGGCCAGCACCAGGTCAGATTCCGGCGTCCCCTCTACCATCCGGATCAAGGGGCCCATCAGTCAAGAAAGTTGAATCTGTCCTTGTTCTTCCGATCGGCTCCTGACAGCTGGCCTGCCTCTGTCCTGCTGCAGCCTGTGCTCCCCTGCTCAGCCCCGCAGCCAAAGCCTGCCCTGCTTTTATTCCCCGTTCTCATCCAGTGTTTGTCTTTCTTCCTCTTTTCTCACAGTGGGTTAGGGCCAAAGTATATGGCTAAACCGGGGTCTCTTCATGGATCTTTTCGCATAACATTTAATCGCTGGTAATGACTGTGCCCCAGGAGGCCCTCGTCCACTGAACCGCACGTTGGCATTTCAATTAGCTGCACTGATGGCTGGGCTTGGGCATTTCACACGTCTGTGAGAAAGCTGAGCCTAGGAGCAGTCAGCGAAGGGACGTACTACCACAGCGCTTCTTGCGGGGAATAAATAACCTCATTACAGCTTCTTTCGCTCCGGGTGAGAGAAAACCAGCAAAGTTCAATCTCTCGGGCAGTTACTGTGCTGGGAGGGGCTCCAGGCCCGCACAGCGGAGGGTTTCTCCCTCCCTTTCCTCTCTCTCTTACCCTCCTTTTCTCTCCCCTCTCCCCCTCCTTCTTCCTTATGCTCTCTCTCCCTTCCTGGCCTCTCCTTTCTCTCATTCTTCATTCTTTCTTTCCTTGACTAAAGCTTTTGATGGAAGTAATAGTAACTTAGGGTCCCCTGGTCTCAGGACCTCATGGATAGAGATAGGGTTACATTAACAGTGGAAGCTGGAGTTTGCATGTGTGCTGCTCGCACACACATGCATGCACATGCACACACATGCATGCACACCCCCCCCATTTGTGTCCCATATAAAGTCCAAGTCCTCTCTTTCTCCCAGAATCCTGCATTTTTAAATTGCTAACTCTTCAAATACACATTAGCCAACAGGCGAGAGGTAGGCTTTAATACTCAATACACCTGGATTCAGATCCTCACTTCAGAGTTTATTCACTCTGTGACTTTGAGCAAATTCCTAAACCTCTCTGGTTTTCAGCTTTCTCACCTATAAAATGAGAAGAATAAATCCAGTATCATAGGAGTTGTCAAGAGCACAAGAGTATAAATGTGTAAAGAGCTTAGTACAATGTAAGAGCAAAATAATTGGTAGGTATTGTATTATTCTTATTTTTAATATGATGAGGTAGCCCTGGCTGGTGTGGCTCGGTGCATAGGCACCGGCCTGCAAACCCAAGGGTTGCTGGTTCGATTCCCAGCCAGGGTACATAACCAGGTTGCAAGCCAGGTCTCCAGCCAGGTCCCCAGCTGGAGGAGGCAGGTGAAAGGCAACTGTACATTGATGTTTCTCTCCTTTTCTTCCTTCTTCCCCATCTTCTCTCTAAAAATAATGAATTAAAAAAAATCTTTAAATACCATGGGGTTATTTATTTTCAGTAACATCCAACAATCTATCCATCCTTCCTGATTTCGTCTCTTATTTTCTTTCGTTTATTTCTTTAGAAGCCTTTACCAGCAACTTTATTACCTCTGAGCACAAAAACCCTCCTTCTGGACTTAGCCTTGAGATCTGAAGGGCTGAGTGAATGATGGGAAAAGGGGCCCCACTTCTTCTTGTGAGCTCTACGCGGCTTTCCATTAGCTAAGGGTCCCCGAGAGCATGCTCTTGCGGCAGCTGCAGATGCCGAATCCAGTTTGCAGCCAGCTCCGGCCTCACTGTGGCCCACCTGAAGAGGTGCATGGGGTAGGGCTCCCTCAGATGCCAGTCCTGAGTCTCTGGAGTTTTCCTGCAGTTCAGGGACACCAGCCTAGCCCAGTGTGCTTTTCTCTAAGGCCTGGATTTAAGCAGTGTAGGTCCCCTTTTCTGTTTCTAACTTTCAATGATTATTTCCTTCACTGATGCACTTTTAGCCAGATTCATTAAGAAAAAAAGAGAGGGCCCAGATAAATAAAATAAGAAACAGAAGAGAAGTTACCATTGATGCCATAGCAATACAGAGGATCACAAGAGAATGCTATAAACAATTGTATAGCAACAACTTGGACAAGTAAGAAGAAATGGATAAGTCCAAGAAACATACAATCTTCCAAGTCTAAATGAGAAAGAAACGGAAAATCTGGGCAATAAAATTCAAGAAGTAATCGAAAGAACTCCTAGCAAACAAAAGTCCAGGACCAGATGGCTTCACAGATAAAGCCTATGAAATATTTGAAAAAGAATTAATACCTATTCTTCCCAAACTGTTCTAAGAACTTGAAAAAGTAGAAATGCTTTCAAACTTACTCATTCTATAAGGCCAGCATCACCCTGATACCATAACCAAAGACACTACAAAACAATTACAGACAAATATTCCTGATAAATATAGATGCAAAAATTTTAAACAAAATATTAGCAAACTAAGTTCAGTAATAAATTAAAAGGCTTATTATACACCATGATCAGTAGGATTTATTACAAGGATGCAAGGATAATTCAATATCTGCAAATCAGTCAATGTGATATAAGACATTAACAAAATGAAGAATGAAGATGATGTGATCACTCCAATTGATGCAGAAAGAGCACTTGACAAAATTCAACAACCGGTTATGATAAAAGCTCTCAACAAAGTGAGACCCAGAGGAGCGTAGCTCAGCATGATACAGACCATATATGACAAACCCACAGATAACATCACACTTAGTGGCGGGAAGGTGAAAGCTTCTTCTCTAAGATCAAGACAAGACAAAAATGCCCCCTTCTGAGTGCTTGTTTGAGGAAATCAAAACACGAAATAGGAAAGATGTTTGCACCCCCATGTTTATTGAAGCATTGTTTAACAATAGCCCAGATATGGAAGCAACCCAGTACCCACCGATGCATGAATGGATAAAGAAGATGTGATTACACACACACACACACACACACACACACACACACACACGTATACGTATATGTATATGTGTATATATATATATATGTATGTATAAAAAGTCACCACAATAAAAAATGACATCTTACCATTTGCAACAGCATGGGTAAACCTAGAGGGTATCATGCTAAGTAAAATAAGTTGGAGAAAAACAAATACTGTATGATTTCACTTATATGTGGAATCTAAATAATAAAACAATCGAGCCAATAAATAAAAAGAAACAGACTCTGAGACACAGAGAACAAACCAATGGTTGCCAGTGGGAAAGGGGTGGGAGATAGGCAAAAAGGGTGAAGGGGATTAAGAGGTATAAACTGCCAATTACAAAATAAGTAAGTCACAGGTTGCAGCGTACAGCAATAACGTCATAACTTTGAATGGGGTACAGACAGTGAGCACTTCATGAGGTACACAAAGGTCTGTCCCGAAAGTATTGAGCCAATGTCAATGTAATTAAAACAATTTGCGCCACTGATACTTTTGGAACGGACCTCATATACCTGTCAAATCGCTATGTTGTGTACCTGAAACTAATACAACATTGCATGTCACGTATACTTTAATCGAAAAAAAAAATTAGTCATTTTAATCTCTTCCCTTGGTTAGCCTAGACCTACATGGTTGCTTTAGAATTCTCTTTTGGCTCTTTCAGTCATCAAGTTAATGACTTTATATCCAGTTAACAATTTTTTTTTCAATCTCTCAGTTTAAGTAGCTGGTGTGGTTTCCTGATTGGACCCTGATTTATACAAAAGCCCAGCATGGACTGGTCTTCATTAAGGCTGTTCTGGGATCAATGGAGATAGCAATAAACAAACAAACAACAAACAAACAAACAAACAGCCCCTCCTGGAGCTTACGTTCTGTTTAGGCAAAACAGAATATAAGTACATTAGGAAGATATAGCATGTCCAAGGAAGATAAGTGCACTCCAGACAAACCTACCAGGACAGGGGTGTAGGGATACTGGCATGAGGGTGGTTTGCAATTTGAGCTGAAATGTTTACATGGCACTGCTTACCATATATGTGAAAATACTTTGTTGTCCAAATATTGAAAATCATTTCATTGGTTTCACTCATAGCACAGCATTTTTGCAAATCTTGTGGAGTGTGTAAAACTAGACAGAGCACAAAATTAACAGGGCTTAAAATAGATGTCCTACCGGAAAAAAAGAAAAGCAAAATATTTTAATTGGGTGGTTCATGAGTAGGTATGTGGTATTTCTCTGAATTTCTAGCATAATCATTAAATCAATCAGTTTTCCTGAAGAACAGATTCTGAGGTTCATTTTAAACCATAGACGCTATAGCTCAGAAAGAGCCTCCATTTTCAAATGATAGCGCTTCAAAATTTCCTCCTCAGTTGCAATTAACAGAAGAATCCAATCGTGTTTGTCTGTACCTCTTCCTTCTTTACATCCCTGAGCACCAGACAGGCCCTTTGAACTGAAGAATGCCCCCACTGGGGATTTCATTGGGCAGGTTTGCCTTGGGTAGCCTTTCCAGGTTTCACAGACCTGAGTCCTGAGGGGAGAGCTGAGCAGAGTGTTCAGGACAGAAGGGCATGGTCACTGGTTGTAATAAACTCTACAGGCCAGGACAGGGGAAATAGGACTTGCATCTAAATGACCAGCCTAATTTTGTGTTGACAGGTGTTGTAATAGGTAGTGCTTTTTTGGTTGTTTGTTTGTTTTTTAACGAAGATTTTACTAAGGCTTGGAAAAAGAAATACAGACTCAAATTGGTACTTTCTAGCAGAATCATCTTTTGTGTTTGTTGGGACACGAGGTGACAAGGCCAGAAAGTGAAAAAGCAAATGTGGGTTATCTAGAGACATGTGCCAGCCTGCTCCATCTGGGATGGCTTTTCTTGGGTCCTGGCTGCAGAAGTCTGGGGATTTCTCCTTTTTGACTTTCTGAAAATGCCCCTAGGTTGTAAGGAATGCTTAGGGACATAGATTCATCTTGTCTTCCCTAGTTAGGTGCCTTCGGCATCATTCAAAGTTAGAGAAAGTTCATTTTATCACCGTTGTAATGGGCCCAGCTAGCATCCAAGTTATGCCGACTGCTAGATGTCAGATAAGCTGATGGACCGGCAGCGGCCCAGATGGCGATGACAATGATATTAACTATTTAGTTGGTGCCAGAAACTGTGCTAAGACCTTTATATGCATTTATCTCATTGAATCGACAGAGCCATTCTATGAGGTAGACATACTGTTATCACCCTTATTTTACACAGGAGGAAATAAAGGCTTAGAGAAATTATGTAGTTCAAGGTGGTTCAGTGAGTAAGGGTTAGAAGTGGGGCTCCCACCCAGCTAGGTCTGCTTGGCAGCACTATGCAAGAAATATATTCATGAGCTGAGTAGAGGGAGAGAAGGTTTCTAAGACAAAACTGCTTCCTGTCCATTTAAATTAGTCAATACTGAAGGGGGTCTGAGAGAAAGGTCATCTTTATACTGTATTTTTGAGACAAACCAGGTCAAATCCAACCAAAGCGTATTTATTGAATGATTCTATTAGGACAGCTGTTATCCTAAGTATGTTTAAGTAACCTGGTTTTATTTAATTTTCTCAATGTCTTGAGGGCTAGAGATCAATATCTTTATTTTACATGGGATCGCTGAGATGAAGTTGATTTGGGTAGCACCGTCTACTTGGTTCTAGTCTTCCTGAAAGCAGGTGTGTGGTGTCTAAAGTTTGATCTCTTCTATAAGATGAGCGGGCTGCTTGTTGCTTTCTTATCTATCGCTGTGAACAAAGCACCCCAAAACTAAGTGACATAGAACAGCACTCACTTTATTGTGCTTGCACTTTTGTTGGTCAATTACAGTAATAATGTCCTCATTTTACAGTTAGCAACACTGAGACTCATCTTACTCAAATGACTTATCTTGGACAAGGTAGCAAAGATCTGGAAGAGACTAAGGTCCTGAACTTGCCGGCACCATGAAAAATGCAGGGGCTCAGCTTGGACTGACTCCGGAGCTGCCCTGTCCCTGCCCACTCATACCATGGCATCTATTTTACTGTGTCCCTCAGACAGCCGTGCCTCTACACAACTTTAGATTTTATCTCCATCCTACCTAATAACATCTGGGAGCTTGGGAAAGGCTCTGTCGGATATTCGTCATGCCCTTGAGTCACTGGGCAATTGCAGAGGGTCTCTTTCCAAAGGGTGAACCAGGTTGGCAACTCGGGGGAGTCTGAGGCACTATTTTTAGGCACCTGTTTCTGTGCAATTCTTGTTTCTTGGTGGTGCTGATCTTCATGGACTGCAAATGGACGACGGCTGTGGATGAACTTGCTACTGACGCCCAGGGCGTGCAGTCCCTGAGCTACTGAGTGATGGGCAATAATTTCTTTCTGGCATCTGACAAGGCTTAAGTATAGACATCATGCTAGAATGTCACTACAGGCTCTTCTCAAGGATTTTTTATACAGAATGGGGAGGGAATGCAGGAGAAGGAGTTTTGAGTGATAAGGGGTAAAAATTTAATTTTTTGTCACATCAACTGCTAAATAAACGCTTAGATTTTCTCCAGGTATCCAAAGCCTTTGCATCTTTGTCTGAAAACCACAATGTCATTTATGCTTCACTGGGACTGACTCTCTTATGCCTGAGTGAAAACTAGAATGTTCTAGTACTTTTACATTCAATACAATACATCCCTGATACCTGGTAGCTGTTCAAGAAATATTGGTAATTGAGTGAAAGAGCTATGAAACTGTGCATTGCAGGTACTGAGAGTGGAAAATGCATTATATTATCAATTGTAATCCTCATTATTCCAGAGATTCATTTGGCCTAGTTTCAGAGAGGGCTCATGCCAATGGACACACCATTCCAATAACAAAAATGCGCAAAGCAAAAACTTTGAAAAAGTCATTTATATCCACTTTTGATTTGATTTCCTCGGAGAACATTGGCAGGGGAAGGTCTGCTTTACCCCTGAAACACTGTCATAATCCCTTTGCCTTTTCTCTCCAACTCTCTCATATCTCATGGCTGCTCCAGTGTCTCTCTCCAGATATCACCTCCAAGAATTACTTCCTTGCATTTCTAAGCAGTTTTCTGTCTTTCCCCACATCCCTGTTTTTAAAAGAAATGCAAATCACCATGGTCTCTTTTCCTTAAAGCAGAAATTTTGCTTCTGGAGAGTAGGAACAGTGGAGAAACTCAGGGAAAAAGTAGAGAATTTTTCTCTGTAGGACAAGGGAAAGGTAAAGGCTATGGAGACCTTTACCTCATGGGAAATTGGATTTTCTATTTTCTAGGCCAATTGCTAGGAATTGGTTTGGGAACAGGCTTGAAATGCATTCTGGTCAAGGAGACGTGGAGAGATCTCCATCGGATACTCAGGTCTGGATGTGAGGCCTGGACTTTAGTGAGCACCTTGTGACCGCAAAGGGTCAGGTGGCCCGAGGATGGCAGACAGGATGATGGGAGCGCCTGGATGCTTTCTCATGGCACCACCCACGTTAGCACCTACGTCGGGTTTCTGGTTATTATTGCAGCCTTCCTCATGGCTTCAGCAACCTGGTTGAAAGAGTGCCTCTTTCACTCACCTTGGGCAGGATTTGGGACAACTATTGAAAAGTGTTTCTGGTTGACAAAATGTGGAATTGTCATCTTCATTTTATAACTTTCTTAGACTAGTGGTAACTTTTAAAATATGTATCTAGGCGTCAAACATCTTCCTGGGCTGGCTGAAGGTGAGGGTTGTTCACCAGTAACTTACGTCGTCTGCTGATCTGACGTAACTGAAGGTCTTGGGATAACTTGCCCTGTAGCATCCTGCGGCATCCAGAATCTCCTGGCCATGCTCCCCCTGAACTTCTTGAGTCCTCTTTCCTAATGGGGACAGAAGGGGAGCCAATGCTATGGGTGGCATCTTCTTACCAGGGCTGCCCCTGCAGTGTGTAGGGGTTGAGGATATTTTTACAAACCCTCTGTCTACATAAACAATTTGAGCTTCCTCAAATTAACATGGAGGACAAATCCTACTTGATTCCCACAAAAGAAATCCCACACTGGCTGGTGGGGGCAATGCTC
This sequence comes from Noctilio leporinus, assembly GCA_004026585.1. NCBI lineage: Eukaryota > Metazoa > Chordata > Mammalia > Chiroptera > Noctilionidae > Noctilio > Noctilio leporinus. The sequence goes on from PVIW01000612.1 coordinate 327,848, forward strand.
TTGCCAGACTACCCTCCTCGAACTAAGGATTGGCCATTAGGTCCCTGGACAACTTGCTAGGCAAAACTCTTGGAGATCCAGGGGGCATGTGGTCAACTCCACCCATAGGAGTGGAAATAGAGGTGGAGAACATCTCAAAAGAGGGAAATGGAATGCACGATCTACTCCTGGACTAGGACTGATGGAACCTGGCTGATAACATCATTTGCCCAACATCCAGAAGTGTCTTTAGAAAATACTCTTAATTACGTAGGCCCCCTTGATTGGATCAAAGGGGCACTTGTTATCACTAGACCAATAGCTAAATACAACTGTGCTTTTCTCTCATGTACCAGGCCCTGTGCTGAATATTTCCCATTGAGCTAGATATTACCATCATTTCATTTACAGATGCAAAAGTAGCGCCTAGGTGCTAACAGACTGGCTTCCTGAGGCAGGGTGGTAGAAAGGCAGCGCTCTAACCAGCTCTGGTCCAGAGCAAAGGCCCCTCTGGGCTGTTTGTGTCCCCGTATACCACCCCCAACTCCTGCCCCTAGGAGTTCCTTCTCCAACTTGTTCAGAGGGTCTCCCATCTGGTCTTTCTCATTAGGAGTCTGACTTGAGTCTGTATCTAATGATGTCCCTATGAGCCCCTTTCTTTGATGGCATTTCATATTACAGATGCCTTCTTAGATTCAGAAATACTTTTCCAAACAATATTTACCTGTAGTTCTGGTTGTAGGCTATGTTTCTTTGTGGTGGGCTGGTTCTGAAAATACTACAAAACAATAGGGTTCCAGTTGGGCCCCAAGGGCCCCTTTCCCTGGATGCAGGTGCTTATCACTTAGATTTTTGAATTGTCGCCCCAAGACCTTTCAAAAATGTCTGTTTCCTCATTCCATTATTTTCCAAGGGAAATAAACATATCATTTCCCAAGGAAAGCATGAGACCTGGCTTGCCACCTGGTTATGTGCCCTGGCTGGGAATTGAACCAGTGACCTTTGGGTTGCAAGCTGGCACCTTATCCACTATGCTACCAGCCAGGGCTTCATATAACCCTCAATCTTATTACAAGGTATTCATTTACTTTTATCTGCTGGGATATTCAACGATGGAAGACAAATAGCAAATGCACAATTTTGAAGTTAGCAGTTATTTCAGAATGGCTACATTGTCCCCTACATGTTGAAAATGTTGTCAAGGTGTGCTTGCTAGCTGATTGCCCTCCTTCACACCCCTACAAATCATATTTGAGAAATAGAGGCAGAAAGTGAAATTTGACAGCATCCTTACATATAATAGGACAGAGTGTTTCATGTGTAATTTGCAAATGCATTAAAGTAACCAGACTATTAGTCCAACGTTGGCCAGAGAAATTTGCATTATACAGGGATCGGTAGGAACTTTTTATTCCTTATGAAAGAGACCTCATTTTGTTTGCTTTGTATGGTTCAGGTCAGTGAGTAAGAGGACTGAAAGGTTGGCGAGCAGCCACAGAGCCTGCAATCTGAAAATTTTACATCTGTCTGCGGCATGTTATCAGAGCACAATGAGCTTGATTTGGGAGAGGCGGGAGGTCCTCCACACCACTTTCCTCTGACAGAAACATCTATTGTGTGACCCAATGAGCTGGTTTGAATTCCTATAGCTTATGGTTCTACCTTCCATTGTCAAACGGTTAAGCTTTCTCCGACTTTTGACACTTCCATTTCATATGATTCTATGACAAGGAAATTGCGGCACCTAAGATTTCATTTAAAGCCGGTTTACTGTAATAGGCTGATACCGTGAGGCCTGCAAGTCTGATCCTCTGAGGACTGAGAGGGTTGAATTTGGAAAAATACAAAGGTTTAGCAGGGATGCCACATGCCAGCTATCATCTAGCTACCATCTTGCCATAGATATGCAAAGTACCTTAACAGCTGAATTATCTTCTTCCCCCATCCCACAGACCATGGACCATGGGGACTTTGGGGACCCCACTCTGTACCTTGTTTCATTGTGACTCTGGCAGTCTCTATGATGGGACAAGGCAGAAAAAGAGAAGATGTATATTTTAATAACAGCACGGGGACTTTTGCCCTTCCTTTTCAGTTACTTCTCCTTTCTGGGGACACCCATACACCAGGGTTACGTCACCTTCAGTACTCACACACTAGACCTTATTGAATTTTTGCCCACGTCTGCCTTTCCTGCCAGACTCTCATGGACATTAGAAATCATCTCGGGTCTCTTCTTCCACGTCCATCTCCCTGCTCTCGGGATGCAGCCCAGTGCCAGCAGATATGCTGATTTATTTTGTTAATGTCCTTTTATCCTCAAGTTGGAGAAGTTGTAAAAAATTCAGAGAAAATAGAGTTGTGCCTTTCAGACCAATGACTTCAAATAGGGAGATGGATGAGGGAGGTGTGCAAAATGACCATTAACTATGTCATTATAAGTGATCCTTGTTCAGCTTGATGAGAGTGAGAGGAGAAATAAGGGAACAGGCCATGAGCGGGCTGCGCAAGTCGGCTGAGACCAGGAAGGCAAGAAAGTTTCAGCAGCAAACCAAAGAAAGGCAGGGGTTTTAAAAGGGGATAAAGTGGGGCAGGGTTGGGGGGGGGGGTGGTCTGTGGTTTGAAGAGGCTGTGTTAATGGCCTCCAGGGAGTTGGCCTGGAGAACAGAGAGGCTGACCACAAGAGGGGAGTTACTAGGTTCTCACAGGCAGGCTGTGATATCCTTGAATGACACAGGCCTGATCAGCAGGCCAAGACATCTTTGAAGGACATAGGTGATCACTATCATCAGCAGTTACTGAGGAGGCAGCAGATTTAATGGGGTTTGATAAAATTATACCAGGATTCGCAGGTCTTATGCCTAAGAATCCTAATGTAGCAAATAAGGTAGACAACTATAAAGTCAGTATGTCTGCAGCAGAATGAGTAAACTGAGGCTCTGTAAAAGTACTACAAAAAGTTAAAAGGTGAGTTTAGTTACATGCGGAGTAGGAAAGAGAACAAGAAATACAGATATTCATACAGCAAGTAATGTGGTAAAAAATGTGGCAGAGGGAAACAGATGTTATTGCCTGTCTTGCTTTATTTATTTTTTTTGTGGCCAACTCTTGAACTTTTATATCCAACCCTCTTTTCTAGGAACTGTCTATATCCTTGACCAGATGATTTACATAAGGGTGGTCATAAATATGTAACTTGACTTGGTCCCCAGCTGGGTGGATTGGTCCAGGGACTACTGGATCAGGTTTGGCCAATAAATCTTTTCCTGGGGACTCTTAAAATTGAAGCAAAGAGATTTAGAGGACTGTCAATTTCAAGTTACCAAATTCCTAAGACAGAAGAGGTGGGACCATCCAGTGGCTGTGTTTCCCATTAGCAGAAAAACCTAGTCTGTAGTGGTAGAACTTCAAGGCAGGGCAGAAAGAGAAACGAGGGTGGAAACCACTCTGGTTGCCCAGGCAGACTCCAGCCTGTGGGTCTTGTGTCTTCAGACCCTATTACACATCAGCCCTTCTCTCTTAGGTTGATCAACCTCTTTATTTCCTTTGCCTAAGGAAGTTGCAGTTCTCTGTTACAACCAGAAGAGTTTTAGTAAATATATTTGTTCACCAAGATGAATGGAAGCAACTGGACAAGGTGGAGACCCTCTTTGATGCGATTAAGTTTCAGTAGAGCAACAAATGTAATAAAGAAATAAAGAAATAAGACATTTCCGTTCAAGTGTCTCAGCCCAGAGCACTTCCATCCAAGGGCATCCAAGGACATTAGGAGCAGTTGGTGTGACTCAGAGCTCTTCCTTGCAGTTTTCAGGAATCACAGAGGGTATGGGATACGTCACATGATGGGAAATAGAAATGTATTTCCTGGAAGGACACAAGGGAGTTTCATTATCTTTGCATCCCAACCTATATACTCTCCTCGATCTTTAAGCATTTTCTCCATGCAATACAGACACTATAACACCTCCTTGCATTACTCACACGCCCTGAGATATCACCAGATATTAGACAGTGCTTTGGACACCTCTTCTCTCTGTAGAAATGGCAGGGATTGTTGTTTTTATTAAGCTGGTTAAAGTAATAAACAGAAAGCAGTTGGCGGCTTCTGTTATTACCAAGTTACATTCAGGTAATAAATGTTAATATGTTTAGTATTATATGATACAAAATATAGATTCACTGTCAATGGTACATTCTAAATGAGCATTTTCCCCCCTTTGGATTCAGTTATTCTCTTGTGTAATAGTAATTTTACTAGGGTGAGGTAGCATTCTTAGACATTTTCACAAGATTAAAGAAAATCTTGTAAGATTTGTTGTCCAATGGGTTGCAAACACTAACAGAGCCCTGAAACAAAGCAGCCACTTTCCTCTCTATAAAATTCTTTAGCCTCTTATGCCATAAAATCAGAGAGGACGCAGAATGACTGTGTAGTATGAGGGCATGGAAGTCAGGAGAGGAGAGACTGTTAGGAAGATGATCTCAAAAATAACAAATGCAGCAGATTAAAGACAGTTTGTAAATGGGAGAGATAGCCAGTCATTCATCAACGCTTGGTAATTCTCTCTTTGTAATATCCATGTTTCAGCCCTCTCTGTTCAATCCCTAATGGCAGTTGTCAAGGTCCAGGTCTCCACTAAATCTTTCTAAATGACTGCAGTCAGCTCCTGATCGGTCTCCCAGCACCTCCTGTGTCCTCACCCCTCCTCCACTCTGGAAATGTGACGTGCAGACAGATGACAGGCATACAGTGATTCACCTCCTTCCTGTACCTCTCTCTTCCATCTTCCTCCTCCTTCCCTCTCCTTTTCACAAAGGACAAACTTCTCCAATGATTTTCTTCTTATTGGACTGGGACCTCCCTTTTGTAAAGTGTGTATCAATTACACCAGGAAAACTCCTGATATGTTAAAGGAGAGAAACAAAGGACTTTAGAAAACTCTCTTTCTTGACAAAACCTGTATTTCAATACTGTTGTCTGGGGTCAATTTAGCGACCATAGTTCTTCCCTATCTTTATTTTCTTACCTCTACCTCAGGCATGGCAGATGGACCATTGGGATTGATGACACAGATTGTGTACACAGAAATGCAAAAGAGAAAAGCCCACAAATTGTTTTAAAATATTGTACTGATGATTACCCTTGTTTTATGGAAGAGGAATCTGAGGCTCCTAGAACTTAAGTTTCTTTCTTTTTTTCCCCCACAAAGCCATGCAGTTAGTGACATACAGAACTGTCGTCTCAGGAATGTGCCACTTTCAAGGGGACCCTACAGAATACTGAAAAGTTCTGCCTATTGGAGAGAGAATTTGGAGTCCCCAGGAGAGAAGGAGTAATGGCTTGAGAAAGAGGCAAGAAGATGGATGGAGACGGAGGGCAGGTGATGCAAAGGCAGTGACCCCTTGTCCTGTATGCCCTGTTCCCATGGTGGATGACTTCAGCGACAATTTCCACTTGCTGGCACAATTTCCATGTGAATATCTCCTGGGTTTCACTTCCCTGCCCCATAAATTCTGCAGAGGATTTAATGATGTGTGCAAATTTGTGGTGCTGAGTGACTTTTTTTTTTTTTTTTTGGTGGGGAGAGGGCGTCTCAAAAAAGGGCCTGAGTGTCCCATCTGAGTGACACTGCCCTTGACCAAGGGGGCACAGAGAGACACCTTAGGCAGTATAGGAAGGAGAAAGCCACAATTTTGGAGCGAGATCTCTGGAGTCATTTTTAGACATCTTACAGGGAGGACTTGAACACGTAGAGTTTGAGCTCATTTTATTCAGTGCTCCTCAAGGCAGGTGAGCCCCAGCTGATCTGTGCATTGTATCTGTCCTACCCACCACACCCCTTATTCTTTAAGTGTGATGACCAGACTGCCTATTCCCTTCCATCCTAGAACCCCATATAGTTCCTTTTTCATGGCAATAATGCATCGATGGTTTGTTTGGCAGAGATGCTTGAGGAAACTGGTCCAGTGGGAGGGATCCCAGGGGCAGAGGCCCGACTGCAGGGAGTTCAGGACAAAGTCTGAGATGAAGTGCAGACATTGGAGCCATCAGCCACACATCCAAAAGAATGGGTAGGCGTCGCTAAAGTAGCAACATGGTTGAATAAATGTATTTTTATGATTCAAGATAAAGGGTACATGGCTATTGCAGTTGACAATGTGGCCATCCTTGACCAGGCTCTTGCTTACTTCTCTGGTCTGATTGCCACCCACCTTCCAGGAGGACACTGTGCAGCTCTACTGCACCACCTGCAGTCCCTAGAAGGCACCACATGCTTTTCCATAAATGATGGACCTTCCAGTCTTCTCCCTGCCTGAATTTCCTTTCCCACCCTCTTTCTGCTTGGCCAAGTTCTCTTTTTAGCTTGGGAGATACCTCCTCCAAAATAACTTTCCCAGTGCCAGCCACCTTGGAGTTTTCAGAGTAACCTTCCCCTTCCGCTGTGAATAGAGTGATTTTCTGTTGAGTAAGCTGTCTGGATGCTGAGTTTTTGAGGGCAGGGACCATTGTGTTTTGTCTCTGTGTCACTGTTCCTTAGTCTGCCACCAAATGAAACTGCAATGATTTTTCTATCTGCTGGATGCAGTAAGAGCAAATAGCACTCAGCCATTTGCAGCATGAATTATATAAACATTTTACGGTCTGCTTCCATTTTATGGTTTTAAAAGATAAATGTTTTTTTATTGTTGTTATATTCATGGCTGTTTGATTCTAACTTCCTTTTCCTCACATCGCCCTGTGGTCCATTTCAGGCCTGTATAGAGTTCTTGGAGGCAGTTGTGTTAAAAATGGATCACAATATTTTTCTTCTTTTTTCCATTGAAATGACCACATCTCAGGACTACATCTCCCCCAACCCTGCCCCCCACCCCCACCCCCACCCCAAGAATACAGTATATCAATCTCTGGGCAATGGCTGCTTCTAGTTCCAAGTGACAATATGTAGGGCAGCTATAAACATTTTTGCAGAGCACATTGTTTTCCTTTAGAATTAATTTCTCAGAAAAAATGATCCAAATTGTGATTTTGGGGTCGCAGAGTGTAAACATTTTTATGACTTTTGCCACTGCCTGCCAAACTGCTTTTTGCAAAGATTGCATCACTTTAGAGAGATACCCCTAATCTTGTTCTTCCCTGTCTTCTTGGTGGTTCTTGACCATTTGAAAAAAGAATGAATAATAGATTTGTTTTTATTATTTTGGTGGATATAAGTAAATGTTCAGAATTGTTTTAACGTATATTTCTTTGTTAGTAAGGAAGATAATTTTCCTGCGCTTTCTATTGCATTTTTTGAAGCAGTTATCTACAAAGAGAGAAATCATCTGAATGTGGAAGGAGAAAAAAGCTGAGGTGACTAATGGAGAGAAATTAAACAACGTTGCTGAAGAACAGGAGGTGAGTTTATACTTGCAAAAATGGAGGGACATCTTCTCCTAAAAGAGGCAAAAAGAAAAGATGAAAAAGGGGAAGAGACACAACACTCAGGTATAATAAGTAACGTTGATTAGGCACTTACTGTGTTACTGCAACTGGGCTGATTGCTTTCTATGGCATCTCTCTTTTAATCATCAGAACCACCGAGTGTACACAGGGGGAAACTGAGGCTCAGTGAGATCAGTGATTTGTTTGTTGTTACATAGCAGGTCTGTGTACAGCCAGGTTTCAGACCTAATTCAGAGTCTCTTCCCTTAACTGCTACCCTGCACCTTACAGCTGACCTGTGTGAAAGGAGGTTCGTTTTTGTGGTGCTGATTCAGTAAAAGGGAAAGGGGGGTGATCTTCCAAGAGGAGCTATAGTGAGGACAGTGTCCCAGGGACACAAGATGATCCCAACAATGGTGGGCTTCGGTTTGGCATGAACCTGGCCGGCATATTTCTGTGACACTTTCTGATAATAGTCTGGGTTTTGGGATCAAGAGAGCTGAGAAGGCAGAGGGGGATGCTTCTACGTTTGTGTGTTTTGGGTTGCAGTCAGACTGAGGAAAGGGCTTTTGCTTAGAACAGCAGAATCACAGTGGCTGACCAGGTTGCCCAGGCTAGATAGGGACCCACACGTGGCCATGGGAGCCAGCTATCTGCATAATTCTGTGACCACAACTACCATGGTTACCATCAGCACTTAACTAGATATTAATAAAAGAAAGAGGAGAAAAGCAAGTTACACACAGAGCTAATAATCTAGGGAGCATGAACCTGTTTGCTTCACCAGGAAGCTTCGACTTCACACTCCCTCCTTCCCCACCCCAGCACCTGATCGCCAGGGTGGAGGGGGGCGGGCACGTTCACAACAGAAGTCAAAATGGCCAAGGGGTGGGGTGTGCTGGACCACGGTGGCCTGTCAGTCTAACTAGGGGTTGGGCCCATCAGGGAGCCCATGAAAGCTTGGGGAGTTGATTGGTCTTTTTTTTTATTTTTATTTTTTTAAAGACTTATTTATTATTTTCAGAGAGAGGGGAAAAGAGAGAAACATCAATGTATGGTTGCCTTTCACCTGCCTCTAGCCACAGACCTGGCTGGAGACCTAGCTTGCAACCTGGTCATGTGCCCTGGCTGGGGAATCGAACCTGCAACTTTTGGGTTCGCAGGTTGGCGCCTTATCCACTGTGCCACCAGCCAGGGCTGATTGGTTTTTTGTAAAAACCTGTTTTTCCCAAACCTGAGATATATAATCCCATGGGAACAAAGGATCTCTCTCTCTCTCTCTCTCCCTCTCTCTCTCTCTCTCTCTCTCTCTCTAGTTAATGCACTCACTCCTCACTCACATGTTGGTAAGTTCCCTCTCACTGGGAGCATGTCACCATGTGGATCTAGTAGCCCCGGAGCCCACAGCAGACTGTGCAGAAACTCTGGATGCTGGCTTCTGTTTTGGCCTTGCTGAGGACACAGTTAGACATTTTCCCATGGTGGGACAGGCAGAAATGGGACATTAGAAACCCTGTAATTGTGTAGGGGCAACCTCCTACACAAATCAACCATTGTTGCTATACCACAGTCTCCTGTGCGTGGATCCTTGGAATGAATGCTTCCCCCTTGATCCCATGGGCGAGCCTAATGGCCACATACACCATCGAGACTGCAACCGCTGTGTTAGTCAGGGTTCTGCTGAGAAGCGCACCCACGGGATGTACATAGATACATGCTATAGACCCACTACGGGGAATTGGATCACACAGCTCTTGGGGCTGAGGGGATCTAGAGCTGGAGACCCAGGAAAGCCAGTGGTGTGACTCCAAACAGGCCGGAAGCCTGAGAACCAGGGGAGCTGATGATGTAAATGCTAGTTGCGGGGCAGAAGGTGAGATGAGCGGTCCCAGCTCCAGCAGCAAGGCAGACGAAAGGGGCGAAGCCCCCTTCCTCTCCATTTTGTTCTATCCAGTCCCCCAAGCACTGGGTGTGGCCCTGAAAACGTCTAATCTAGGCACCCTGTGGTCAGTTGTAATTAACTATCACAACTACTAGCGGCCATATAACACAAGTTGATCACCTGTGAGGTTCTGGTCCGGGTGGTAGGGGCTTTGTGTGGCTTAGTTAGGCCTGCCGACCACGCCAGGCGGGCAGCGTTCTATTCTGCGCCTGTCCAGCTCTGAGGCGTCTCAGCCCTTGTTGGTTCTGCTCCTTACTGCAGAGGTCGGGCCTCTGCAAACTGCACTTCCCAGGCGGTTTGGTTTACTGGCTGCTGTTAAGCCAATGAGCCATGCCACCAGCAGCGTCTATGCTGCCTTCATACTCCTACTCCCCAACTCCTCCTCACTATGACTCCAAGCCACAGATAGGCCCCTGGTGACTCCAGTTTCCCCCGAGGCAACAGGTGCCATTGTTATTCTCGTTTGGTACATAACAGAGACAGAGTTACTTTCCCAAGATTGCTGGCTAGGAAGTGGTGTGGCTAGAACGCAAACTCAGGCAGCCTGACTAGGAAACTGAGGCTCGGGATGTCAAGAAACAAGCCCCAAGTCCTACTGCTGAAAGGTGTTGGGGCCAGGGTTCGAATGCAGGCTGCCCGAGAACAGGGGCGGCAGGTGGGGAAGCGGAGGAGGGCTCCCGATGCAGAAAGCCCCTTTGTCCTTGACTTTGCTGCCCCCTGAGCCTGGAAGCTTGGAGGCCAAAGCTGCCCAGGGAAGGAGGGAGAGAATGAAAAGGAGAAAAAGGAGGAGGGGAGGGTCCAGGGCCTCTGCAATGCCTTGTCTCTGAACGTCCAGATCCACACAGCTGACATCAGAGACTTCCGAATACACGGCACACAGTCCCCTTGTTGTCCCCTGGGCCAGCTGGCCTTGATTAGCTCTAGGCATCAGCGCTTCTCCAAAGCCACTGCCCATCAGGGGGGGGCCTCTTGCCTTTTGCCCAGGCTTTTGATGAGAGGGCGCGGGGGTCTAGCGGCCCAGCGAGGACACTCTCCCTTCAGGTGGCAGGGGACTGCCTGAGAAGGCCTTAAAGGTCGGAAGCAATTTGCAGCTTTTGTTCAGGCTGCAGGGTTTGGGAGGGAGCGGTCCTGTCCGTGGGGGAGCTAATTAGGCCCAGGAACTGTTTGGCCACCGCACAAGTCACTTGAAAGCCCTCTGAGACGTTGAGGTGAGGAGGACAAAGACCACTTTGTGCTTGGTGGGCAGCTGCGCTAGTAGCAGGTTTGGGAAATGAGGTCCGAGGAGACCAGTGCTCCACAGTCCTCGAGGATTTGCCCAGTGGGCTGGCCCGGAGTGGCCGTCCTGTACTTCCGTCCCGCAGCTGGGTGTCGAAGGCCACCGTCCTCTAACGCTATTCACTGTTTCTGGGACGTCTCTCCATACGCTGTTGCAGCCTTATTAATAAACGATCCTCACTCTCATCGGTGAATTAACCATTCTGTAGTGATTAATGCACTTCGCAAGAGTGGACTTAGAATATTCTGAAAACAGGTCCCCTAAGGAAATGAAAGATGTCTTGATTATTTATAAGCCACAATGACTGCCAGGCGTTTTTTTTTTTTTTTTTTGGAGAAAAGGAGCAAAAATACGTGTTCTGAGACCACATTTGGGATGATAGGGATGAATGGGGAGTATGGAAAAAGGCTTCATTTTGAACATGAGTAGACACCGTTCTAACTTTAAACTCCCTACCTGCTCGCATTCTGTTTCAGTTACCTCATCTAAGTGAGGAGAATCGTGGCTTCTCAGGAGAGCGAATAATAAGTCAATAACCCAGGCAAGGCACACAGCACGTGCTCAGTGGACACGGGCTGTTATTATTGTCACATAAACACTGAGGACGAGGTATCCAAGTTGAAAGGTAACCACCACAATTCAGCCTCCCACCATCTAATGTTTCAGTCTTTCCTTTCAGCGGGGTTGTCACTCTGACACGCCATTCGTCCTCTTAACACCACACACCTGCCTCATCACCAGCAGGTTGTAGTCATTGCCACTGCCATCCTAATTAGTGTCCTTTGGTCTTCCACAGGAATGGCTAGATAGAATTGTACAGGTTTGCTCAAGAGTTAGGCTAGCTATTACAGCTTAATTATGCCGGGGCTGTTCACGGTTTTCTAGGTCGGAGGTTTCTTTCCTGGTGTTGGTGCTTTGAACTGTTCTCTTTTGATGCCCATTGTGTCGACCTCCCAGGGCCCCATTCTCAGGGCCCAGGTTTCCTACCGAAAAAGCTTCCTTGTCCTGGCTGCAAGTCGTCAGAAGCAGGCATGCTTCCTTGTCCCCAGGCGGTTTCTCTGTCCTGTGTTCCTTGGGCAGCCACATTAACAGCCTGCATTTGCCTGTAGGGAGTAGGACGCATGGCTGCCGGGTGGCCTGGTGTCCTTAAACATGCATGGTGGAGTCATGAGCAAACGGAGTGTCAGTTAATGCTTACACGGAGAGTATTTGTGAGGTTTCAGGCACTCTGCTCCCTGCTGGGTGGGTATTATTAGTATGTACAATGAACACATTCGGAAAGCCCGCAAGGGTGGGCTCAGCACACTTAGCTTTCAGTTGTGCCTGAGTTACCAGTGGTGTGACCTTGCCCAAATCACTTGCAGGCCTCCCTCAACTGCCTTACCTTTGGATATTTTTGTCTCCCCTTTCCTCTCTTTTCACCCTAAGGGCACCCCCTCATTTCTTCTCTCTGCCACAGGATCATCTCATGGCTTTCAGGAAGCTGAGTCAGGCACCAAGTCCACATGCCTCTGTGGCTTTTCTTCTCAAACCTCTGCTCCTGCAGGCCTGTCTCCTTTAGCAAAACTCTTTAGGTCAAAAAGGCATTGACCTAAATGCCTTTGTGTTCCCAGGAAGTCTCAGCCCATCTCTCCCTACTTTTATAATCCTAGTATTTAGGTCTATTATCCATTGTCTTAAGTTTAATTTTGGCTTATGCATAAGATAAAGGTCTTAGGTTTTAAAAATCCTATTATTTCTTATGACCATCTAATTATTTCCAGCACTACTTGTTAAAAAGACTACTCATTTGCCATTGAATTGCTTTGGGGAAATTCTTTAAAATTATTTGACTTTCAATATAGGGTTAATTTCTGGACTGTGTCTCTTAGTCTCTAAGTCATTTCCTTAAGTCATTGTCACACTGCCTCAATTTATAGCAAGTTTTAAAATTGGATGGTGTGGTAGAATGATAATGTTGACAGGAATAATGTTCCATTTTACCTGAGGAATGTAGTAGAGAAGAATAGATAAACCGGAAGTTGGTACAGGTGGCAAGCCTTCCATGTGCTCTGGTGATAAGCCAGAAATCTCTCTAAGGCTTGGCTTACAAAGGGTGTTCAGGGTGGACTGTTGTCCATGTCACATCACAAGGGTGGCATGCGCAGATGCCTGACCTCATTTTGCTTTCAAAATTGCCCAATAGTAGGGGAGCAAAAAGGGGATGGATGTAATACAACAACAATAAAATTAAAAAAAGCAACAACAATTGCCCAATAGTTTCCAAAAGCTGTGTGCTATGTGTTGGAACAACCATGTCAAAGAGAAGGGGTGAAGCCCTGGCTGGTGGCACAGTGGATAAGGCACCAGCCTGCGAACCCAAACGTCACTGGTTTGATTCCCCTGCCAGGACGCAGAACCAGGTTGCAAGCCAGGTCCCCAGTCAGGTCCTTGGCTGGAGGCAGGTGTAACGCAACCATGCATTGTTTCTCTCCCTCTCTCCCTTCCTCTCTCTCTAAAAATAATAAATAAAAATTAAAAAAAAAAAAAAAAAAAAAAAGGAGAAGGGGTAAACCTGAAGCTGGTTTTCAATATCTCAAAAGAAGCAGGCAGATCTTAAGTTCACATAAAATGAACACCTCTGTTGTCTTTCACAGCCAGACTAGAGGGAGGTGATTGTTTGAGTTTGCTTTGTAGATGTGTTCATAAAGCAGAGGGAAGACCTTAGAAGCAGTACAAAGCCAGTCTGTAATGGCATTTCGTTTTTCACAAGCTTTGCATCAAATAAAGCTTGTTTTCTCCATACTGCTACTCCGAGTCGTTGCAACTTCATAAAATAATCTAGGAGACATTTGCAAACATCGACCAAAGGTGAAATTCCCTAGGGGCCTGCAGCAAGCTCTCAAGGGGCACAGGTCACTGGGCCGCGGTGGAAAGTTCCCGAGAGCACTCAGTGCCGGGCTCAGTTCCCGGTGCTTCCTGTCCACGTGAGCCTCGGCTCCCTTTCCTCCTCTCCCTAAAGGTGACAGCCTATTAGCCATTACTGTTAACATAAAGACTAGATCACGTATTTAAAAATGATCAGCTTATGTTTTTCAGAGCTCAGTCAAATGGAATAAAATAAACCATAAATAAATCCAATAGAGCCACGTTCTTTGGTCAAATCCACACCCCCAACCAAAATCAAAACCAAACCAAACCAAACCAAAAAACAAGACAGAAACCCCCACCTAAATCCTAAGGTTCCAGAACTGAAAAAGGCCAGTCCTGTCAGCCGGCCTAGCTCCTTGCTGGGCAACCTCTGTCCGTCTGAGCTGTAGTTTGGAAACGGGGCAGGGAAAGCAGGCCAAACCACTCAGGGCTCAGCTGCCAAAACCAGCCCCTGCCCCTGCCAGGAACCCCCCAGCCTTGGTGGGAGCTCTTGCTGGAGCTCAGGTGCTAGGATCTGAGCAGCTGCAGGCGGTTCTGTAATTAGCTACAGTCGTTAGTAGCACCGGAACAAAAGTCTAGCAACAAATCCATCTCTGCTGTGCATCTGTCAGACACTGTACTGGAAAGGGGGCTGTCCTTAAAATAAATGTACCACAACGCTGCTGTCCCTTAAATCTTCTGGAGCAACTTGTTGAGGCAGAGTCGCTGCTGGCGCCTAAATGATTGGAACGGCAGAAATGAGCAAGCTTGAAGTTTACAGCCTCTGCTGCCCACAGAGCCTTTTCCTCGTCCTTCAGAGCCTCACGTGTGCCCCCTGGAGGGGCCCCTTTCCAGAAGAACCTCTTGCATGTCTGCCTTGAATTGAGGAACATGGTCTGACTTATTTCTCATCCCTTCAGACCCTGGGGATACCCATTTGTATCTTTCACTCTTACCAGCAATAGAAATCATTTCAATCACATGCCACTCAAATAAAAGGCATGCATATTCTTTTTAAAGTAAAACCGGGTTTGTTTTGAAAGGCGTACCAAACACATCGACAAAATAGGGTTGCAACTTAGCAGAAAATGAGTTTCTCTCTCGTTTTTCCATACAGGTGTTGAGGCCTATGGTGTAGGCCAGAAAGAGAACTTGGAGCCAGACCTCGATGGTCAGGTGACTTATGTGTTAGGCTGGGAAAGGTGATCGTTTGACCCCCCTCCCCCACCTGCTCTGTTCATTATCTTAGTTCTCATTTTGTTCCGAGTCCATTGAGGAAGGGAGATGTCAGGTGCTCGCTGGAAATTTCCAGTAATAATGATCTCATTTCCCTGACACCAATGAGTTAGTTCTACCATTCCAATTCAGGTCATTTTGAAAGTTTTCGCTCACCTGGAAAATTGCCATTCAAAATGATTTTTCATTTCTATTGGAGAGTCACATTCTTCTTGCAATAAATGGCTCTTCCGACCCCTGGGTAGCAAAAGACTGGCTGGACTTCTATCAGTAATGAAAGGGGACGGCTGGCTGCTGGCTGTGGCCCCAGTGATGGGTGCCCACAAGCACGCATATGGGATTTCGCATGAAAGTTCCATTAACAGTTTGAAAAGGCTCAGAGTAACATAGTCCTGTGCTCAGTTTGTGGAGGTGCCTTCCCAATGGCTCTTAGGCCTGAGAACCACACCTGTTATTTATTTATTAATTATTTCCTTAGCGATTCATTTCACAGGTACTGCATGTGTTATAAATATTTTTAAAATTTGCCTTTTTAAAAATTATTGTTCTTGTACAGTTGTCCCAATTTTTCCCATGTTGCTCTTCCCTGTCCCACCCTCCCTTCCGTGCCCAGAGTCAATCCTCACCCTATTGCCCATGTCCACAAGTCAAACCTGATCCCTGACTAGACCCTTCCCTCTCTTCCTCCCCTCTTCCTACCTGGTTACTGTCATGCTGTTCCCTGTTTCCATGCCTCTGCTTCTATTTTGCTCATTTGTTTGTTTTGTTTATTAGGTTCCTCTTATAGGTGAGATCATCTGGCATTTGTCCTTTGCCACCTGGCTTATTTCACTTACCAGGATACTCTCCATCTCCATCCCCTTAGGTGGATAAAGGGCAGGCCTGACGTGTCACTCAGGGTGCTGGCAGAGTCCAACACCAGGCCTTGGAGTGTTTGATGCGTGAGTGTTAGCCTCAAGCATGCTTTGTGAATTGCTGTCCCTGACAAGGTTGCGTGACTCAGCTGGCAAGATGAGATAATGGGTTTCTATATTTATCTGGGCTTTCTAGGTGCCAGAACTTATTTTTTCAGCTTTGATTTAAAACCTTACCATTATAAAAGTGGTGGTGGTGGGGCAGGTGGGTGCCGGATGACACCCAACCAACTGAGCTCTGTCGGTCAGGGGTGTCTGACAGCGAGAGGAAAGACTTGCTTAAAATCTCTTCTGAGCCAGAGTGGTGAGTGAAAAATAAGACAAGGGAGTCTGGCTAGACTTTATATTTTACAAAGCCAGGAAAAGTGTCTTTTGCCGAAGGTAAGTGCTTGAAACCCATCTCAAGACTTGAGTGAAGGTAGCTTGGCTTAGCCTTAATTTAAAACAGAAAAGGGCCAAATGAATCAGTAGAATGGTAAACCCGGGGGAGTCAAGGAAAATTTCAAAATGCTTCTCATATTTTGTTACTGTATTCTGGTTCCTGTCTTTTTTCTAATCCATCTGGTTCATGGCTGCAAGATTAATCTGCCTGAAATTACTACCATCTAGTAGTGAGTGACCCTTTCTCTGCTCAGAAATCCACAGGAGTGACTTACTGTCCCCAGAAGGAGACCAGAGTCAATAGCCTGGCTGAAAAAGGCCATTTTGTGCTGGCATCTGCCCACCTGTGAGACTCTTCCTCCGCAGCTATAGCCAAAGGGGTCCTCTTGTGTTTCCTGAGCATCTGCACACCTTCTTACTTCTTGGTTTTCACGTGTGTGCATGGTTCCCAATCCCTGGCCAAGTGTGAGTATCATTGAAGAGACTCATTAAAAGTATCAGCACCACCTTCGTGCCATTCTTACGCATGGGGTGTCTCCGTACCTGCTCTGCTTGTCCAAGTCCCAGTCTTATTTGAAGGCTGGCTTCTGGTTCCCCCTGCAGCCTGACTTAGCCAATCAGATGTAAAGGGAGAACGACATTCCAGGCAGGAGAAAACTCAGGCACAAATTGGGAATATTTGAAAACCAACAGTCAACATTTTAGGTTTGCCCATTGCATCTAAATGCGTTAGCATTTCCTGATGCCCCTGCACAGGGAAATTCCAATGCCCTTTGTTGGAGAGGTGTGGGCTGTAAGATTGGAGAGGATTACATGTAAGTCCTTTCTTACTTACAGGGGCTGACCTGGCTTGGGTAAGTCACTTATTCGTCTGGCATCTAGTTCACTCACTTGGAGAGAGTGGGCTGTGCCTTACCGTTGGGATTTGATGCTATGACACAGGCAATGTGTTAGGCATGTAGTGGATACTTAATAGATGTTGGGTCCCTTCCTTTCTGTCTGCTTGTGTCGCAGAGACAGAATGGGGAGCCGGTTGCTGTGACTTAGCAGCAGATACCATCAGTGTTGCTAAGGAGTGAATGTTTGTGTCTCTCCAAAACTCTTATGTGGAAGCCCTAATCCCCAATGTAATTGTGTCTGGAGATGGGGCCTCCAGGAGGTAATGAGATTCAGATAAGATCATGAGGATGGGGTCCTCACAATGAAATTAGTGTCCTTTTAAGGAAAGGAAGAGACTCTCCATTCTGTGAGGACACAGAGGCAGTGGCCATTGACAAACCAGAACATGGACACTAAGCCTGCAGCATTTTGTTAAAGCACCCTAAAGTGGCTAAGACAAGTGCCTTGTCACATCCCCCATTTCCACCTGCTCCCATCCCCATTCCTGTGCTTGAGAACTCTCTGAGGCATGCTTTCCCTACCCTTGTGAAGAGTTGAAGATGCTGGAGATTTACACTCTTAGGAAACAATGACTAATGGAGACTGTTTTTAAACACTCCACTTTCTCATTTATTGGGTATGATAATTCAGAAGAATATTACACTGCTGGTCAGAGTGAGCCCCTGGGTTTGCACTCTAGACACACATCATAGTAGCTGGTTAATAACACACCTTTCATTGGTTGCCTTCTTTTTATCTTATATACCCCTCTGCTACTATTTTTTTCACCATCTAAATAAACTACTTTCATTTGAATTCCCATCTCGGAGTTAGCTTCTAGAATAAACCAAACTAAAACAAATGCCTAGTCTACAATTCGTTTTATGACTCTTCCCTGTAGGGCTGGTCTAGTTGCTTTCCAATTGTTTTATAGATGTGGGTGGCAGAATAGATGTATTACCTCAGTCCTCATAAGACACACTGTCATCATGTAACATAAGAAATGTGACAGTGCCAGTAACACGCTACATCCTAGTCATTCTAATGTGTAAACATTGGGCACCTTCCATGTCTCTGATATTAAACAATGAATGAATTATTGATAACCGTTCCTAGGTTCCCGAAGATCAAATATTAATATAGCAATATCTCACACATGGTGGCCACATTCCTTTTGAATGATTCCATCACTCAGAAATCTGACCACATCTTTTGCCTCACATGAGATGAATTGGGTGCATTCTGGAAAAATAACTGGAGGAGATGGAATGTTTAAACATAGGCTGTTGTGTCCTGTCAGAGTTGACATGTAATAGGCTTTGACATCTCACCTGCCTCTGGGTCTCTAGCATTTTCAATCTGTAGTGCTCTATGTCTTGTACTGATACACTTCTTGCTGTGTGACTTGTCTTTTCTACTGGGTCACAGTCTCCTTGGGGCAGGGTACTCAAAGGTGTTGACTTGATTCTCTCTGAGGGCCTTACATCTTACCTGTCCTCACATCCCAGACCTTAGTGAAGCACCAGAAACACTGCAGGTACTTTGTGAATGCTTGCTGAATGGCAACCTTTGGTACTAAGTGTGCGTAAAGGACCTATCATCTCAGTAAGTTGTGGGGAGCTTTACTTTTAAAAGTTATCTCTAAGTAGTTCATTTTTTATACTATTGTAAGTGATGGCTGTTTTTTTTTTTAAGATTTTATTTCATTATTTTTAGAAAGAGGGGAAGGGAGAGAGGCAGAGAGGGAGAGAGACATCAATGTATGGTTGCGTTTCACATGCCTCCAGGTACAGACCTGACTGGAGACCTGGTTTGCAACCTGGTTTTGTGCCCTGGCTGGGGAATCGAACCTGTGACCTTTGGGTTCGCAGGCTGGCACCTTATCCACTGTGCTACCAGCCAGGGCTTAATGATGGCTTTTAAAAGTTCAATTTCAAATTTTTCATTGACTATCAACAGAAATCAGTTGATTTTTACATATTGACTTTTTATCATGTCATCTTGCTCACTTGTTTTTTTAAGTCCCTTAGGGTTTTTGTACACAATCATCTCCTCTGTATACAAGGTTCGACCTGAACTTGTAGACAAGGCATTGTGATCCCCAGGGCAGGATCCACAAACTGCCTTCGCCACTTGTGTTTTGCCTCTCACCCCTGCTCCATGTTGTGAGTGGGCTCATGTGAATGCAGGTTTGACCTCAGTTCTTGTACAAACTGGCACACTTTTCTAACATCTGCCATTTCTGAGCCATATATGAATAAATTCCTTATTTCCATTATCCTTATTTCTCATCACCTTATGGGCACTTTTCTGTAGCATTAAAAAAAAGTCAAGCCTTTTGGGCTAGCTAGTTGTTTATGCAGTTATCTTCCTCACCTGATTTCTTGACTAATCCTTACCATATCCCATAAGGTCATACTAGAGAGGGAGATAAATAGACAGATACATACCTGCATATATGTACTTATGTATATAAATGCATGTATATACAGGGTGAACATGAAAAATTGGTAAAATTTTAGTAAAATAAACAACATACCACAAAAGTGTTCTATTTTGAAATAAAATTACTCTTATATGTAAATACATAAACATAGTCATTTTTTAAAAATTGTTCAAAAAAGTCCCCATTTGCTGCAATAATATTCAATTCGACTTCAGAATCTTGAGCCCGCTTTCATTAACTTTGCTTTATCCATGGACATCATCATGTTTTCAATCTTAGCTTTAACAGCATCTTTATTGAAATGAGGTTGTTTATTAACTTCTTTCTCACAAATGCTGCATACATAATAGTCTAAAGGATTTGCATCTGGTGAACTAGGCAGCCAGATTTCCTTTGACCAGAATTCAGGAACATTGACACTGAGAAATTTTTGCACCTTTTTGGCATTATGTGCTGGTGCACCATCTTGTTGAAAGATAAAATGACGTCCATTTGCAACTTGCTTCATCCATGGTACAACGACTTCACTCAAAACATCAAGGTAAGCATCCTGGATTTTCTTTGATGATCTCCTGGATTCTATGTACAATACCTGGACTTGTGCCATCCTTATGTACTTTATGTGTTTTCCTTGTTGGTGTAGTGACATCAGGATCATCATCATACACCTTCTTCACATGGTAAATTGAACATAAAGGGCTTATTGAAGTCTTTAATTTCCTTAGCAGTTCGCCCTGCATGTGGTCCAGAAATTACGGTTGCTCTAACATCGTATTCCTTAGACAAGGTGGCTGCTCTCAGAATTTAATAGTTTATATCTGAAACAATGATGTTAAATCATAACCTTAGAAACATAGTTTTTCAAAATTAATAAAGCACATGAAGTAAGGAGATACAAAGTTGCAATTTATCACACACACCTTGTATATCTGTTATATGTGTATATACATATATCAATCTGTGATATATGTATATCTGTGATATACATATATCAATAAATATTTGTTGAATTACATTGAATTTATGGAAACAACCCATTTATCTAGTCTAATTATAATAACTAATTCTTATCCAGAATTCCTATCCCAGAAAGTCTAAGAAATTTTCATACATTAACTCTTTTAATCCTCTAGAGTCCGTGGTCTTTATTCTATGTTTCTGTTCACTTACACTAATGGAAGGATGACAAGTTAATTACACATGGTCAAAACTTCTTAGAACTTTGTAATACTACTGCCTAAAGGAAATCACGTCTACACAAATATATACATTTCATTCACTCATTCATTCATTCAGTGGATATTTGTTGAATATTTACCAATATGTTTGTATATGCTAAGTAGTTGGGATAGGTAGTGTGTGTGTATGTCTGTGCTAGGGGAAGCAAATGCATTTTCTTTGTTCCTGAGTCACTAACTTATAGTTTACCTAGGGAAATTTCAAACCTTGTTTGGGTCCTATCCCCAATTCTTCCATCCTCCGGTATTTTAGGAAAAGGAGAAGTTGAGGCAAGAGGGGAGGAGGAAACCATGAATGACAGATCTCAGAAAATCCACTTATACCGTTTCATCGAAGGTGGCAATTAGTTGTCACGCCAACTTCCCTTCTCATTCAATCTGTTCATATTCAGCCCCTGGAACTGTTTGCCTTATGTGCCTCATGATCCATCCCTAGTCATTGCTGACTGGACCAGAGAAAGAGACATAACTCAAGGAAAATCATTGAGTACAGGTGAATGAAAGAACACAGAAGTATCAGTATATTAAATGCTTACCTGGGGGTCACGTAGAGCTGAGCCTTGGGTATGTGGCTGGGTCCTGGTCAGACAAGATAGCTGGTGCCAGAGAGAGGCAGAGTTCAGAGAGGCCACCTGTCGACTGAGAGACAGAAAGAAGAGCTGAAATTTTTAGCTTCCCAGCTGTAGCCCTGTAATACCTATTTGTGTTCAAGTGTTAGGTTTCCTGTGTTTCCATGTTAGATCTTCCCAAAAAAAATCCCAGGTGTTTTGAAACAACTTAAGTATATTTCTTTTCTCTAATACATAAGGACTGTTGGCTTGAACATGCAGTGAGTCCTCTCTCCTTCAACGAGGGAACTTGGAAAACAAGGCTCTCTAGCTCAAGAATATTATGATGGTCTTATTGCATTGTCATTGGCTGTACTAGTCATTAGGTCTCCACTTCTCTAGTGTAAAGACACAGGTAATCCCACAATTTTTGCTTCCCTTTTACTCTGAGCTCTGCATGATGGTATTTGACAATGACCTTGAACAACAGGAGTAGTGTTAGGAAGAGCTAAGTCTTGAGGTTGAGTGCTAATGACTGTGGTTTCAGCCAAGGGACAGGACATGCCAATTTTGTTCTCTGGCTGTTGGAATGCTGCTGGTTTGGATGCATCGCAGTTCTGCTCAGAACAAGGTATTGAGTGGTTCCCAGAGTCGATGTAAACAATGAGTCAATCAATACAAACAATCAAATTAGGTTTTAACTGAAGGCTAAATAGAAGACCTAAAAATATCAGGTAATAGATTATGGGAATTTCTCTACCCCTTTAAGTACCCATGGATGCACAGGAAAGTAGGAAGGTTATGGGGTTCCCTATCTGCCAGGTTTCCCTCAATTTTCTCATGTCTAAAGTGAGGGAATAGATAATAGATTAGCTGCTCTGTAATGGCCCTTCCAACTCTATAGATGACTATGAGTGGAGTCAGAGTCATCACAGCAAAGTCTGAAGTTACCTATCCAAAGAGATGGTATGTAACTGATATTTCAGCACAGATTTACATGGCATTTGCTCAAGGGGGCCCATACATGACAGTGCCTAAGTTTTTATTATAGGTTAAGCAATGGAGAGTTCAGTTCGTATTCTTAAAAAACACACACGCACACACACACACACAAAACAAACAAACAAAAACAAAAAAAGAACTCTGTTATTCCTTGGACGGATTTTTCAGCAAAATAAAATTTCCACCATAAGTGTAGCCAAAGGTGGTGACCTTCTAAGAGATATTAAGATGGAAGCTGGGGGTGTGAAGCAGGATTTAAATTAATGAAGAAGTCTAAAATCCTTGTCCAGTGTTTTTCATGTTGAAGGTGCTTGGTGCAGGCAAGATCTTTTCCTTCTGCTTGTCCCCCTAACCCTACTCTTTCATCTTTAGTTTTCCAAGATTCATTGTGTCATGAGATCCATGTAACCACATGTGGGTGGTCTACCTGCTTTCCTATGACACTAGTAAAACTCATTTCTAGCTGAATTAAACTCATTCTTAGTGCTAAGAAAAGACAGTGGAAGAGGATAAAGAGAATTTTGAGGGGAAATAATTCAACTGCTCTCAGAAGGATTCTTTATGGGTAAATGCCTGCAGATTGGCCACAGAAATGCAATGCATGTACAGATATTTTGAGGACAAGATTGAACAGTGGCTAGGTGAAATGAAAGTGAAAGCCAGTCCAAGGTAGGATGAAGTGATGATACTACTCAGTTAATTAAGGGTGTTCTTACAGTAGAGTCAACATCAGATTGTATGGGAATAATTAACATCCTGTCTCTTAGAAAGTTTGCTGTTTATAAGACTTGCAAGTTTGTACCCTTAAACAACATCTCTTCATACGATCCAGCAATTCCACTTCTGGGTCTATATCCAAATAAAAACAGGATCTCAAAGAGATATTTGCACTCTCATGTTTATGGAAGCATTATTCACAATAGACAAAATACGGGAACAACCTGAATGTCATCAAAGGATGAGTGGATAAAGAAGGTACACAATGGAATATTATTCAACCATGAGAAAGAATGAAATCCTGCCATTTGTGACAACATGGATGAACCCTGAGGACATTATGCTAACTGAGATAAGACAGAGAAAGATAAATACTATATGACATCACTTACATATGGAACCTCTAAAAAAGCCATATTCATATAAAAACAGAATAGAATGGTGATTATCAGGGCCTTGGGGCTGGAGGGAGAGGAGTAAAACTTAAGGAAATATGAATTTTAATCAGCACCCTACATGGAGGACCCTCAGGGTGGAGGATCACACTGTGGAAATAAGCCGAGATGATTTTTCTAGTTCATACTATAGTAACACATGGAGACCTAGATAATTTGCTTTTCATTTGTTTCCATCTTTGATTTTATGTTTTATTATCTCTCAGTATTCCCAAAAGATTCCTCCTGGAATTATGACTCGGCCATTGATTTCTGCAGTCTTTCCATAACTATGTGTGATCAGTTTTCTCTGTCTCATTTGCCCTGAATAATCCTATTGTGTATGGCTCAGATTGTGGTGACATAGACTATGAAGTCTTTTATTAGTTACCATTCTCCTAGCTTGAGCAGTTTGGAGCCTGGTATATTATATCTAACTTTTTAAGGTTATAAAATACGATTTTTAATTACTCTTTCACCAAGTTTAGCTATGTGGTTCTAGTCATTCTCATAACCCCAATCTCTAGATCTTGTTTTCCAAGCCATTTGTGCCATAGAATTGTTGTGGAAATTAAATAAGGTCAAATATGTTGATTTCATAATCTGTAAACACTATAGAAATGTCAGTTGATGTCATTGGTATTGGCTCCAAACCATTACTGTTGACTTTTTTCAGAAGGTTAGTGTGGCTGAAACAAGACTGGTTACAGAGACTGGGTTTGCCCCCATGTCAAGTTTCCATATGCTCAAGCCCTGGAAGTGGAAGAGGTTAGGGTAGATGAGAGGAGAGATACTGGAGACCATAGTGGCATCCATTCCCTAAGCCTGCCATGTTGATTATGCCTGGTCCCTAAGCAGAGGGCAGGAAGTGTGTTTCAGGTGGAGAGAGTGCCTGCCCCAGAGTGTCCAAGGGGGACTTCCTCATTCTTGCATTGACTTTAGTGTGGATGCATCAATACAGGGAAGGCTGTGGGAACACAGCATGCTTGGCTACTTTGTAGTCTGCAGCTCTGGGAACAACAGAACCACCCTAGGGAGAAAAGCAGCATTTGGCTCTCCCAAGCTGGTACCAGCAGCAGTAACAGCAGAGTTGCCTTCCTGAAAGACTTGTAGACAGAGGAATGTCATGGAAGGGGATAAAGGGAGAGGAGCATCAGCACATACATGAGTCACTACTCAGGGCCCTGAGACAGAACTGGGGAGATGTGGGGAGAGATGCAGAGTGTTTAATTGCTAGAGTCGTGTAGATGATGTTTCTCTAGGCTTGGTTCTCGATTCCATTTTCTCCTTACTCTAAATTCTTTTTCAGTTAGATGTCCTATATACTGAGGAGATACCAAAATATATACCTCTACCTGCAGCCTGTCATCCAAGTGCCTAATAGCTTCCCTTGATGCATTTGGGCACCTTGAGCTCAACATGTCCCCCAAAGCACTGTCAGTCAACTCAGCAACCTGATTTACTCATGTAATCCCTTAGGTCTGTTTATGGCTCCAGGACCATTCGTCTATACCAGTAGCTCCCACCTGTCCCCACTCTCATTCACTCCATCAGCAAGCACTGCCCATTTCACCCCTAAGTATTTAGGGCTCATTCTACATCTCACCATCGCCATGGTTACAGCTCCATAACCTTCCACCTGCTATTGGGCTACCACATCCTCTTATGCCTTCCCACATCCTAGTTTGACTAGTTGCCAGAAGATGCTTTTAAAAAGGCAAAACTAATCATCTTGTTGCTTAACTTAGAATCCTTCAATGCTTCTGTGTTGACCTTAACATAAAGACTACACTCCTGAACGTAGCTGGTGCACCCGGCCTGGAAGGGACCGTGCTGCCTCTTACTCCTTCCCCTGCCCTGTCTGCTTCTGCCCACAGGTGTTTCTTTAGTTCCTTGGAGGAGCCCAGCTCACCTCAGGGATTTTGCATCTGTGGTTTTGTTGGTTCCAGAGACCCTTTTCGCTCCTTTTCATCTGCTTCACACCTTCATGGGCCAATCAGAGAATTCTGGTGAGATATTAAAAACAAATGCTATATTCCATTTGGACCCTATACGTCCCTGTCATGCTACATACCACATTTATTTAAGTATTTCTCTGGGGTGGTGAACACCAAATACAATAGATGGATGGTGTACCCTAGAATTGTGCACCTGAAACTTATACAACTGTATTAACCAATGTCACCCCAATAAATTCAATAACCCCCCCCAAAGTAAATATATAAATAACTATTTCCCTGAAGTGTGACTGTCTCAGGGAGGGACTGTGCTTTTAGCATTCATTTTTATGTCACCAATACCTAACAAAGATGACGTAATACCTAGCAGGTACCCATTATATATGTACTCAATGATTGAATAAATATGAAATCCCTTGACAGTCTCATTCCAAGTGTGTCCCAGATCTCTCACTTGCAGGAGGCTTTTACCCAGTGACTGTCAGATCTTATGTTCATGGCCAGACTGGCATATGTGCCAGGCATCTAGAATCGCTAACTAAATAGTCACATTTCTTTCTTTCCTCTAAAAGTGATTACTGATTGCCAAATATTCAAATAGGCATTCAAAAAGCAGCTCATTGCATTATGTTTAGAAAGAAATGACTATTTCTAATTGCTTCTAGTAGTTAATTACTTTTAATTATTAGTCTGAATAATAAATTACTGCTTCTGAGTAAGCTATGGGCACAGTTGGAGCATTCAGAAATGCAATTTTCACAGTTGTTTATATCAGAACATGTTTACTGAATTATAGCACTATAATTACCCCCACATAGCTGGTAGCAAAAAAAAAAAAAACCAAACCAAAAAACAAACCATTTGATAAACTTAATCAAAATGTGTCATTTGTTTGTCAGCTTATTTAAGAGATGAAGCATTAAAATGAAACAACCATGCTTGACTTTTTCAGCTTCTTCGGGGGGGTAACAATATGTTAAAATTGGGGTTTTTGTTTTGTTTGGTTGAATAAGAACTAAATTAGAATTTCTTTTGTTGTTTAAAACAATAAGAAAAATAATCAGGCCTCTAACAGTGTTAAAAAGTGGTTACACAACCAGCATACTACTCATGGGGAAAAGAAAAAATATGCCTACTTAAATGAAAATTGTACGAAATAGTAAAAAAAACAACCCAGAACTCTTACTGACTTATAACACATCTAAAGTACACAAACCTTAAAGGTTAGACCTTTAAGACTTACAAATTCCTGGCTTGAATCTATCACTTCACTTACCAATTTGTCTGGTCAGTGACAGAAATGGATAACCTATGACAAGCTACAGGCTTACATTTTAACATATCTTACTATTTGCTACAACCATGTAGCATCACTATTTCTTTCCCATGGTGGTCTGTCACCATTCGCAGGCCACACTCTTCAGATGTCCCCAAGATCTTCATCTTCTGGATGCCCTATGTAACCTGCTCCCTTATGAGTGTGGGTAGGACCCAGCACTTGCCTCTGACCAACCACACATGGCTGGCATGATGAAACATCCATGACTACCTGAATGTGATTATGTGATTAATGACATAAGATTATAGAGCTCACCTTGCTGGAGCCCCTGTCTCCCTTGCTGGTGTTTGCTGGGAAATCCCAGGTAGAGAGAAGCTATGAGCAGCCTCTGGGAGCTGAGGGTGGTCCCCAGATAATAATCAGCAAGTAACTGAAGTTCTCAGTCCTACAGATACAAAAAATAAAAAAAAATTTAAAAAGAGAGAGAAAGAAAGAAAGAAAGAAAACCTAAATTGGGCCAACAGCCTACATAGACTTGGAAATACTAGATCCTTCCTAGTTGAGCCTCAAATGAGATGGCTGATCCCTTGTTTGCTTCCTTAGACACCTAAGCAGATGCCACAGCAGAGCTGTGCTTGGACACTGGGTCTGCAGAAATTGTGAGATAGCAAATGCACGTTGTTTTAAGATGATAATTTGTGGTGAAATTTACAAGTGTCTTCATTTTCTCTTCCTACTGACACTGATTATTAGAGAACCCTAAAAGACAGACCTTTTTACCAACATTAGTAAAAGTTACCAACACTACAACTTTAAAATGTTCATCTAGGTCCAGTCTATAGTCCATTAGATAGAGCATTGAACTTGAGACAGAACACCTATTAGGTTGAACCATGTGAAATTGCCATTTTGGTAAATGATGTGGAATGTCAAACATTTCACAAATTTAAGCTCTTAGTGAGTCTTCTGTTAATAGCAATTTAGCTTGAACTCATTTTCCTTCATTTTCCTTCTTTCCTCACCTATCCGATTAGAAATAATAATAAATAATATGTGCTAACATTTTACCTACTTTGTTCCACTTTGTCCTTGCAATTGCCTCTGGTGAGTATTGATTGCTCCATTTTTCAGATGAGGAAACTGAAGCCTGGAGATCCATCATAACACTGATAAAGTCACACAGTACTGTAGTTAGAGTCAGTTCCAGAATTCATTCTTTCACCTTCATTGTGCTGCTATTCTTCCCTTATAGCAACCTTATAATGAGATAAAATAGAGTAAGGATTTACAGCCAGTCAGATCTGAATTTGAATTCTAGTTTTAGTTGTGTGCCTTTAGAAAACTCTCTGGGCCTCAATTTGCTAAAATATGTGGACAAGAGTAATTACCTCATTTCTTTTGATAATCAGTTGAAATAACACTGCAAGCAAAGACCATAGTAAACATTGAAAAAATCATTCTAGCTGTTTTTTAAAATTGATATTGTGAAGCCAAAAATAAATTTCAATAGATAAAAGCATTTTTGGACTTAGAAAGCTTGATTCAGTTAATAACATTTATTGCAAGTGTGTAGCCCTTAAATATTTAGAAAGTAAAGAGCTACTTATAAAATTATTTTGAGTCACCATAATGACCAAACAAATCATATAATAAGTCTAAGAGAACTGGCCAAAGAAAGAAAAAAGAATAGAGCATTTGTCTGTCATCAGAGCAGGTGAACACTCTGTAAGGAAAAATAAGTTTTTGGTCTGGTTAAGTCCCAAACCAGAATGAACATCCTGGAACTTCCTAATGACCATGAACACAAGGGCCCTCCATTTAGTTTCCTTTCTCACTTTGTAGTTAGTTGTGTAGGTAAAGCTTTATCAGACAAATAATCTGGAGGGACCAGGGTTATGAGTAGAGGTGGGAAATAACCGACTTCAGTTTCAAAATAACACTCTGCTTTTTGGGTTGAGAATAGACTTCAAGAGCCGAAGTTGGAAACAGAGCAGAGGGTCATTATAACTGTCTGAGAAGCAGCGGACCAACGTGGCTGAGCAGAGTGGGTGAGAATTGTTGGAATTCAGATTCACTATACAGGTAAAGCCAGAGGATTTGCTGGTTGGTTGTATGGGGTGTGGTAGGGGGCAGAAAAGAAGGAGGGAGGAATGAGAGGAGAGAGAGAGAGAGAGAGAGAGAGAGAGAGAGAGAGACACACACACAGATTGATTTTGGTTTGAGCCATGGAAGGACCAAGTTCCTCTTCACTGAAGTGCAGAAAACTATTGGAAAGCTGAGTCAAAAAGGAAGACAAGGAGTTCTCCTTGTCTTAAATTTGTGCACGTTAAACTGTAGGTGTCTGTCAGCAGCGCCCAAGTGGAGATGTTGAACAGGCAGTGGAAAAGGTGGTTATGGATCTTGGGAGGATCTGGGCTGGAGGTGTCCATTTGGCAGTTGTGCATAGATAGAGGGTGTGTGAAGTCAGGAAACTTGATAAGATCTCTGAGAGATGTGATACAGGAGAGGCAAGGCTGGCTTGGAGTAGGGTGGTGGAGGGAAGTGGGGGTGACAGGAGGAGGAGCTGGTGCGGGAGGGTTAATCAGGAATTTGATTTTTGACTCATTTGGGTTGAGATGGTGGCAGTATAAGAAAATGGAGCGGACAGCTGTGAGGCAGCAGCAGTGAACGGGACGGGGCTGGATAGAGTGGCTCATCAGGTACAGCGCACACTCCTTTCAGTCTGGAGAGAAGTTCAAGATTTCCTCTTTGCCAAGTCTTCAAGGGCCTCTATGTGGCCCATAGCAGAGGACATCATTTTCCTTCTATCCACCAGCAAGCTTACAATCTTCCAAGTGCAGGCTCAAGAAATGAAGCTCAAAGAAAAAGGGGAGATCTTTTCTATTTGATTTCAAGTTTACTTTCCTTGTTTGACTTTCTTTCACTCAGGCAACTGCCAGGGAATGCTACCTACAGCTGACCCCACTCTGGGGTAACTGCTACTTTCTCAAGGGCTACAGCCTTTCTGACCTCTGAACTAGGGTTCAGAAACTATGGCTGTAGGGCCAAAAATGGCTCACTGCTTGCTCTTAGTAATAAAGTTTCTTGGAACACAGTCATATCCATTCACATCTGGATGCTTTTATGCTGTAACAGCAGAGTTGAGTGCTTGCAACAGAGAACACAATGACCCACAACTTAAAATATTTACTATCTAGACTTTTACAAAAAGAGTTTGCCAACCTCAAACCTAAACATAACTGGTACATCTGAATTCAAGCTGTTATTCTAAAATATTTCCATAAGGTGTATACATATACCCACAGAAGCAAAAATGGCTGCTTGATTTCAGTCAAATTCTAAACTCCAGGGCAACAAAAGAGATAAGTCCCAAGGGGTAAAAATTCACTGAGTTCAAAGTATTTTTGAGTGACGGCAAAGTTGCAGCACTACTTTTTGGGAATGAGATTTATTTGTGCTGGTGCTTCCTTTGAAAACCTGGGCAAACTTTCATGTGTACTCCTGTGTTTCTATAAAAATCACTGATCTTCTATAGTTTGTTGACATTATCAAGCATACCTCTTGGTAATATACATGTTAGATATATGGTATGTTTGTACTGGGTTGCTAGGTATTGGAAGTGCTATGGAATCTGAAAGTGTAAAGAGTTGGAATAACATCTTGGCCCTGGTATCCGTGTGTACATGTATGTGTGAGTATTTGTGTGGCAGAATACAGAGAAAAACTAGGGAACAGTTGGGTTAAGGCGAAAACCCAGCTGGCTCAACTATTTTGGGATTTGGAGACATATAATACATTCAAGCTTCGGAAAACACTATATGACAATTTGTTGGAACAGGAACGAAAAGGAAAAGTCACACTGGGGTGTTCAAAATATAGAATCACTATCATTGTCACCGGTGAATTCAGCATTGGTGACCCCGATAACAAATCTAGCCTGTGGGTCATCTTGAGACCTCTGTAGTTATACATAGCACAGACACACCCTGGCACTTGTCAATATTTGGCATTGCTTGATATGTGTACTATCAATAGTAATCAGTCTAAGCTGTTGTGTCCTTGGGGCCAGTGAGCTCCCTGACTGGGGACATATTCAAGCAGAGGTTGGGCAGTGCCTCATCAAAGGTGCTATAGAAGTCATTTGACTATTGCCTGGCATATAGTTGGTGCTAAAAAATTCTAGCTCAATTGAAGTTAGAATAGATAACTTCTTAATCTGTTCAAGCCAATCCGCCAATTCTAAGCCTGTTGAACTCTTACAGCATTTTAAATGTGACAACACCCATGGTAATGCTCAGCAACTTCATTTCCTTTTCTGGGTGCATAGGAGGCATTTCTCAGCCTCTCTGGCACCCCAAGAGACCTTCTTGTTCTTTTTGCCATGGCTACCAGAAGTCCAATGCTGAAGATCTCTGTGTCACAAGATAGAAGGAGCCTAGATCCCTGAGTTGCTTCTTGGAGGAGTGCAGCCCAGCAGGGTTGCCCACTTGCTATGATACGAGTAGAAAATAAAACTTTTATTTTGTTAATAACACTCAGATCAGGGATTATTGGGTATGGCAATTAGTGTTTATTTTCTATGCTGATACATTTGTATTATGTGGCTAAATTAGATAAAAATGACTAAATTCAGGAAAAGAACACTGTGGATGGAAAAATTACTTCCTACAGCCACATGCACAAATACAGAAACATAATGTTGGGTAAAAACATATTTACATAATGTAAATCACATAGATACATAGCATATGATACCATTTATATAAAGCTCAAATACAGGCAAAAGTAAGCAATGTATTGTTTAGTAATGCAAGCATGTTGAAAAACAAAGTAAAATATAGGGAATAGTGTTATGCTAGGATAGGGTAGATGGAGGCAATGCTAGGGGGAAGGGCAACATAGGATTAAAATTTTTTGACACATTCTATTTCTTAAACCTGGTTGGAAGTACAGTGGCGTTGATTTACTTATTCTTTTAAATCTGAATATTTGTGTGAATTATTTTATATATATGAAAAATATGATGGAGTCACATCCTACGCACTTCCTACTTTTAATTTAATCATATATGCATCTGAATATTCAATGATACATAATTAATGAACATAATAGGCACTTGTGGTTGGCACAAATATACATGATTATGTGCTGTGTATCACTGCACCTGCTGCAAATTTATTCCTATAGGAGACTGCATACACAAAGCCTTACATTTGGGTGATTTCATGCAAAGTCAAGGATAATTTTGACTAAATGTGTGTTTCTTAATTGTTCACATTGGAACCCAAATATTTGATGACATGCCACTTTGTTGTATGATATGAATCGTACTAGGTGAGTGTTTTCCAAACTGGGCTTCCCAGAGGCCTACAGATTCAGAAGTTGGTTTTAGGATTTGAAATCTTAGGAGCAATGAATTGTTTATTTGCTTGCAGTAAGGGCTCCTAAGGCAACAGGTTATTTTATCTGTTTTAGCCTGGAATTAAACACCTCAGGCTAGTTACAGAGCTTACATATTTCACGCCGCTTAGAAGTACTGGTTAGCAATTTATCTGTCTTTGATTAATTAAACATGGGAAAAACCAATTTGTTACTAGTCTCAGCATGGAGACAAAATTTATCAAAGCACAAGACCCATGGGAAGAAGTAAATAAAACGAATTCCTACTGGTGAAAAGGTTTAGAAAGAGTGCCTTTATATTAATTCTAATTTATTTTGTGTTCATTTATTAACTCATTCATTTATTCTGCCAATATTTTTTGAGTGTCAACTCCATGTCAGACAGTACTAAACAGAGGGGATAGGATGGGGAACTAATGCAATATTCTTGCTGTTCTGGCCTGAAGGTTTGTGTCTTTCCTGCAAATTCATATGTTGAAGCCCTGACATGTGGCCGTATTTGGAGATGGTGCCTCTAAGGAAGTAATTAAGGATAAATAACCTGATAGAATTAGTGTCTTTATAAGAAAAGACACCTGTGCTCACTCCCTCTGTCTTCCCAGGCATACACTAGGAAAGGCCACTTGAAAACACAGCAAAATAATTTCTATCTGTAAGTTCTCACCAGACACCAACCTGGCTTGAACCTTTATCTTAGACTTTTAGCTTCTAGAGCTTCTGCTGTTGAAGCCACCCAGCCTATGGTATTTTGCTATGGTAGACCTAGCTGACTAATGTAACTGCTCTTACAATACACTATGATGGATCTCAGCACAAGTAGTTAGTTTTGCCAACAGAGGGGAAGGCTTTAATATGCATATTGGGAGGTACCTAAGATACAGTCCAAAACACTGCTCATGGGGTTTCACAGATATAGGTCTAATTCCATTCTCGGTCATTTGGGCAAAAGACTTAATTCTTAAGTCTCATTTTTCCATTATGAAAAAGGGGATGGCGTATCTATCTTACTGGGTCCCTGTGAGCAGTAGATGAGCTTGTAAAATACTTGATACAGCCCCAGCATGTAGAAAAGCCTCTATGTATTACTGACTGCATCTCTCAATTCTCACATCTCATCTAATCCTCACAGGTGGGCATTGCCATTTCTTCAGTTTGAAAACCAGAGCAGAACTGCTGGAACTTGGGCCCAGGTGTGCCCACCAACGAAGAGACTGCATCATCTCCACTGACTCATAGTTCCTCTGTGCATCTAAATTGAGAGAGCCATGGGGGGAACTTATTTTTTATGCTGAAAGACCTGACGTCATAACCAGGTCAATGATTCTCAACCATGGTGGGTAAGGATGATGAAATTACCCTGGGGAGACGTAGTACCATCCCTGAGAGGTGAGGATAGCCAAGTTTGAAAAGGCATATCATTTCTTTGGTTTGATTTTTATGGAAATAAAAAACATGTAATCTATTAGCCTTGGCTTTATCCACTTCATAATTTAACTTGAAATGTTGGGTTAGATTGGAAAAGAGAGGTTTCTGTTTATACAAAGAGAGCATGGTTAAGAAAATAGATTGAGACTATTCTCCTGGGGTCTTCTCAAGGGCAGGCCTCTTTCCAGTTAACTGGGTCTAGTCCCAGGGCTCATAGGAAGCTTCTATGAAACTGAAATGAGGTTTCAAAACATACGGCTCTAGAATAGCAGGCAGGATCACATGGTAATAAAGATGTCTACTGGACTTGTGTGTGTGTGTGGCATTGGGTAAGAGCAGCTGCCGGTGATAGTCTAGTCAGTCTGCTCCCAAATGAGGTACATTTCTGCTAATTATCATAACAAATTAGTGGAATTCTGGGCAAAAATCTTCCAGACAAAATCACTGGTCCCACCCACTGTTCACAATGAACTACTGAATTTTACTATAAGAGATGGTTATTTCATGACTTACAGAGAAGAGACCAAGAATGTTCCTAGAAACTTGTACTAGTTCTCTGAGGGGTGAAGGCAGGAGGAAGTGGGTGTTCAGGGTATGAGGTCTCTGCTTTGGGTAGAAAGAAAGGGCAGGAGCAAGACCACTTCCACCAAGGAAACTTGAGGAGCCCAGCACACCCATGATCTGTTACCTTGCAGGTGGGTGCAGAAGGTCTCAGAAACTAATGAGGACAGTACAGGCATTCCTTGCGAGGGAATAATGATAACAGCTATTATTTTTGCAATGTTTATTATATGCCCAACACTGTCTTAACTGGTTAAACTTCTCAACTCTTACAATAACTCAGTGAAATAGTTTCTATTATTACCCTCATCTTACAATGAAGAAAATGATGTTCAGAGAGGTGAAATAACTTGCCAGGATTGGCGAATGGTCAAACCAGGACTCAAGTTCTGGCAAGTATGGCTGGAGAACTTAAGCCTTGGCCCTATACGACATTTGTCTCCACATACATGTTTCAAGAAGATATCATATCTTATTATTCATGAATTCTATACCTCATATCCCCTAATGACATCTTGCAGGTGTCTCTTGTAAAGTTATAAAAATGAGTTGAGTCAATGGAGATAATTCACATCTAAAGTGAACTCTTCAAATTACCTACAAGATAAAAAAATTCCACCTCAACAGGAATGGGCATATCTTCATGAAATCTATGGCTAATGAGGAGGAACAGGGGTGGAAGGAGAGGAGATTCTCCATTTCCTGTTGAGTTACAGCCTTGTCCCTGATATCTTTGTTAATCTGTCTTCCGTGGGATTTTTAAAATCTGTGTCCACAATGTCATTATCATTGTTGCCAGTTCTGAGCTCCAGGTTTCCTTGTATTCAATACCATTTCCAACATTTTCCCATCATCCCTTGAGTGCACATTAGTATCAGTATTCAGCACTTCTGCGTCAGCTTTTAGTTTGTGTACATCTTCAACTGATGAAATTTCAGTGTCATCCAGGAAGGTTGACATGATCATATTCTTACTACTGATTAAACCATTCAAGTCTTTATCTGCAGGTTTATTTTCAAATATCCCTTTAGTCCAAAGCCTATTGGCCAATGTTGATGTTTCAACATTGTTCCAAACATTGGCTACTGGAGAAATGGAAAATGAACTCCTTTAGCACGTCTTGGATTTCTAGGTCTTTGTTAACTGTAGCAAAAATTTAGCTAAAGGAAAGCATGAGGTGGGGGAGAATTTATGGTTGCCTTCTGTAAAGTGTAAAATTTCTTGACCAATAAGGCTGTATCACAGATGTGTAATCAAGGGGAAAAATTAAATGCCCCAAGCATTATTTTCCCTGAGGAGTTTAGGTCAGGGATGTCTGAAGTACTGTTTAGGAATAGTATAATTCTACAATTCTTTCTAGCCTAGATTGCCTGCAATGAACTCAAGCCATGGATGCAAAGTGTGTAATGAATCAGTCAGAAGAAGGTATCTGTCTGCTCACCTACACTTTCCTGTTTGCACAGCAATGACAGGTAAAGTGCAGTCATCAGTGAAGCTCCTTGGAAGTTGGCTCTTTCCAACCACTGTCTGCTCAACCTTCCCTGTAGAATTGACACATCTAAAAACAGTCACTTTGGACTCAGTGACAAGATCCACTAGGGTTCTTTTGTCAGTCATAACTAGGGTTTTTCTAGAAAGAGCACCAGTATAGAGCTTTTCCATCATCAGCATTTAAAAACTTGTCAAAGATTAAGGTTTTCATCAGATAGCATCTTAGCAAACTTACACATATAATTCTCAGCTGTTTCGTGATCAACAGAAGCTTTTTCACCACAGATTTTCAAATATTTTACACCATGACACTTGCTAAGTTTCTGCAACTTTTTGAATATTCATACTCACCTTCAATGTCTGCTTCTTCATGGAATAGTCTGGCTGGCTTTATGATAGCAAGCAAGTGGCACAAAATTATTGTTTTCAAATCTAGCAATCCAATTCCAGGTCTTCATATTTTCCTCAAGGCAATGTTTCATTCATTTTTCTTCAATTCTTTGCTTTTTCTTTAATTCATAGTCACTGTAAAACATTAACAAATTATATTTCAGTTTCACTGAATTATACATGGTGGTAGTTCCCATATTATAATTTATGGCAAGTGATCTCACAGAGACACCATATTTCCTCTAACCATTCTCCTTTCTTTGCTATGGATAAAAATAATTCTCTTCTCTTTATTACTCATTGGGGTTTCTTTACCTTTATTATTATTTTTAAGTTTCACAGTGCAGTTAAAAACCACAAAAACCCCAACCAAAAATTCAACAACAACAACAAAATATTATCTTGCAGTGGAGGCCCATGTGACTTAAAGAAGCCCTGAGAAAAAACTGATGTCAACTGTTAGCTCAGGTCTTATTTTGGCAAACTTGCAACCATAGTACCAACACATTTAGTTCCCAAAGCTTTTTGGATTTTGGAATTGTGGATGAGGGATTATGAACTATATTTTTATTTGAAAAATAAAAATGTGAACATTTGAGGGTTGGGAAGATTATCTGGCCTGGGCATTTGTAAAAGTTGTTTGCTCCAGTTCCATTTAGACAGACTAAATATTGAATGTACACTCAGTTCATTAAATGGTGTGACTTTGACAAGCTGTCTATGTTTTGTGTATCTATTTCTTCAATGGTGAAATGGAAATACTAATTCTCACCTTGAGGATTACCACAAGAATTGATTCACATAACATAGTTCAGTGTATAATCTGGTTATTAACAGATGTAATGCTCTCTTTGATGGGCTCTTCTTGCTTAACATCATTCTTCCACACACAGGAGCCAATGAGAACTCTTGAAATGCAATAACTAGAATGGGGAAGTCAGATGAGTAGCTGAATAAACTTTCAGGCACTCAGAGCCAAGGCTTTTAATCTCAGAAGCCACTTCTGGAGAGAGCAGAGGTTTTCTTCTGGGTTAAAATCCTGGATTTGAGTATAAAAATAAAAAAGTCCCAAGGATTCATAAAACATAAATTTTTATACCATAAATAATAGCAAAATTACAAATAAAGAATGGTGTAAGAATAGGTTTTCTCCCTTGCCTTAATACATACGCAAATAGAATAGCCCCAAGGAAAGCAAAAGAGTTGAACTATGGTAGATACTCCTAAGGGGATTTGGAGCCCTACCCCTGCACTGAATCTGTTTCCATTGGGGTAGAAGGACAGAAATCAACCTTGGGTACGTTTAGAAGAACCTTAAAACAGATGAGACTTGTGTGTGAATCCCCATTACATATATAGGAGACCTGCAAAGTTCTTGAGAGCTTTATACCAGCAAAACACTGTTACCTCTTTCACCTAGAAATGAATGGATTGAAAAGTACAAATTGTTAGTTACAGCCAAGGGAATATAAAGTACAGCCTAGGAAATATAGTCAATAATATTGTAATAACTATGTATGGTGCCAGGTGGATACTTTGTAAAGTATATGATGGTCTAAATTCTATGCTATACACCTAATACCAATACAAAATAATATTGAAAGTAAGTTGTAATGGACAAATAAAAAAGGCACAGGGCTTAATAAATTAAACTTAATAAGAGAGAAAAAAACACATTTCTTATTTAAAAATTATTTAGAATGTTCATTAAAATGGCATGTACAATCTCAAGATTTTATTTAAATATTTTAATAAAAATCTGACTCATTGTCAGCTTAGATTGAAGGAGAGTGCTAAATCAAAGAAGACTGTCAGCCTTCAACTTTCACCTGGCAGCAAGTAAACACTATCTCTTATAAAAAAGAAAGAACAACTCAAGGGATGAAAACCTCAAGGTGTAGCTGTAAACCCAGAAAGAGGAGCCACACTCCTCAGAGGATTATTCACCTGCCTCAAAATCTAATGGGATTTTCCTGGCTGGGTTTCAAAATTGCTTGATTCCCTTTTCCCTTTCATTTCCTTCCCTTTTTGAACAGGAATGGCTAAAACTGTCATTTTATGTCTTTCCAGCATTGCATTTGGGAGCAGATACATTATTTTTTTTTAGTTTCACAGGCTTACAGATGAAGAGGAATTGTACTCTAGGATTGAGTATGCCCAGAGCTTTCCCTTTAGTTATTTAGATGACTTAGATACTGACATTTTGGCCTTTGAGCTGATCTGATTTATATGAGATTTTGAATTTTGAGTGGATCCTGTAGTGGGTTGAGATGGTAGGGTAACTTGAGTGGGGTGAATACATTTTGCATGTGGGACAGATAATCTTTTGAGCCAAGGCAGACTGTGAGTAAGATGAATAATACTACTCAAATAAATCAACATCTCAATCCCCAAATCCAGAGACTATGTTACCTTGTGTGGCGGAGGGGCATTGCAAATGTGG
This sequence comes from Noctilio leporinus, assembly GCA_004026585.1. Lineage (NCBI taxonomy): Eukaryota > Metazoa > Chordata > Mammalia > Chiroptera > Noctilionidae > Noctilio > Noctilio leporinus. Next base: position 366,099 of record PVIW01000612.1, read on the forward strand.
TTAAATTAAAGGCACTGTGATTGAGAGATTATCCTGGGCTATCCTGGTGAGCCCAATATAACCACATGGATCTTTAAAAACAGAGCTCATTTTACAGCTGTGACCAGAAAAGGAGCTATGATGATGGAAGCAGGGTGAGCAAGATGCTCACGGGCTAGTTTGGAAGGTGAAGAAAGAGATCCATAGGCCAAGGAATGTAGGCAGTCTCTAGAAGATGGAGAAGTCAAGGAAATGGAGTTTTCCCTGGATTACCCAGAAAGAAACACCTTAATTTTAACCCAGTGAGACCCATTTTGGACTTGGAGCCTTCAGAACTGTAACATAAACCACTAAATTTGTGGTAATTTGTTAAGGTAGCAATAAAAAGTGGATGCAGGCATATCAAGGTATTTGTCCCGTTGATCTCACTAGGAAACAGGTACAAGTCATCATAACATGTTTGAAGTAGGGAGAGATCCAATCATGGAATAAGTAGCTTCTCAGCTGGGCACTAGTCATAACTGATGAGAACACTTTCTAGAGTAATCAGACACTTTGGCCTGGACAGAAATGCAGAGTGCAATAAGGAAATTCATACCTGGGTATCACCCATTAAAAGAGCCAGATACGTCTTCCTGCTGCTTTGAGACCCTTTTAGTTACTATGTTTCTGGGGCCTAGAAACCTCAAAATGTGTCGCAGTCTGAATTTTTAAATCACACCACTGATTATCATTGCTCTTGGGGAGCTCAGTAATTTTTAGGCATGCAGCAGAGACCTGCATGAAATATCGGTCCCTGAGATGTTATTCTTGGCTTTTGTGTCTTTGTCAGCTTCTCCAGTGACCATGGGCAAATCACCAACCATCTCCTGGGTTTCACTTCCTTATTCAAGGAAATAACAGCGTTCTAGTCTCCTTCTCTGACTTTTTTTGGGGGAGGCGCTCTCTGCAGCTTCCCGCCTCCTAGCAGAGTGGGAGGATGAGTTAAAACTTTCTGTAGAGTATTCTTGAACTTAGAAGATCAAGCATCTGGAAGGCATGGCACTCTTTGAAGAGCATCATGAAATACTGATATATTTAATTCTGGGATATGCAATAGGAACAGCTTTTACTTCCAATCTGACTGCCTGTGTATGACTCGAAAACCCCAACCTGAGTGCACATGTCCATGAAAAGAGCAAGCTGTTGGTCTAAACACGATCAGCTGTTCCTGCATTTTGCTGGTAATATTTGTCTGTGGCTTGTTCTCTTGTTTTCTCATCTGTCAGTACTTTAGATAGCAGATGTCCAAAGAGGGAAAAAAAAAAAAAAAAAAAAAAGATATTTTGGGGAAAAACTTGAAATTGGAAAAATAAATGTGATCTTAAACTAATTTATTTTCCCTGTTCATTGGGAAAAAATTACATGATTTGGTTTGAGGAAAAAGTACCTCCATCAGGCCTTCAGAGCCTGGCATTCAGTGTGAATACGTTTGGGAATTCCCATGACTGAATATACAATGAGGTTCCTGAGGGGAAATGCTGGCAAACATACTTAAGTTATTACTGTCTTTTCTTCCTATTTTATAAGAATAGCTAATATTTACTCATCACTTACTGTTTCTCAGATGCTGTGTTAAGCCCTGAGGATATATTGGGATACTACTATTAATATCCCAGTCTTACAGATGAAATAGTGAATTTCACCAAGATTATGTGCTCAAGGTCACAAAGCTGACAAGCAGAGGAGCCAATATTCAAAACCAGGACCTGATTCCAAAGCCTGATCTGAGAGCCTTGAACCACCGCTCTATTTACTAACCCTAAAAAGCTTCATAAAAAGCCTCATCCTGTGCCACCCTGAATCCCAGGGTGCTCTCACTAACCTCTTCCATCCTGACATGCTGATGGCACCAATCTGGCATCTCTTCAAGGTCAATCTGCTGGCAGTGGCTGGAGTCCTAAGCCCTGTAAGACCATGTGGGGCAGGCCATGAGCTGGACGGTGGTGCAGGGTAGCAGACAAAGAACTGATTTTGCCTTTTTGACTCCATTTCAGTTCACTTTCAAAGATAATCCCTGATCATGTTACATGAAAATGCCTCTCTCCTTAGATGCCAGTCTGTTTCATTTCTCCCCCAGCAAGTACCCTTACCAGAAAGTACTCTCTTGCTTACTTGTGTATTGTCTGGTCCCTTTCCCCAAGAATAGTAACTATGGGAGGGCAGAGAACTGATCTATCTCACTCACATCTGCACCTAGAACAATGCTCGGCATAAAAAATGTACTCAAGTATTTGTTGAAAAATACATGAACGAATATACTGGAAGATTTTGGAAATGCTCTATTCATTAAATAAATATTGAGTACTGTTTTTGCTCTGAACATTGTTCTAAGTGTTAGGAATATAGTGGTGGGCTTTGTATAGCAAATCACTTTAAAAAATGAACTCATTATAGCTTCGAATAATCAACATCTGACCATTTGGTCATGATTAGGTTGATCATATATCCCAGTTAGCCATAGACTACGCTTTTGTCATGATGTTAGTATAAATAGGACCCCTTTCACTCTCCGAAGTGCCCTGGTGTGGGTGATAAATCATATATTCACCATAGTCAAATTTGATGTATCAAAGCCATTAAAACTAGTAGATAGGCAAACAATAGGGCAAAACCCTGGAAAAAGTTAGCCAAGCAGTGGCTCCTGTTGTTGTGTGCAGTAGTCATTTTGTGAATTGCAAGCAATGGCAAAACAACTCAGACTGGCCTATGCAAAAAACATAAAGAAGAACGGCCAGATTTACAGAGCTGAACATTGTTTCAGGCACAGTAGGATCCAGACCTCAAACTCCAAGTTGCTCTCCCCTGAGCACCTCCAGGACCACCCTTCCTATTATCAAATGACGGTAACCACCCCAGCCTCACCCCATCTCCATTCCAGCACAACAAAGGAAAGCCGGAGCCTTTCCAACAGCCCTGGTACAAGTCTGGGATTGACTCTGATGGGGTCAGTTTGGGACATATACTCCTTCCCTTCTCACAAGAAAAGGTGGTGAGCTGATTGGCTAAAGTGCAGGTTATGCTTTTCATCCTCATAGCTGAATGTGAAGCCCCACCCAGACCACATGCCCAGAGACTGAAGAGTGAGCAGTCCATCCAAAAATGGAAATCAAGGGATTTTCTAAAATAAAAAAAATGTGTTTGAAGTATGGGTAGGGAACCTAAAGTGTCTCCTACAATGTGCGTGTCTGCATGTTTGTGGGTGGCTACATAGGTGCCCATACACATATAATGTTTTTGAGTTGAGCAACAATCTTACTGGGCAATGGCTTCAATCAAAATTTTTTACATCTACACAATCTCGTTCCCAGGTTCTTGTTTGATAGACCCAAATAAAGCTTTCATTTTTTCATCCTAACACCACTACATACTAGCATCCCTATAGTACGTGGCAAGTCTTCACATTCATTGGCTCACTCACTCATAGGACTTTTCCATGAATAGGTGTTCACATTGTGCACAACACAGAGACTATAATGTCGAGTTGGCAATATGGTGGTGACCTTACGTAATCCTCATAGAAATTCTCTTAGATGAGGTAAATGGGGGTCAGGGAAGTTCATGGATTTGCCCAAGGTCATCCTCTAAATCCTGTGCTCTTTCTTTTAGAGAAACTGGCCAACTCAAAGGGGTTGCTATCTTTAATCTGGGAAAGAACTAATCATGCTTCACCATTAAATACTTTCCATGCATTTAAATAAACACTTTCACTGAAGTCTTGGGCATTAAAATAAGGTATTTTCATTTTGTTTTCCATTTAGACACATTAAGTAAAAGCAGATTTAAAAAATCAGTGAACCATCTGTAGTGTTTATATCCTTAAGGGCAGAAGAAGTCCATAGACATAAATTCATTCTGTAAAGAAGTATGCAAGGCACCGGAATTTCTAAAATTTTCCTGGGTCTTTTTGTTCACAGTCTTAACCATTTAATAGTTCCAAATCAAACTTGGGAATTTAGAGTGTGGTTCTTGAGTTTGAACTTCAATGTTCTTAATAATCACCATGGGCACTCATTAAAAATGCAAATTCCTAGCTTTCACCAAAAGAAGTTCTGACTAAATTAGAATCTGGAATCTACATTTTAAACCAAGCATCCTTGTGACTGTGATACTGCTTTCTCATGAACATTCTTTGAAAATGGAAGTTTTGAAATACAGTTTCCAATAAAAATGATACATCATTTAATATTCATTGAAAACTAGGTGTCTACAATGGTCACCATACTAATAAGAATGCATCATTTTTGGTATTCACAAAGACCAGGGTTTGGACAAAGTTATCCCTTTTAGAAGACAAATATGCAAAAGCCAGAGGCATGAGAGGTCCTGGATTCCAGGGAAGGTATTTAAATGCCATGTGTCTTTTCTTCTGAGGTTTCCATTAGGATGGAAGAGGCAAGAAGGAGCTCAGAAAGTTGATCTCTCATCTTTCTATAGAAGTGACAGCGCAAGAGATGCTCAGGCTAATGTCAGCAAAGAGGAGGTGAGATGCTCAGATGCCTCTGCTTTCTTACATCCTCTTGATCTGATAGGAATGTAAGAATTCCTCTGCTTTCTTACATTCCTATTAGATCAAGAGGGAGTACATCCTTCCTCTAAAGATGTCATGTGAGAATAGAAAAACAAATACAAAATTCCTGCCACAGCTTGATAAAATAGTAAAGGAACAGGTATTCATTTTGTGTCTCTTCTGTAACATCTGGGCAAACTGAGGCTCAGGTAGATTGAGTGGCTCTCTCAAGATCACATAGTTAGCATTCTGTTATTTCATACTACTACCAAACCATTCTAGAACTTAGGGGTTTAACACAGCAATGTATTATTACATGCCAGAGTTATAGGGGTTGATTGGGCTCCACTGGGTGGTTCTTACTTGGGGTATCACACTTGGTGGCAGTTGGGTCTGGAGCCATCAGAAGAATCAACTAGGCTGGATACCCAAGATGTCTTTACACTCACATGTCTGGTGCCTTGGTGTTCTTTGGCCTTTCTCCATTTCTACATCACATCTCATCCTCTAGAGTCTTGGCTTATACTTTCACAGCATAGTGGATTCAAGGTAGTCATACTTCTTAGATGATAACTAGCTTCCAAGATGGCACAAAGAAGGATGTGGGGAGAGGGGGGGTGGCGAAAAGAAGGAGCTCCCAGGACAAGTAAGTTTACTCACAAGACTGGCACAGCATCATTTTTACAATATGTTGGTTAAAGCTCTCATAGGCTGTCTCAAATTCAAGGGCAGTAGAGAAATATGTTTTTCTTCTTGATGGGGGAGTATCAAGGTCACACTGCAGAGAAGTATGTTAGATGGAAAATATCATTGCAGCCATGTTCAGGGGAGTTTATTTTGCATGTGCGAAATATGTGGATCATTGCAGGCCAGAGTGAAAACAGATACTTGTCTCCAAAGAGGTTGCTCCAATAGTCTCCTTCCACTCTCATCTCTCCATCTGTGCTCCTAACTCAAGGCTTTCCTTTTCTATCTTTCTTTTTAAAAAGATTTTTATTCATTATTTTTAGAGAGAAAGGCAGGAAGGGAGGAAGAAAGGGAGAGAAACATCATTGTGGGGTTGCCTCTCACCTGCCTCCAGCTGGGGACCTGGCTAGAGACCTGGCTTGCAACCTGGTTATGTACCCTGGCTGGGAATCGAACCAGTGACCCTTGGGTTGTAGGCCAGCACCAATCCACTGAGCCACCAGCCAGGGCTCAGGGCTTTTCTTTAGTTCTTCCTATTCCCCATGTCTATAACTTCCTAGGGCTTTCCTCTAGCTGTTATCTTTGATTTCCAGTCATCCTCCAACCCAGTGTGCCTCCTTAACTTCTACTTTTCCTTCTGATTCCAACTCAGAGGCCCTTCCCTGAACCCTCCAAGCTGGGTCAGTCCTTTTCATCAGTCCTCCTGGGAACATTTCCTCTCAACCAAAACTTGTTCCAGGATTATAATTATACATTCAGTGATGTGAGTTTTTGATTAATCTTTCCTTCCCTCAAATGGCAAGAAAGCATGCATTTTGTATATTTCTACTTCAATCCTAAACTCAGTGCCTCCCTTACAGAGAGTGGTAGTCAACAAATTTTTGTTAACTAAAGATTGTTGAAATAAACTTTAGGTTCCTAGGGTAGTCATGTGGAAAAGCAGTACTCACCTGGATATGACAGTTCAAACCATAGTTAATTAAAATTAATTTCTCAGTTTATGGTTAAAACCATGGAAGAACAATGGCAGGAAATGAAGATCAATCATAGCATGCTATCCTATTACACAAATACAATGCATCTTTATTCAGACCCTGTCAGATTTAAATACAACTCTTCCCATTTTACAATTGAGGAAGCTGAAGTCTTACAACTAGAAAGTGAGGGAAGGGAAATTGAATATTTATTTTATTTACAGGTGATATAGTCAAATTAGACATGTGTACATATAATGTAATAATCATGTATACGCACATGTATAATTACATACATGCACATACATCTCTTGCTTTAAGAGCTTACAAACTGCTTCGCTAAAAATGATAAAATTCCATTTGCTAAGAGAGGAACAGTCACACTAGAGGAGTTGAAAGAAAGAACAAAGAAAAATCATTTGAAGATATATACTGTCTGGAAATAGCATGAGCATCCTGTATGTTAGCACCATAAGTGGGACTATAAAATCTCTTGACTTATTTTATAAATGAAATAAAGAATGGAAATGCATGCAAATAAAGTCACAGACTGAGACCAAAAGGGGAACTCTGAAAGAGGGGCATGAGATCATGTTTTATTTCTCACACTTAGCCACCAAAACAGCATATTAACCGTGGGACACATTTAAAGGGTCTCATGATTCCCAATGCAAAGAATAACCCAAAATCCCCACTTGGTACAAGATATGAGAGTGAGATGAGGTAACCAAAATTAGCATGCTGACAAGCTCCTTCATCTGTGACACCATTGTGACAGATGTCTTTCTTCTCTTTTAAAAACCACAAGTAGGTATTACTTTGCTATAGACTAGGGATGTTAGGGTAAATTGTAATTTGAAAGGAATGAAAGTCAATAATTTTCTTTTTTACTTTCAGTGATTAAATCGTGTCTATACAAAGTGCAGTAAGCGGGTCTATAATTATTCCATGAATTTGTTAAAAACTTTATTTTAAAAAGGTAGAATAACTACTCAGTTATATGAAAAAAAATGACTTTCTCAGTGAACTCTCACAGAAAACCCTAATTCAGAAGACAGATGAAAGAGAAACTGTTCTGCTTTAATCAGGGTTGGAGGCCTGATATCTGGGATATTGTCTGCTTTCCCTCTTTCTCTCATTCCAGGGTAGTTTCTGGGGCAGTTCCTCTTAGACGTACCCTACGACTCTGTGAAACCCAATTTCAAGACCATCTTAGGAGATCAATAAGCAGGCATACTTAATCCTCAGCAAGTTTTAGGTGGTAACACGTTATCATCTAGACGATTCTTTATCCCTTTTCATGCTGTGTAGACAGAATTGGTCAGCTGATTCAGGAGACTAGTAGAATGTTTACTTTGTAGCCTGTGGGTCACCCACATTTCCCCCCTTTTTATTGGTTGGGTTGCAAAATAGGAGTGAACAAGTACATATACATGCCCCCAATTTTCCCCATGTGTTCTCTTTGCCTTGGCATATTTTTCATTGCCTCCAAATATCCTGGAGAATGTTCTTCAGGGCTCGAAGAACCCTGATAGTTCTATGTTGCTTTTTCTCATGCCTACGAGAGAAACAACTAACTACAACAGTCCCCTTATCCATAGTTTTGGTCCCCATGGTTTCAGTTATTTGCTAACCACCATGGTCCAAAAATATTAAGTGAAAGTTTTATAAATGATTTATAAGTTTTAAATTGGATACTGCTCTGAGTCACATGATGAAACCTTGGGAGTCCCATTCTGTCCCAGGATGGTGGGAATCATCCTGTGTATCCACCTGCACTGTGATGTGCCCTGCCTGTCAGTCACCTAGCAGCGGTCTTTGTTGTCAGATCCACTGACACAGAATCACAGTGCTTGCGTTCAAGTCACCCTTATTTTACCTAATAACGCCCCCTAAATGTAACAGTAGCGATGCTGGCGATTCAGATAAGCCACACAGTGCTTCCTTTAAGTGAAAAGAACAAAGATCTTGACTCAAAAGGAAAGAAAAAATGTCTGCTGAGGTGGCTTAACATCTACCGTCAGAACAACTTTCCTACACGTGAGGTTGTGAAGGAGGAGGAAGGTACTTACGCCAGTTTTGATCCTCCTTCTGATGTGTCATCACATCAATGTGGATGTCCCCCACCTCCTGCAAGTTACGCCACTTTGCTTTCACAAAAGACCTACAGCAGTGCTCATTTTTGCTAGCCAAAAGAAATCCAAAGAGGCGCTTTGATTTTATGAATTAATCATTACCGTACTAGGGTAGTTATTTCGTTAGGTAGTCCTGGCTTATCTCTGTTGTTCTGGGGTAGTAGGGCTCCCTTTCACTCCCAAAAGTGGTCGCAGTGTGGATGATGCATTCTATGGCCCTTCTATGCAGTAGATATGCCTTTGTGAAGTACCTGTTCAAATCTTTTGACTATCTATCGTGTTCTCTGATTTTTTCCCCTTATATATAGGATAGGGAAAAAAGGTTTACAGTTGTGAGTACATGAAACACACAGATTATTCTTGTATCATTATTCATTAATTATGGTATTATTTTCCAAGTGAACAACAGTAAACCTACTGTTTCCCCATCCATATGTGTGTGTGTGTATATATATCCTTTGTAGGCTATGTTTATTGTAAATATATTCTCTGTGGCTTGACAGGGAATGTCCTCATTCCTTTTTTTTTTTTTTTTTTTAAGATTTTATTTATTATTTCCAGGGAGAGAGGAAGGGAGAGAGGCAGAGAGGGTGAGAGACATCCATGTATGGTTGCTTTTCACCTGCCTCCAGCTACAGATCTGTCTGGAGACCTGGCTTGCAACCTGGTTATGTGCCTTGGCTGGGGAATCGAACCAGTGACCTTTGGGTTTGCAGGCTGGCCCCTTATCCACTGTGCTACCAGCCAGGGTGAATGTCTTCATTCTTAAATTTTACTTTATGTCTCACATCTAACTCACTCGTTTTCTAGGTCAAAGAATAAAACTAATCTGGATGGCTGACTCTTTTATGCAGAATATGGCCATGCCTTGGAGGCTGGAATACTGTTCAGCCACTGGTGCCCCAGGGCTGGGTAAGGTCAGAGTCTGATGGTATAAAGCATGGCTCCCATTGCTGTCACCTGGGAAGGGACTTTCCCAGGACAAGTTCTTTCAGAAGAAACACACATGCAGGATAGACCTGGGTTTCCCTTCTGCCTCTGCCATTCAGCTGGTGACCAATCTGTGTTTCAGTGTCCTGATCTCCTCAGAGAAAAGAGGGGCTTGTTTCTCAGTGTTCTTGAAGGATTGAGTGACATATGTTCTATAAAAGCACATCATCCCACGCAGGGAAGAGAATGGATGCTCAATATGTGCATGTCTCACTCTTCTTCTCTTCTTGTTTTCCTTTCTCCCCATCCTCTCTTTTATTCCCTTTGTCCTCTCTCCTTCCTTTTATGTGTGACATAAAGGAAAGAGGAGGCCTGCTCACTCTGCTTTGGACCTACAAGCTCCTGGAGACACACTATTTAGCACGCATAAATAATACACCACAGGAAGATATATCATTAAGTACAAAAGAGGGGGCATGGGCTATCAAAGGCTTATTGAAGTTCAAAGGTAAGGAAGACTGAAGGTATTCTTCTTGAAAAGCATCGGGAGTGAATTCTCTTAAGCACAATTGAAGAGAGCACCTTAATCAAATTCCTAATCTTGCAGCTTGATGGAGGGCACTTAGTTATGCTTGAAATAAATGCTTTGAAATTTTAGTTGTTCATTCATTAGAAACAGACGTCTGAGATTTCAGGAGTAAAAACAAGTAGCACATTATTGCCCTTCAAGTCTTTTTTGTCTCTTTGTTATGCTCTGGGACAACCAAGCCAGTAAATGACATGTCACCCTAATTGATTTTAATTAGCAACCCACAAAAGAAACCAGATAAAAGATCACTCTGTGAGCATGTACCCAGGTGAAATCTTTGAGCACTGTTGAATTGGGGGTTTCTAGAATGTCTATCGCAAATAAAGATGGATTACAACAGTTCGGACTAAAGCATAGTTACGCCTTTCACTCTATTGTATATTCATTAACTACTCTTTTAAATCATTTGGGAAGTGAGTGTTATCTATGGTCTAATGGAGGACAAATGGCTTATTTTGTTTCTCATCATAGTGTTGGAGTGAAATTATAAATAGGAGTTCTCTTTATGCGTGCTTTTTCATCTGGAAAATTTATACTGATTTTTCAAGATTCACAAAAAGTTGGACTTTTTCCCTAAGACTTTTGACTTTATTCCAGAAGAATTAAGTTCTCGAATCTCTGCCTCAGCCATTTAACAAATATTATGCTCCTAGTCTATGCCAGACATGATGTTGGGGGCGTGAATGTAACAGTCAAAAATTCGGTCATGATTCCTACCTGAAGGATGGAGTTTATTCAGTGATAGTCATGACTATGTTGTTTAAAATTTATCTGTGTATAGAAACCTTTCCCACTCTGATGTGGCAACATTCAAAGGTAGAGATTTGCCTATTCATACCGGTAGACACCTCATCCAGTGTGGCGCTGTCACTCAGTAAACATTTATGGAATCATTCTGAATTGATTTTGGGCAGTGTTTCAGCCAGTTGTTCAGTGTTACCCAATAAAACACTTGTCTTGCCTTTTCTTTTCTACTCTATCCTTAAAGCACTTCTATTTTAGGTTTTCATGTAGGCAGGCAAACACATGAAATCCATGCACTCATTTGTCATCTTAGACAAATTGACAGTCGTTGTCAAGAGTGGCATGGAGGAATGATTCTAAGGTTTCTCTACAATATAGTGGAAAGAGAATTATGATTGATTAGTGATGTCTGTTGAGTGTGGTGGCCAGGACAGAGGTCGCTTGCATGCTGGGTATTTGTTAGTCACCTCTGGTTTATGCCTTGACATCCAAACTTGAGAAGGAAATAAAGAAACATGGGTAGGCTATAGGTTTGGAGCCAGCACAGAGAAGAACAAGTACAATTAACCACACTTACTGTCATATGTCTTGGATGAGACAGTCAGCAATATTCAAGTAAAAACCTGGAACTTTATATATCATTCATTATTGACACTCAGTAACTTGCAGGAATTAAGCATGTGAATAAACCAAAATCGTAATCTCTTTCTTGTGTCTCAATATATCCTGTCCCAGTAACTTCAAAATTCTTGACTTGTCTCACCTCCCTCAAGAGATGAAGTGGCTCTAAGACCTACCCTATTCCCGTCCTCCTCAGGCCGGTGAGTTATTGTAATTACCCAGCCCACAAGGTTCAGGGTCCAAGTCAGGCTGCCTGAATTCAGCTTGAGTTTTACCCTTTGCCTTCTGTGGGTCTTGGAACAAATCAATGTATTGTTTTGCATCTTCATTGCATTGTTTGCATCTACAGGTGAAGGAGGCTGGATGACATGATTGAGAAACTTCTTTTCAAGCTTAAAACTCTGAAATTGGCCAGGATGATTCTATTGAAGACCCTTCCCCTCTTGGGGCTGTTACCCCGTTGAGGTGGCTTTTCATTGCTAGGATCTGACATCACACTGGTCAGGATGAAGAAATCACAGCAGATGTATTGATCACTAGGGAAGGACCCTTGTCTAATGTATCTCCCTATTGCCATGCTCAGCAGATATGTGTTAAATCAACGAAGCAAAACTTCAATGGAAGGAGGATTCTGGAGGAATTCATTAGCAATGAGTTTCTGGCAAGTGTCATTTGTGTCATCAGCATCGGCCTGCAACCTGATGACAGCAACTGAATCAGCTGTCCAGGAGGCCACACAAAATTTGCTGCCGAGGACATGGATTGGTTATGGGTTGTGGTTACTGATGTTTTAATAAAGGACAGGAAAAGAATCCTTGCTTCTCAGGGAAAACCTTAATAAGTGCGTTTGATTGCCCTGGTGTCTTTCCCGTCCTTCCTGACTAGGTATTCACAGCATGGAGGTAATGAGAATGTTTGCAGGGAGGGACAGGGGGAAAAAAGGCAAGAGATTGAACAGTAGCTCTTCCCCTTCACTTTTTCCCCAATTCCAGTCCTGTTCTATCTTCAGCACAGCCCAGGCAAGAATGCATTCAGAATTTTAAGTACCTGGACAGAGATCTTAATTTTCAGCCTGACAGGTATAAGAAGTGAGACTCCACAAATGATTAATTCTTAATCACTTTCTCATGGGATGTTTGCTCCTGTCTCTCTCTCCTTGCACACAGAATGGTGTTCCTGAATACCCTACGTGGAATTCTGATGATATGCCTTTGTCTATGCCTGAGGCAGAGGGATGTTGGTTGTAAATTACAGATTCCCAGGTCTATGTATCAGAAAGACAGATATAAGTGATATGTGGGAAGGGCCTGGGGTTTGTAGTTTTACAAAGTTCCCCTGGTAATTTGGATAACACTTAGGTTCAGGATCCACTGATGTATTAAGCAAGGTCAGTATTCCTTAGTATGGCATTCAAGACCCTTTGTGATATTCCTTCCAACTTCCCTTTCCACTTTCCAGCTGATGGCTAGCCATTCTTCTAGTGTCATTCTTACCTTCACACCCCACCAGGTCACTTGTGGCTCTCCAGGTCACTGTGCATCTCCAGACTTTTGCTTATACTGTGTCCTGTACCTACAAGGCTTTTGCACAGGTACCTGTTTGGTGAATTTAACCTCCTTTTATGGGCCCATCAACCTGAACCTTCCATCCATCTAACTGTAGAATTAATTGATCTCCCTTTTGTGTTCCCATCATATGCTGAACATTTCATCACTATTTTAGCTACAGTGACATATTTTCTACTCTTCAGCTTGGCATAAACAGTGGAATAGTGGGATAGGGTGTTTTAAATAGAATAGAGTATTTAAAATTATTTTTATGCTTAATTTTTAAAGCAAGATAAAAATAACACATGTTAAGTCAAATAATACAGAAATGAGCTTACAAAAAAAGAAAAAGAAATGAAACCTCCTGGTCTTTTGTCCCTGATCAAGTCCCAAGTTCCTAAGGCAATAGTTTGAGAAATTTTTTTTTTTTTTTGACTAGAAAACGTAAAATTTAGCAGAATCGAGGGTGGGAGGAAGCAGAAAGTAGATCTTTTTCCTATTTCTGTCCTCTGGCCGCCCATTTCCCCTCTCCAGAGATAAATACTATTACTAATTTCTTGTGTATGCCTCCTGGGATAGTCTATGAATTTTCAAATGCATATTCAAACACCCACAACCATCCCCCACACAGATGGCTTCATACTTTATTACTGTATACACGCACTATACATTGCTTTTATTAATAATGTATCTTGAAGATTTATTCCATATTTGTACATAGAGTAACTTCTCATTCTCTTGTTGGCTGTAAGTTATTTCATCGCTATTAGCTGCACAATAATTTAACAAATTCTTTACTGATGGAATTTTAGGTTGCTACCTAAGTTTTGCTACTATGAATAATTTTGTAATATACATATATTATTTTTTTCAAGGGCAAGAACATCTATAAGATACATTTCAAGGAGTGGAATTGCTGGGTGTACATTTTATATTTAATAGATATTTTCAAGTGGCTCTTCATAAAGATATATAAATTTATAATCCCACCACAAATGCACTTGTCACACCATTGTGTTATTAAGTGTTTTTTTTTTTCTCAACTTTTTGTCAGTCTGATATTTAGGGAGTAGTATTACTCATACAGGGATGTCTGTATATCTCACTATAATGGGAATATGCATATTTTTAATAGTTGAGTGCCAGTTATAATTTCATTCCTGCAAACTTCTTTTTTCTATTGGTGATTTATTTTTTAAAATATTAATAAAAATTATCAATTATTTTCTTTTATGGTCTCTGGAGTTTATACCTTTCTTAAGAAGATATTTACCATGCAGAAATTATTTTTTGAAATTACCTCAAATTTTTCAAATTATTTTCCTTCGGAATGTTTACAATTTTGTAATGTATTTAAATATTTTCTCTATCTGAAACCTACTTTTCTGTGAAGAGTTAAGTTTGAATTAAACACAATTTTGTTTTTTTCACCACATGGCTATTCAGTTTAATACATGCTTTCCTAACTTGTATGTAAAGCCACTTGTGTCACTTGTATATTGAAGTTTAGCACATATTGATTCCATTCTGCATTTTGTTCTAATGTTTTTATAATTTGTGTGACAATATAATGCTATTTTAATTTTGATAGTCTTCATAAACTGTTCTGGTGCCTGATTAGAGTAGTTCCTGCCTCATTATTTTTCACTTTCTAGAATATACTGAAAACCTGTCTTTGCATATTGGCTTTAGAACCAGAGTGTCCATTTGAAATTTATGGCAATGTAAAATTTATAAATTTCTATCTGGATTGCATTAAATTTATATATTAAGTGGGAATAATGAACATATTTATTATATCTTTTCTATAATGTGAGTACATCATACCTTTCCTTGGTTTTCTTTTTTTGTATGTATATATCCTTAGGAGTGTTTTCAAGTTTCTTCATATAGGTATTAAAGATTTTTCATTAAGTTCATTCCTAAAACTTGAGAACTTATTCATCTAGCATTACGGAACCTTTATACCATTTTTTAGAATTTACAAATAATATTAAGCACTTACTATGTGCTTAATATGTGGAGGCACAGTGCTAAATACCTAACAAACAAAGGCTTAGTGGGGAAAATCATTTGGCTGTACTCATTTTCTCATAGTCCCAGATTGTAGACTCTCTGATGCTGCTTTAAGTGACCAGATCATGCAAAAGTCCCATTTCATGGAGTATGCAGGTAGGCTCACTCCCCACCGTGCTTTCTGTTGGGTCTGCTGAGTTCATCTGCATAGGAGGCTTCCCATGTGCCTCCCTTTACCTTGTATTTGTAGGGCTTCTCCCCAGTGTGTTTGTACTCATGGATTTGGAGTTGGTAACACTTTGAATATGATTTCTCATAGTCCTCCTATGTGCAAGTGTAGGTCTTTAAATGTCAAGATTCTTCTGGAACTGATATCTCTGGGTCTTGAGTCTTGACTTCTGCTTTTCTAGGGATTGTCCTTTGGTCAAATGGGAACTTGAAAAGTATAGGAATCCTGGATATCATGATGATGACAACTAACATGGCATTGTATGACTTTCATGGAGTGTGGTCATCAGTGAAGATGGTCACCTGGTCCCCCTTAAGGGTCACTATCTAACTCCTATAGATGCTCTGTTCAACACTGTATGTTACCATCTGGTCATCAGTGAAGGTCATTATATATTCTCCTTTAAAAGATGTCATCTGGTCTCCATAGTGGGCCTGGTCATCACTGAAGGTCATCTGGCCTCCATAGAGAGTCTGTTCAACACTGAGAATTTTCATCTGGCTACGTTCATTGGAGATGGTCACATTGTCTACAGTGACAGATGTCTTATGGCAGTCCGTGAATGATGTTTTTGGGTTATTAGTGACATCTGACATTCTAGAGGTTGCTGTCTGTTTACTCTGATCAAAGATCACCTCCTGGTCTATGGAAAAAACCTCACTTAGGTCTCCAGGAGGCATATTAAGGGCTTTAACAGAGAGTATTATGGAGTTCCAGTCAAGGACTATCCTAGGGATGTCAGAATGTGCAAAATTATCACTGTGGGCTTTAAGAGAGCCATCACCTGGTTCTGAACTGACTCACGTTGGCTATCCTCACCATGGGCAGAGGCATATCAAACTCTGGTTCTGCTGCAGGTGGGCTTCTTGCTTTGTGTGTTTCAGAGAGGTCCTGGAGAAACTCCACAATTTCTTCCAGTGTCCAAAGTCAAGACTAAGTCTCTTTGCAGTTGTTTGATAACTGAAATTGATGGTCAGCTGTGGGAACCATTAGTTCATCCAGTGAGCTGAGGTTGAGCCAGCACTTACACCCATTGTTTTAAAGGGATGAATGTTTCATTCATTTTTATGGTGCTAAATTTGATTCCAGTTTTTCCTACCATTTCAACTTTCCTGGTGAGGGTTCTTTGCCAGTTAGGTTACTTTCATTCTTTCTCCTTTTTGTATGTAGTAAATATTGCATTTTGGGAAGGGTGACTTTTTGGATAAATACTCGATTTTTTAATGTGGTCAATGTTTGTTAGACTAGTCCCCTCTACATGTGGGGAGGGGCCATAGCATTTAGCCAGGAAAACAAGGATTACCTTGCTTCTATGTCACTAGCTTGTGTGTACAGTGAATGCTTCTAGTCTACACTGATACCTGGCAAACAGACAACCACATACAGAGTGGCACCCAGCTCAAGAACCTCCTCCAAACTGCTTCCTGTCACCTGCTTCTCTGTGGTGACAGAAAGATTCAGGGATACTCCCTTTGTCAGTTCTTGCACCCTTTCTCCCATTGTTATAAAAAAGGGCAGTTATTTTGGCTTCAGGATATGCCAACTACTTTTATAATTGTATTCAACTGTCTCTCCCTGCAATTTAAAACCACAGGCATTTTTTCCCAGGCATTTCTCTGAAAATGACACATCAAAGGTCACTTTGTGCTTGGTAGAATTGGAATGTAAAGCCAAGTTTGTGATTCTGAAGAAAGTTCTGTCTCCAATACCATGTAAGTTCACCATTAAGTTTAGGATTTCATTACATATGTCTTGGTGTGTTTTCTAATCAATGCTGGTGTGAATGTTTCATGCCCACAAGAGAGTACACTGATTTCAAAGAACAATTTCTAAGAGCACCATATGCTCAATAAATACTTGCTTTGCTTATGACACAGGGTAAAACAAAGGAAGGGCATGTAATTGACAATGTCATTTGGACTTGAGGAAAATTGTGATAAAATTAAGTCTTACCAAATCCTTTATTTTAAGGACATCCATGTCCCTTCAAAAAAAGAACATACGAATTCTGTTTGCAAATAGCCTGTGTCATATCCTCCTTGTCAAAGTTGTAGGTTTCTCTCTGTTTTCTATCATTTTACTGTAGTGGCATTGGTTGTTCTTAGGAGATGTTTACACTTAGATTTTTCATGGGGCAAGACATTCCACAGACCTCACGGACTTCTCTTTGAAATTCTAGTTATGCCAAGTTAGAGCTATTCATGTACCAATGAAGAATGAGAGGGGTTATCAAGTGAGCTGACTCTTTTGCTCTATAAAGGAGCAGGAATTGAGCCCTGGCTGGTAGCAAAGTGGATGAGGTGCCAGCCTGAGAACCCAAAGGTCGCTGGTTCGATTCCCCCCCAGGGCACATAATGAGGTTGCAATCCAGGTCTCCAGCCAGGTCCATAGCTGGAGGCAGGTGAAAGGCAACCATATGTGGATGTCTCTCTCCCTCTCTGCCTCTCTCCCTTCCCCTCTCTCTAAAAATAATACATTTTAAAAATCTTAAAAAAACAAACAAACCAGGAATTACAGAAGGGAAGAGAAAAGTGTTGGATAAGAAAACTCTTTGCTTCAAGACATTAAAATGACATATAGGCCTCAAGATTTGTTTCCAGACTTATATTTGTACCTTCTCATCCTTGGCCTTGGGTTCTGCAGAAAGACTGCTGATGTTAAAGAAGAGCAATTTCCTCTGATTCATTTAGGGTTGTGGTTAAATTTATTGGGGAAGTTTATGTGTTACCAGAGAGCAATTGGATTTCCTTGGTCTGGAACCACTCTCAAAGGAACATGAAATCTCTCAGAGGCCAAAATCAAAACCAGTATCATGTCAAGTTCACGGGAAAGGTTTTTAAAGGAAAATACAGTCAACCCCTTTAGTGCATTATTTCCCCATGTTCCTTTCTAAGCCTTGCTCACATACTGACCTATTTTAAGAAAGTGGAGATAAGTTGACCAACCTTTTAAAGTCACTTTTTTTTTTTTTTGCTTTATCTTCTACACATTTTCTATGATGAATTGTTTCTTCATACTTTATATTTTAGGTGCTGCATAAACACCCACTGAATTATAGTATCATAATTTTTTATCATCTATCTATGACTAGATTTTAAGTTTTTTCCCCCTTGCAATCAATGCTACAATAAATAGCTCCACACATTTCCATTTCCTTTTTTTTTTCCTTTTTGGTTAAAATATTTCCTTTTAAAGTATATTTTACTGATTATGCTAGAGGGAAGGGGGTACAGTTTAAGGAAATTAAGATATTCTAGAAGGATGTCACAACCTTTGAAAAGGCCAGAAAAGAATGACTGGAGACCATGTAGGCAGGAAATATCCCAATGTCTCTCCCCGGCTGTTCCCATTGAGGCCTGACTGCTACCACCAGTGGACAGAGACTCCACAGCATTCATGGACGCTGTTGGATAGGAAGCAAAGGCTCCAGGATGTCCCTACTGCCTCCTCAGAATGCTGCCTGTCATTTGCGATGGTGTTGGTGTGACGCTTTCTTCCCTCACTCTCCTTCAAACCACATTGTCATCCAGATGCATAAGACTGATGGAGCCTAGGTTAGTTTGAGCTTTCTATTGCAGAGGCAGGAAATGTGTCTGTATGGCTTTTTCTTTGATGTAGAATTCCAAAGGTGAGGATTCCTCTATGTCACCAAGCCAAAGAACCTGAAAATGTCCACTATTGGATCAAGCTTTTCATCATGGGCTGCAGATCGTTACAATGATAAAAGGTTACATTTAAGTGAGGAGAAATGGGAAAAGATGTTAATGTGGGGAAAAGGTCATGTAAGCTTAACTGAGTCAAATTTGAGGAACCACAATATCCACTCTCCTCTGCACTCATGTGGCCCATAAACTTCCTAAGAGCATGCTGGCTTCCCTGTCACAATACAGGTAGCAGAGGAAACATGGCTACCAAAGGGGAGGTGATTAAGATGGTCATAGCAACACACTGACCCTCTCAAATTATTAGGAATTGAGAAGATTTTGTAGAATTTATAGAGGTGTGCCAGTAAACAGGTTGAGAGGTGCTTTGTAGGAGGAGTGAAAGCCAAGAATACGATGGGTGCACAATCAGTTCATGTATGCTCTCACAAGAATGACATAAATTTCAGTGTTTGAAATTGTCTAACTGAAATAAGATCTGCGGAAATTAATCAGAATATTTGGATGAAATGACTTGGAGTTGCATTTGATTCATGTGGTTTTGAGCTGATGGAGTTTGGAATGAAATTGAATCTCAAAGGGATGTGTTAAAAGGTGCAGAACCACATGAGGCTGATGGAAATAGATTGCCAAAAACTCACTGGTAGCTTTCCTACAGCTTACTTTGATAGCCTCATGAAAAACACACATTATCCAACACGTAATAAAATGGGAAAATGCCTGAGTTCAATGTTAACAACCATCAACTTGTTGATTCATGGTGAAAGGCTCCTCAGTGTCAGGACTCTTGTTTTCTACAGAATAGAAGGAAGGTCATAATGGTACATTTGTAAGCCAGAGATAGGGGCCCTATGAAAAAACTAAATTAGTCTTTTTATATTGCTCATGACTCTGAAGAAGGAAAATTTAATCGCATCAACAGTCATAGTCATTAATCAAATCTTGTGCTGAGCAAGGCTTAAAATCCATTGATTTCAGCCACAAGTATTTATCGAGTCTTTACCAGAGGCAGGTACTGTGCTGACTGGGCACATACATCATGGGAAGCAAACCTGGCCCCATCCCAGTGACCAAAGTTACTCATCGAGTACTTTCCCTGCACCAGCTCCTTGACTCAGCCGTTCCTCTAAACCTTAGAGAATGATGTTTGGAAATCAAAAGCCTCTCATTGGTTATTAGGATGTCATTGCTTGGAATCCTCTCAGTGGACAGAGTTATAGCTACTTCTATCTCTATCTGTATCTATGTATTTAAAAACTGTGCATTTACACTGATAGATCCAATTCTAGTGGAACACCACAAGATTCATGAGAGTTTTCTCTTTCCTTATTTATAACTCCTTTCTCCAGTAGTAACTGGCTTGGCTCTCTGTGTTTATGATATATTAACTTATTTGCTCAATCCCAGAATACACATAAGTAGTTTCAAAATGGTCAAACATACCCCCATGAAAAATGGACCTACTAACTGAAGCACAATATTTGTGCTCTTTTTTTGGTGGATTTAGTCTTAGAATATATAGTCAATGTGTATTGGTTTAACTCACATTTAAGCCAACTAATATTCATATTAAAAACATATTAACTAATATTTCTGCATAGTTATATTTTGTTTTCAGCCTTAAAGTACATAGCTGGTGGCTGCTAAATGGGAGGGGGTTGAGGAACTGGGTGACAGATGGGAAGAGATTAAGAAGTAGAAATTGGTAGCTATGAAATAGTCATGGGGATGTAAAGCACAGAATAGGAAATAAAGTAAAAAATATTGTGATAACTCTGTATGATGTCAGGTGGGTACTAGAAACATTAAAGAGAACACTTTGTAAAGTACATGATTATACAACCAGTACACTGTATACCTGAAACCAATACAAAATAATATTGAAAGTCAACTGCAATTGAAAAGTAAACACACACACAAAAGAAATGAAATATCAAATTGGTATTCAGCATGCAGACATCAAAAACTCATAAGAAGATAAAGTGATATATTTTATGGAAATGTATGTTATAGTTATGATAAAATCCCAAACTCCCAGGAAATACAAGTTACAAAGACTGATAAAAATGCATGGTCAATACTTATTTTATTCAAATCATGTTAAATCTAACTTTAAGACTCTGTCTGGGTTGGCTGGCAGTAAATTCAATCACAGTCATTATTGGGGACTTTTTTCCTTTAAAACTAGGGGTTGTATAGATGTTTCAGGGATCTTAAGAAGAGAGAAAACCTTTGGGGAGATGAACCTCCAATCTTTGAACCATACTGATGTGCATTTTTCAGGGCCACACTGCTCCTTAAAGATCACAGCTGTGATCCTTTTATGGACACCAGGCACTTTTCTGAGACTGGGGATTCTGGTGCCCTTGACCTCGCTTCTCCAGTGTACCACATGGCCACTAGTTACAGAGGTGTTCTATCTGTTCACTTCCCAGGCTTCCATGCTATTCCCAGTCTTGAGTATCTCCCCACCCTATCTAATAGTTTTCCCAAGAATAAAAAGTATGAAGTCTTGTTCTTCTAGAGCATTTGGGGTGTGGTTCACTGTTCAACAAATGGATCTTTATGTAGCCCCTCTCTTTTTAGCCCCAGTCCACACGACAACCTTTGTACCATTTTGCCAAGTCCACAGCTTCTGCACTGTTCCCTGAAGGTATCACTCCCTGACTTCTGGGCAGCACCCCAGCCTCCACCCATCTACCACTACATGGGCCTCTCCATCTTCCAGAATTTTTTTTGAAGCCTCTTACTGCCTGAGGGGTCTAATCCCATTTCCTTGCTCTGAGATGAGTCCATTTCTATTATCTTGGTTAGCGTGTGTTACGTTGTTATATTTCTTTATTGCCAGTTCATAGATAACTGTCAAATCAGTGGGTTCAGTCTACCATTTCAAGAATAGGACTTCTGTGTTCTGCTTGGTGCAAACGGAGCACTTACCATACTGTATGAAGTGAAGGTGGGGGTCTGAGCATTTAGCTATTTTATCTATAGACTTTCAACTAACCTTCCTTTTTCTTTTTTTTTTTTATGATTTCTATTTTATTTTATTTTATTTTTTAAAATTTTATTGTTGTTGTATTACATCCATCCCCTTTTTGCTCCCCTCTGTCCCTAACCTTCCTTTTTTGAACTCACTTTCCAAGGTACTGGGTGCAACCATTTTTTAAACCCTCTTGAGGATTTTAGAAATAAAGAGGATCGCTTCTTGGTTTTACCCACTCTTGGGCAAGGCTTCAGCTCTTCTCAGTCTGCTATAAATGTTACCACTCATCCTCCTTTCTAGTTTCCAAATGCTGATGCTGGGATTGCATGTTCCCTTTTCCTTGTGTGTCCAGGATTTGTTTTGTTTGATCATGTCTCATCCATTTACAGTCTTAAATAGGATTCTAAGAGGGGGCAGAGGTAAATGTCTATGTTTAGAGATTCCCAAAAGGGGCATTTCAGATACCTGTGGAAAAGATACAGCTAGAAATGAGTCACTCTCATTAAAATGAAAAGCAATGCAAGGGCTATCCACTCAGTCTTTTAATAAATGGAAAAAATATATTATTAAAAATATCTTGAAATAATACGCACAAAAACAGCTCAGGAAAAAAATGCGATTTCTCTTCCTTAAATTGAAAAAACAATGAAATGAATGTTTGCCACTGACTTGCTTGCTAATCCTAAAACCAGCCAGCCTATTCCACAGAGAAGAAAACACTGATGGTGAGTATGAATATGCAGAAAGCTGGATGCAGAAACTTAGCAAATGTCATGGTGTAAAAATATTTGATAATCTGCGGTGGAAATGCTTCCTTTGATCATGAAGCAGCTGAGAATTCCATGTATAAATTTGCTAAGATTACATCAGATGAAAACTTAATCCTTAACAAATTTGCAAATGCCAATGAACTAACTCCATGCTGGTGCTATTTCTAGAAAAACCTTTGCTATGGCTGAGAAGAGAAACTTAGTGGGTTCTGACACTGAGTCCAGGGTGACTGTTTTTATTTTTATTTAAAAAACCATTTTGATTTTTCAGTTACAATGGGCATATAATATCATATTAGTTTCAGGTGTACACCCCACTCGTTGGACAAGTCCCTGAACTATGTATTCCAACAACTACTTGATTTGCAACCGTGTCCAGGTCACTTCTGCACATGGATTAGCCAGATGGTCCCCTGCCCCCACTAAGGATGGCCCAGCCTCAGGGGGCCAGGGATGCGGCTTCCTGGGCTTCTGTATGATGTGGCTACTGTCAGTGGTAGTGTGTTACCAGATTTGGACACTCCTGTCTCCTTAGTCCTATAGTCAACTCCTCTCTGTTCACTTTGGCGACACAGTAAAATGCCCTGAATTCCCACCAGTCTCACAATCGCACTGCTGATCAGAAACATCGTGTAAGGCAGTAGAAAGGGGTGTGATGCACTAGGAAGGGATATGGCTAGGAATTTGACAGGCCTGCATTTGACCCCCAGCTCTGCCAGCTCCTACCCAGTGTCCGGGCCAAGCTATTTCATCTCTATCAGCCTTAGTTTCCTCACCAACAATACAAGTATAATAACAACACTTACTTTGACAGGTTGTTGCGAGAATTAAATGGGCGATGTCTATAAGACATCTTTAGCTACAGTTAGCACTCAAACATGCTGTGTTCTTTCTATTACCACTCATACCAACCATGGTGTCTTAGTTGTGTTTCTCCTAAAAATAGCCCCTGAGTCAAGGGTGAGGGTGAAGGCAGTTCATTTGGGCATTAATCCCAGAGAGCACTGTTAGGGGTGCAGAACGAGACAAGGAAGAGAGTAAAGGCACTTAAGGGGTATATGAATGTGCAGGTTGTGGTAAATTCTGTAGACCCCACCTCATACCATTGAAGGTCAATGAAGCTGGAGTATTTTTCTGTCAACTTGAACCCTTCGTTTGTTAAGCATGGCTCCTGGGAGTTCATTCCTCTGTACTAGCCTGTGCCATGAGCTGGCTAAACATGTCCCCTGCTGGAGGCCTCAGGTATTCAGACAGTCAGGTGCTCCAGGGGCTCAGAGATTATCCCCCAGGAATTGGTTGAGGTCAGCCTCGAAGGCCTTTTGGGATGTCCAGCATTTGGGCACCCCAGGCCTGATGACTTAACCCTTTACTGAACACCACCACTCCTTCCACCCTAACCACACCATGAACCTGTAGAGAGGTAAAATGTAGGTGAGAGCATCTAAGATCACCTGGAGTTTGGTCTAAATCCTGTTGCGTCATAGTTGTGGAAAGCAAGGCTCAGAAAGGGAAAGTCATCTTTAATCGGAAGCCGTTGCTGATGCTCCCCAGAAAGATGCATTGCTTCCCCCCTAACTGCCCAGTAGAAAAGCCTAAATACAACTATCACTTATTGAATGGTTTCTAGGCATTAAGAACTGGACTAAGTAGTTTTCATACATGATCTCATTGTCAGCTGTGCTTGTGGGGATTCACATTCAAGTCATGTATCTTCTACTGAACGAGGAGCTCCTTGAAGGTAGAATCTGTGATTTATTCATCTGTGTACTCTCAGTGCCTAACATAGTACCTGGCACATCGTAGGTGTTCGAGAAGTATTCATGGAATAACTGCATGCATGAAAATTTTGCCTTGCAACAGAGGTGAATGTCAGAAACCAGAGCTAGGGTTTCCTCTTGTACGCCTTCTCTGAGCAATGTTGAGAAAACCAGACTAGAAAGGATGACAGTTGTCCCAAAGCAAATATCTCTTAGAAAACAGGGACTATCTATGGGTAATCTCTGTTGGTTCACCCATAGTTATAAAATAAATACAGAGAAATGAAATCATAAGACATCAGCACTTGAAATAATATTATAAAATACTAGTAATTTGTAATGAAAATGCCTTGAATTTCCCCAAAGATGCCATGTATTCTCCTATCTGTGTGCCTTTGCTCACAGAAACCCATCTTTTTGACCTGGTTCTGAAAGCATCGCTAAATAATTCAGCCCACAAAATCAAAGGTAGATGAGAGTTGTAACCCACCTTAGTCACCCAGCTTTTGGTTCAAGTTAGGCTCTCAGTGGTTTTCGATATTTTCTAATGTAAAATAAGTATCAAAAATAAGACCCTCTTTTGAGCACAAAGAGGTAATTACTGCCACAGGAGCTACTTAAAATAATGGGTTTCATGCTCTAAAAAGAAAGCCAGAAGAGGGATACTCAATATGTCCTCATTACAGCAACTTTGTAAAAATAAATTTGTGGTTTCTCAAAGGGACCACTTTAAGTCGACCAAGTTTTAATGTGTTGATTGAAAAATGGCTTGAGTAGTGGATAAGGCACCAGCCTGCGAACCCAAAGGTCGCTGGTTTGATTCCCCAGTCAGGGCACATAACTAGGTTGCAAGCCAGGTCTCCGGCCAGGTCTGTGGCTGGAAGCACATGAACAGCAACCATATATTGATGTTTCTCTCCCTTTCTTCATCACTCCCTTCCCTTCTCTCTATAAATAATAAAAAGTCTTTAAAAAATAAAAAATAAGGATTCTTTTGACTAATCAGTATTGTTTTAAATAACATGCCAGTCTGGAATCGATGCAAGTATGGAGAATCCCAAGAATCTGTAATGATGCTCTTTTATTAAGTACACCTTCTTTTACATTCATTCCTTCAGTGCTCCCAGAATTAAAGCCACAGACAAATCTTTCCTGTAATGCTGCTTGTCATTTCCACCACAGAGGAAACAGACAACACAAACACCAACAAGAAATCGAGGCTTCACAAAGGTGAACAGTAAGAAGAGTTTTCCATCATTTTTCACCGACCCTTGACAGATCAATTGTCCAGATGTGTCTATTGGAGATTATTAAAGATAAATAAATATTGTAAAATCTGTTCCTTGTAAACAATCTAGCTTTAAGGAAAACAATATTGTTTTATTTGGTTTCCAATCCAATAAGCTACAGTTTAATCATCTTTCGCAGCAGATACTTCAAAGGAGAACAAAGAGATTATAAAGAAGAAAGACCTTAAGACAATTTGGGATTTCTCAAAATCTCATTGTGCATATGAATTCCTGGGGTATGTATATATTAATTTGGATTTTCTTATTTATATAATAAGTTGACAAGCTGATAGGTCCCAGGGGCCACCAGAATCCAGGTCTGTTAATTATCTAATATAATTATGGCAAGAAACATCTAACAGAAAGCTGAGTTTACATGCTAGGTAGGAGATTTTATTGTTACTTTAAAAAATGTATAACACTGCACTCTATTTAAGTTAATTAAAAATAATATTCAAAGGATTTAGGATTAAAAATTTTTTTTAATGTTCAAGTCAATGACTCAACAATTACATGTTAACTACATGCTCTGAATGGTTCTAAATGCAGAGGACTGAATTTGAAAACTGTTTGGGTCCCTGATTTTGGGTAGAACCTAGTACAGTGGGTGAAACTAAGTATATTATAATGTGCTAAGTACCATACATGGGGTATAAAAAGTTCTGCATGGATATGTCAGGAAGATAAATGTCTGCTTTACTCTGCAAATTATATCCTCCTTCCCTTCTACATCCTCCTCCTCCCCGTCTGCACTGGTTTCTCCAGCTTATAACAGAGAAACAAAACAAAGAAGCACTATCACCTAGAAGGCAGCAGGCATCATGCAACCAGGAGCTAGAAGCACGAGGGTGAAAGCCAAGTATGTACAGTGAGAAGGGAGGGGTGGCAATCAGACGGTAGGAGTCTAGGGTCTTGAGGGCATCTGTGAATAACTACATCAGTCCTGGGCTGTTTTCTAAACCCTTACTCATATGAGGAAAATGAACCCTATTTGTATAAGCCAGTGTTAGTACACGTTAGTTGGTTTAATCAATTTTTAACTAATTGCTACTTTGTGGGGGAGCTGGGATTCAAATCTATGCCTCTTTAACTCCAAATCCCATGTTATTTCAAGTTTTTAAAAATGAGTTTATTCATTATTTTTAGAGAGGACAGGGAGGAAGGAAGAAAGGAAGAGAAACATCCATGTATGGTTGCCTTTCACCTGCCTCCAGCTACGGACCTGGCTGGAGACCTGGCTTGCAACCTAGTTATGTGCCCTGGCTGGGAATTGAACCTGCAACCCCTGGGTTCATAGGTTGGCACCAATCCACTGAGCCACCAGCCAGGGCTTTTATTTCAAATTTTAATGCTCCCTTTTCATATCTCATAGTTTGTGATTCAAGTTTATGCAACATGGACAGAAAAGAGTCTGTACGTATTCTAGAATGAGGTGATAAGCCGTGACTTCCTTGTCTGCTCAAAATTTTCCAGGGAGTGAATGGTGGGGGAATGATCACAGAAGTGTTCATGGATGAGGTAGGCTACAAGCTAATTCTGAACTAATGAACAGAATTTGGGTACCCAAAGAGGAAGACACAGGATGCTGCCCCTATGGGAGAAAGGAGACTAGGATCACTGGTGAAGGGAAATCATGTGAACATTTTCTTTCTCACCCTCCTCTCCTTATCTTCACAATGCATTTGTAAACATGAACTTGAAAAATCATTCCTTATATTTTAGCAAAGGGTTGAGAAGCCATTCATCATAACAGGTAACAGTCATCACGTAGGGACAGGTGGAAGGGGGAAATCATGTGTCATTTGGTAATAAAAGCTGGTAGTTATAGGCAGTGGCATCAGTTTGACCCAGGTAAGTCACCAGAAGGTTACTTCTGATTTCTCAGATGCACTTGATAAAGCCCCAAGATGCCATACTGCTGTCAGGAAGACCATTTTATTTTATTTTATTTTATTTTTGTAGAGATGACTCATGAACATGCTGAAGACTCCTGAAAACAAGATAGCATGACCTTGAGAGGGTCATAGGGTTCATATTGGTATTTTAAAATACTAATATGACTCCCTTACTGTGTAGTATAACAGTTGCTCACAACCTAGGCATTATTTGGTCTCATTTGTACACATAAGCGGTAGCAGTTTTGAGAGATGTAAACCTCTCAAGGTAAAACATTGCCGAAAATTCAACAAAGTGAATCATTAATTATGTATAAAGTCCTGGATATTCTCTCCTCCTACTTTTTCCAGCACTCCCCAACTATAGAACCCTACTATTTACTGTCTCTGTTCCTATCAATGTTTTCTATTCCTGATATTTGTTACTTTTAATCAAATAGATTCCACTGTCACCTGCCCCTAAGTAGCTTAATCCACTTCTCAGGGCTGTTAGTAACTTGTGAGACAAGGCGAAAAATGGTCCTGGGAAACCCAGCAAATTCTTTTACATTCCCTGATTGATTCTTCAGTCAGCACGTCATCTCAGAACGGGGACTAGATAAGCCAGAATCAAAGAACGAATACTGATATGATACCAGTTGGCATACTCAGTGCCCTAAGGCAAAGGACCTTTGGCTCTTGACACTTGGTACAGCCACTCTGGAAAATGCAGAAACCAATCCACCCGGACACAGAAAGGCACAGAAGTGCAAAAGGTTGCAGAGAAGCTGAGTGAGGCATTGTGTTTTCTGCCTCCTCCCCCTTCCATCCCCCTGCACACCCCTCACTTAGAGCAATTGGCCATTGGAGAAGATTGCCTTGCAAAGTACCCACACCAACAAGTGATTCTCCAATGCCCGCTGGATGTCCCACAGTGTAACTCAACGTGACGCTATCTACCTGGAGATAGCATCAGATTCCATAGGGTTCAATACTAGAAGACTTTCTCCCCTCCCCTACTTCCAACACCCTTCACAAGCCCAGGTTGTTACTTATGCTCCTGACTGACAAATTGGAGGTTCCCAAAACCCCCTCCTTGGGTTTGGTTAATTTGCTAGAGTAGTACACAAAACCCAGATAAACATTTTACTTACTAGATCACTGTTATAAAAGGGGCATCCAGATGAAAGGGATGCACAGGGCAAAGTAAATGGGAAGGGGTACAGAATTTCCATGCCATTTTCCAGGGTTTCCATGTATTCATCAACAAGGAAACTCTCAGAACCCCATCAGTGTGGGTGTTTATGGAGGCTTCGTCACATAGGCATGTTTGTTTAAATCACTGACCATTGGGGATTGATTCAAGCTCCAGCTCTTCTCTGCTCCTGGAAGGTCAAGGGTGCAACTGGAAGTTCCAACCCTCTTATTACATGGTTGGCTCCACTGACAACCAGTCTCCATCCTTAGGTGCTTTCCCAAAGTCACCTCCTCAACATAACAAAAGGGCCATTCTTAACACTCAAGAAATTCCACCTGAAGTTCTTTCCCACAAAAGGGAGCTTATTGGGAACCTTGAACCAGGACCTATAATTTACAGAAATGTCCCCAGAGAAACACATGTGACACATGGATAAAGGGTAAGGATCAAATAAGGGTAAGGGGTGCCAATTAATTATCTGCAAGCCTCACGAAAAACCGCTCATCTGATGATTAAAAGATAGGTCACAAAAGACCGCACATTCCATGAAATGTGACCTTTCTGAAGAGTTTTAATCAGAGAAGAACATGAATTACCTTTGCATTTTTTTCAAAGTTATTTCTGGCAAAGGAAGAAGAGGTAAAACCAGGTCTTGCAACAGTTCACAGTTGAGTTTTCTGGAATGTAATCCCTCAGGCAGCTCAGTTCCCTTCCTCTCCCTCTTTTCCAAAGCCTACATCTTATTGAGCATACACTAGTAAAAAGTCACTGTCACTCCATCAGTTGGCCAAGGAAAGTGAAAACCATTCTAGTCCCAAACCTTTGTCCCTGTTTTGATGACTCCCATACAGAGGTAACATCTCTATTGTGTTATCTGCTTTGACACCTCACTTACTGGTTTTGAGATGTTTTAATTATCTCATTTGAATGCACAGACAGAGTCATAAGCTCTTCAAAATCCAGAATGCTCATGTTTGTTATTCTTGACAATGTGAGGGACCTGCATGCCCCTTCCTGCACTGCTGTTGAATGCCTTGCTCTTCTTAGTTCTCCTTGTGGCCATCCTTCTTCCTGATTAACCTGAGTAATTTGGTCATCTGCAAATCAGTCCTCTTGGCTACCAGCATCTTCTCTCTGATTATTAACCAATGTGTCAAAGAGCCATGTCTCCCTTTACAATTAGAACATTTATTTCCAGCTCTTACTTTTACATGGGCAGAACTTGGGACTTGGTCTCTTGCACAGATTTCCAAGTACACTGTTTTCTGAGGAGCTCTTGGTGAAAGAGTTGATCAGAGTCATCCAGATTAGGAAACTATAAACCATATCAGAAGGACAGGATTTTAGATATGGTTTCTGAGGTATGGGGGCATTATCAGTTCAGACTGAAGTTGTTTGAGAGCATTAATAAGGAGCAGAACTTAGAGATGACAATAAACTATAATATGAATAAATAAGTCAGCACTTGCCACATATTGAGAAATAGATAAAATGTGTGTAGTAGAGACACAGATGGACATTAAGATTCCCTTAGCTCATTTGATTCCCTGTGAAGACAATAATCATAACTCCACATTTTAAATGAGAAAACTGGGGCCCAGAGAGCTCTTATAATAACTAAAAAATCAGGAATTTGAACCCGGATTTTTAGAGTCAAACTCCGATGTTGGCTGAAGGATGTAAAGGGAGAAGGATTTTCTTGAATAAATAGGTTAATTATTGAGAGCTTGCCTGGTGGAATTCTCAAGCATTTGCACTTAGGAGACCGTCTCTGGCTTGTAAATGGAAAGCAAAATGCAATTTTAGACTCTGGTGTTGATACTTTACAGGACTGAACAACATCACTATGGAAACCCTCAAGACACAAGGCAGTCTTATTAGTTTTATCGGCTGAGAAGAATTAGAAGATGCCAGTAGCCAAGAGGACCAGTTTGCAGATGACCAAGTTACTGAAGTTAATCGGGAAAAAGGACGGGCACATGGGGAACTAAGAAAAGCAAGACATCCGATCAGTCTTAGTCTCCTCTCACTCTGCTCATTGTTTAAAGCCATCAGAAATAGAATGGGTCAGCTAATTACCAGTATTTCTTTCAGTGCAGAAATGCACTGATTCCATCTGATTCCATCTTGTTGTGAGAATGGCCATTCAAATGCTACCTTTCATTGTGATGGTTCAAGGTAAGTTTTCCATTTGCTTCTTTATTACGTTCACAGACCTTCCCTCCATGGACTTATCTACCACTATTTGAGACATCTGTAAGTGGTTGGCAAAGAATTAACTTTTGTTTAGTACCTCTTATGAGCTAGGCACAAACTAGATTCTTTACCTTTCATTTAACCACACAAAAATCTTATGAAGTAGATGCTATTGTGATTTTAAAGTTAAGAAAACTGATACAGAGGTTAAGGAACTTGTCAATGGTCTTATGGGATGGAATAGAGATTTGATCCCAGGTTTAGCTGACACTAAGTCTACTATATTATACCTGCTTATTTAACCTATTAACTCCTAGAAGAGTTTTACTAGGTTAAATATTGTTACATTCCTTCCTTTCCTTATGACTCTCTGTCTCTCTTTCCTTTTGTCTCCTTTCCTCCTCCCTTTCTCCCACTCCTTCTTCTTCTTCTTTTTGTTAAACGAAAAGATGAAAGACTGAGTACTTTTGACAGAAGCTTTTTAAATCCCTTTACTTCTTTATTATATTTTCAGACACCCTTTCAAATGAATACGTATTAAAATAGCAACTTGCACAAATGTCAGCTGATGTCATCTCTCTGCTATAACTTTTCCAAGAAGATTAAATTTGATGAGCTTTTGTTCCAGTGTTTTGGCCTGAGGATTAAGGTACCAAAGCAAAATATTTTGCCCAGACTTCAAAGTGGTCTTTATCTCAGGCATAGGGCTGGGAGCTTGACTTTGAGACATAATGTCTGTTATTTAATTGGTGACTGAAAGGGCTATAGGGGACTCTTAGAAGTCTCTTTAATAGAAAAACAAGTAAAAACTCTGAAAGATTAAATCAGTTCCTTTGTTTCTAAGATGGGGGAATTAATAACATCTACCTGGTAAGTAGTGAGAGTATTAAAATATTTGTAAAGTATCTAGAATTGTTCTCAGCACATGGCAAGCATCATAGAGTATTTGAAAAATACATGTGATTATTCATCGAAGGTCAGAGAGTTAGAAAGGCACTAGGGTTCTCTGGATAAGCATACCTGGGTTCCAATTCACTTGTATAATATTGAGCAAATTATTTAACCTCTGGAAAGTGCAGTTTGCTCACTCTTGGAAATAGGTGTGATGTTTTTGACTTAATAGCATTATTATGAGGGTTTAATGAAAAAGCACTGGCAAAGTATGTACATGTCCCATGACCTACCATCATACCTAGTATCAGGAGCAGCGACCCTGCTCTCCTGACAAGCCCAATGCCTTTTATAAATCTTGAAATGTTTACATGATTGCTAAAACAGAGATTTCATAGCTATACTCTGTTTCCTCTAGGGCTTGAGGGTGGAATGTCTAATGCAGCTTAAGCCAACGTGAGAAAACCTGTATAACTTGGAAAAGAAACCTATTCGACTTTTCTTCCTGTCAACAGCATCACTGGTTAGCACACTGTCATCATTTGAGCTTCATTTGTATTCTCTAAAAATTGTAAGGGTAGGTCAGTTGAAGTCTCTGTTTTTACTTGAAAGAAGATATTCTAAGCGAAGTATTTCAAAGAGTGCTCAAGGTAGTAAATAACGGAAAATAGAAAGGAATCTCAATGTATGAAAGTTTGGGGTCATTCTACACATACTCCATTTCACAATGTGAGAATGGGCCATGTTTTGTAGTTGTTTGGTTTTATCACATTCTACTAATTTGATATTAGGCACCTGTTATGGGCAAACATGTGCATATTGATTTGAAGACCATCTCATTTTGCACTAGCATCTATAAACAGCATGGCAAGGTGGGTTAATGAGAATTTAATGTAGCAGAATAGAAAGGCTCAAACTTGTGTTTTGTTTTTGTTGCTTTGAGGAAGTAGTTGTTCATCCGTGGAGACAGAAGTATAACTCATGCATTTTTAGACTGATTTTATTTCCATGAAAGATAAAAATACTATATGATACTATAGCATTTGGACCTAAAATATTTTATACATATGAGTTCATCATTAAATTTCCTTGTTAAAGACAGAATGTAGAGAAAGATAAGTGGACAGTGATCTACATAAGGGTGACTTACTTGGTTAGTTAGGAGATAAAGGAAGCTTCCATGAGATTAAGAATGATTCCACCCTGGCTGGTGGCACAGTGGATAAGGCACCATCCTGTGAACCTAAAGGTTGCTGGTTTGATTCCCAGCCAAGACACATAACCAGGTTGCAAGCCAGGTCTCCATCCAGGTCTGTAGTTGGAGGCAGGTGAAAGGCAACCATGCATTGATGTCTCTCTTCCTCACAGCCTGTCTCCCTTTCCCTCTCTAAAGATAATATAAAATCTTAAAAAAAAAAAAAAGAATGATTCCTAGGACCCTTGAGTTAGTTAGACCTACTTCTGGGAGCACATGGGAAATGTTAGGGCCTTAGAGAAATAGGAGTTTAGAGCCTGGGAGCCAGAGTGTCTATGTGGAGAGCTGGTGATTTTGTGCAAATGCGAAGAATCAATGCTATGTGATAGATTGAGTAATGGTGACGAATTTAAGTGGCTAGAAGTAAAGGTCCCTTCCTAACTTTTGAATAATCCCAAGACTTTCTAGCATGTCTTAAGGTTGTATAAATGACTGATCAGCATAGATAAGGGAGTGTTCAAAAGGATATAATTTGATTTTCAAATACAGAGAGATAGGCTCTTTCTTGCATCTTAGGTGTCCAGAAGCAATCCATACTCATTACACCAACTAAGTGCTAGATATGTCAAGTTCCACCTGCTGTTAAGAAATATGTTTCTGTCCCCTGAGTAGCAACATGGAATTGTTTTTCATACCTACATGTCCCTTATAATAACCCAGAAAACTTGTTAAAGCCACAGAATGATGAGCTCCATTCCAAATGTACTAAATCAGAATATTGGTGCTAGAATGGGACATAGATATTTATATGTTTCCTTTCCTGTCAGCCCTGCTCTAATCAGTAGATTGCTATTTAAGAATTTATGATCAGGTGACAAAACACAGGCTTTGGGTTCAGACAAGTCTGCATTTTAATTGAAGCTAAGCCACTAATTCTGGACAAGTTACCTAAATTCTATGAACTCCAGAATCATTTTTTGTACAATGAAGATAAGAATATCTACCCTTGATGTATGGAGGGAAATTAAGTGGGATACCATATGTAGAGTTTTTCTTTCAGTGCTTAGCATGTAGTAGACATTCAGTAAATATTAATCCATCTCTTGTCCATTTAATCTTTCTACTTGAATTCAGGATGTCATTCCATTTAGGTAGCCAAGTGTTCTTGGAATTTCTGAGTTAGTCCTTCTCTTTGGTGTCTAATCTAAATGTTCTCCATCATTGGCTTGACCACAACTTCATGTGAAATTGTCCTAGATACTGACAGGCAGGTAAGAACACGTAGAATGGCATGTTGAAATGAATGTGCCCTCATCTTGACTCCACTAAAAGCCATTGGAAAGGGCACAACAGGAAATGATTAAAATGTAGCTTTTTCTGAGCTTGAAACTTTGCCAACAACTTCATTTGAAAAAGCCTTTTTTGTGACTTCCAGAAATTATATTGTGGGTAGATTATACCATTAATCAAGTTTAGTCAGGAAGAAAATATCTATTTTGATTGTGTTGACACTTGGTTCGATGATTACAGATGGGTTGTTTCTTTGTTCAAGTATATATGGGCTGGTGGCTTTCAAAAATGGAAAGAACTTGGAGGTAAAGTTAGAAGACCTGGGCGTGAGTCCCTCCCTCCCTCCCTCTCTTCTTTTAACTATAGGAATATGGATAATTAAAATTACTGCCCTTAGTCTCACTGGGTCTTTTTATAAAATGAAAATGGCAACCCCTGCCCAAACTGTCTTTCCAGGACTTTTATGAAGATTACATGAGATAATGTCTCATTTCATAAATGATGAATTCCTATGTAAGAATAAACACAGTGTTTATTTTTCATGTTTATATCTTAAATCACTTAGGGATGAGGATATGTAAGGAAAAAATTTCCCCAGCTTTGGCTGGCTGGTGTGGCTCAGTGGACTGAGTGCCAACCTATGAACCAAACGGTTGCTGGTTCAATTCCCAGTCGGGGCACATGCCTGGGTCCAGGCCAGTCCCCAGTTGGGGGCATGCAAGAGGCAACTACACATTGGCGTTTCTTTCTCTCTCTTTCTCCCTCCCCTTTCCTCTCTCTAAAAATAAATAAATAAAATGAAATAAATTAAAACATATTTCTCCGTTTATTGATTGCCCATTCATGTGTTTATTTGTCATTAAGTAGATATTAATGGATAAACTACAATAGAACATAGGTTCTACTAAACCCTTGCATTTGTATTATTGCATTTAATTTTTATATAATCCCTGAAAGGTTGCTTATTATTTTCATTGAGAAATTTGAGATTAAAAATAAAATGAGTAATTAGACCAAGGTCACACAGCTGGTGGCAAAGGTGAGATTCCAGCCTGGGCCTGCCTGACTATAAATGAGATGAGGAAGCACACAAACTTGAAGATTTTTAAAAAGGTGTTAAAACCTTGAGGAGTTTCTGATAGCTCAGCAAGATCCAGTATTAAATAATAAAAACTTTGTCCCTCTCATCACCTCTGTGAATTTTCCTCTGGTAAAATTAGACATTTCTTAACCCTTGCCCTAAACTGGTGAAGTCATGCAGGCCTAGTTTAAACCTGTGTTTGACAAGATGGTAATTTAGACTCTTCTGTCAGTTACAGCCCACCCACTAGTCACCAAGTAGAACAAGATGTGGAATGACTTGGTGAAGAAGGTGAGAAAGACACCTGTGAGACGAGAGAGCCTGCTAATAATTCCATCAGTTTCTATCACTCTCAAAATGGCAGGGGAAGAAGCAGGATGCTTCACAGGATAACTGCAGCTTCACCCTAAGATCCTTAGGATGGTGAAATCACACTGTCAATTCAAAATGAAAACTTAGGTCCCAACCATGATCTGCATAATTTCAGAGCCCAGGTCATCCTTTCTCTTCTCTTCTTTCTTTGGTCCTCTTTTTGTCTTGTGATGGAATGAGCTGGGAGGAGGAGACTCTCAGGAGAATGCATGTCAGTAAAGGCCTTGAATCAGAAGGTCTTCATGGAATCTGCCCTGAATTTCTAGTCTCATACTCCCCTGGGGTCATTATTTCTATCACAAGTGCTTCTCTTCTTCTAAGCTCTTGACTTCAACAGACTCTGGGCTTTGGAGCATAACTACTATTACATCTTCAATATGTGAGGACCATATGATTTCTGCTTCCAAGGTTCTGCCTCCTCTTTATCATCAGTTAATGGATTTCTGGATAAATCTATTCGTCCAAGACTTCATTTATTTTCATATCTAAGAGAGCCAAGCTGAGGTTCTCAGAATTATCATGTTATGAAGGGAAAGAAAGTGAAGCAATGGATTCCATCATTTATTTTTATCCAACAGTTGACATTTGTACCTGGGGAGGATTCCATGGCATTACTACATAAGTCCTAAGATTTTGTCATCCTTTGGTTTACGTTTAGCTATTTTTTAAAACCTAGCCATAAAGGCTTGCTTCTGATTGGTTTAAGAGACATTATCCTCATTGCAACTGGAAAAATTCTTTCTCATTCCAACTCTTAGGTTCCAATATGGAATTTTGTTCCAGATGTGTCAAACCTGCTTTTTTGCTTTCTCTTGAAATTTTATATGGTAACGATAAATAACACTATTTTCTGGATCTTGAAAATAAACCAAGTCTTGCTGTTTCATTTAGGAGATTACCTTCAGGGCCATGGGTAAAATAGAGTTAGTATCTTTTGAACTGTCAATAATTGGGGCAGGACATAAGGTAGATCTTGGGACTAGAAGGTAACCTCTAGGAAGGCAGGGATTATTTTCTGTTCATCCTTGAATGCTCAATGTCTAGAATAGTGCCTGGCTAATACAAAGTGCTCAATGAGTGAATGCTGAATGGATGATAAGTTAGTAAAGAATAGGGGGAGAGTAATTATTGAGTTAGGGATCAAAGAGAGAAGTGGGAGAAAGTGGAAATCAGTTCTGGAGGTTGCTGAGAGGTGGACAGGGGCATTTGAATTACCTTTGACCTTGTGGAGACAGGCAAGAATGAATAGCACCACTTCCAGCTGAGGCCAGTAGCAGAACAAGTAACAGCATCAGCCCCAATGTGGTGGAGTCCCAAGTTTTTATGGGATAAACTTTATTTATTCCTGCCTTGCAAGAAGGTGAGAAGAAGAAACAAGACTGACCTTATGGAGTGGAATAAAGTAATGTTATGCTTGCCTCCCTTTCTCAGAGATCTAGTTATAGGTATAATATGTGGTTGGTGGTAGAATATTTTCTAATTGTGCCAACCTGTCCTGTGGATGAATCTCATAAAAATATCTATGAGTATATGTGGATGCAGATCATTGGAACTTGAGCTATGGCATTGAACTCAAAGCCACTCATTTCATGTGACTATACTAGGTTACAGCATCAAGAGGAAATAGCTTATTCCCTGAAGCAGGATACCTTTTTCTTGATCCAATAATGGTATGTGTGTCTAAGTCACACCTGCAGACAGGAAATTTCAACTGTGAGAGAAGCTATCGATAGTGATAGTTAAGAAGAGCTAGTGCTTGCTTCAGCAGCACTTACACTAAAATTGGAACAATACAGAGAAGATTAGCATGGCCTCTGAGCAAGGATGACATGAAAATTCGTGAAGCATTCCATTTTTTTTTTTTTTTTTTTAAAGAAGAGCTAAGAAGAAAAGGTGTCATGGTACACTAGGCAGCTTTTATAGCCTTTTCCCCATTATAATAATTCTTTGGACCAATGCCAAACAAACAAACAAACAAAAACAATGCCGGCATTCTTGGAATGATCATGGAAAAAATGTGATCTGGGAGGAAGATTTCTGACAGCTCCCCAGAGAGTCTGAATTATAACCAGGGCTATAAAGCATTGTTTGGATAAGTCATTCATAAATTATGGAAGGTTAGAATAGATATCCTTGGAGGTTCTTCAAACTATACACAGTATGTTCATGACCCTTCATCCTGTCTCACCACCCCAGGCAATTCTGATTACCAGACCCTTCTCTCACCAATCTGAGAAATACAGTATTAGATGATTTCAAATGCTTCTTCAGATAAAATATGTCCATGGGTACACTTTTCTACAGCAGGATTTTTCTGATCAATGGCTTGAGCTAGATTACAGATGAAGAACTTCTTTTATTTTATTTTTTTAATATTTGAACCTCAGTTATAGAGTATTGAGCTCATTATCAATGGGTTTGCCCATGGTCAAGTTCCCTACTGAGATTGATGGGGTAGTCTTTTTTCCCCCCAAAAGATTCCATTAATTATTTCCAGAGAGAAGGGAAGGGAGAGAGGCAGAGAGGGAGAGAAACACCAATGTATGATTGCCTTTCAACTGCCTCCAGCTACAGACCTGGCTGGAGACATGGCTTGCAACTTGGTTATGTACCCTGGCTGGGAATTGAACCAGAGGCCTTTGGGTTCTCTGGCTGGCTAGTCTTAATTTCAGCTGTGTGTATATACCTAGCCCACCTATTCTTTTCAAATCTTGGAGCAGTGAAACTTCTCTTCAAATCAAACAATTGAACTAGAATGAAACTCCATTCTTTTGCATGTACATTAAGTTTGACAGACGATGAATAATGTAGAAGATGATCTGAAGAACAAAGGAATAAAACTTCAGGAAATTAACATTTGTGTGGAGGGGTTAGGCTCTGCCCAAGGTGAAGTTTCTTGACTCCCTACAAATCAATGGCGTGTTGGAGGTACAGGGGCAACCCGAAGAAACTGGAGCTGTAGCATCAGGATATGTTCATTACAAAAGAACCCCAAATAGAAGTGACTCCCCACATACACAGCCCCGGAAGCCAGTTTAGGTACCCATGAGATCAGCAATTTGGCTGCATAGGAGACAGAGAACTTGCCAACGTGATGCTGTTTAATATTAATTAAACTTAATATAACTCAGTTATCTATATTTTCATATATTCCCAGACAGAATATCAGAGAACTAAATCTATATTCATATTATATGCGTACTTAAATTACATAATCATAAATGCACCCATAATTACATAGTCATATTATGTAATATATTACCATATATTTTAGATTTTTGACTATCTCTAGAATAACTGAATAGGAGGAATAGATATGGCAAATTAACCATGTCCTTGAAATTGGAGACCTGGGGAAATTCACAAGAGACTGTATTGATATAAACATTACTAATATAAATACACCTTCTCAGTCCACTGTGAAGAAGGCTAAAACAGTTATGTACCTTGCACAATAAAATTTCAGGAGTAGAGGCAATTAAAGTCACTTGGAATTTTGTGAGAAGACATCCTGGAGGAGGTGGCTACCTGGCTGTGTTTGGAATCATGTCTAAGAGTAAACAACACCACTGGGAAATAGAGTTACTGAGGTGGTGCTACCTTGGACAGGTATCTAGTAACACATAAAGCACAACAAGAGAAAGGCAATCTTAAAGCTTGGATGATTTTCTCTTTAAGAAACTATTATTTCTATACAACAGAATTATCATGGTCCTTTGTGCATCGGTTAAAAGCATGTAATAATTACAGCAGGGCAAGAAATTCAATTTCTACTCAGCAACCTAATTTCTATTACAGTTCGTCTTCTGAATACTTAGATGTTAAGCATAACTGAAAATGTAAAATTGGCATCCCCAGAATTAGTGCTAATGCAGCCAACGTAGACACTGGTTGGACGCATGGGAAAGCATGGAAATCAAGGCTAAAGGTGCGGAGAACATGGGCCCGGGGTCCTAGTCATGATCTGAAACTTACCCCACAGAGCTCACATTTCCTTAGATATAAAGTAAGGGGTAAATCTGTACCTCATAACCCAGGAGCCGATAAATTAAGTGGGGACTTTTGAAAATACACAGGCTGAAGAGCTAACCCATGATTTATGTGTAGAACAAAACCTAAGAACGTTCATGTATAAAATCTCCCCAAGAGAGATTGGTGTTTGCAGCCAAGGTAGAATAATGGGGCCTCTGTTAACGGTCCTGCAGAAACAAATTAAAAACTGGACAAACAATGTGAAATAATGGTTTTTAAGATGTTGGGCATCAGACAGCAAAGAACAATAATCCGCGAATGACAGGAAACAAACATTAGCCCTATCCAGATTACTGTGTTGAGGGAGTTTCCAGGTTGTGTTGCTGATGGTCTCCCCTGGCTGGGGAAATGGACTTGGGAATCTGGGAAGGCAAAGTGGTCTGACTTCACAGAGTGAAGCACCAGAGAAAGGAAGCACGACACACAGAGAGAACCCCGAACACCATAGGTGGATCCCTCCCTGGCCTTCAGCTCAGTACCGATGAGTACCTGCATGTGAGGACACTGTACAAAGGCAGAGAAAATGCAAATTAACCCATGATAAACACTCTCTGCTAACTAGGGAAGAAATAAACTTATTCTGCCCACTGAAGAGCAGTTATGAAAAGAAAAAACTATACAATTAACCTTATACTTAATGGTGAAATCCCAAACTATTTCCCTTTAAGATCAGAACCAAGGCAAGAATATCTACTCTCTTCACTTTTATTCCACATCAAACTGTGGTTTTAGCTGGTGCAATTAGGCAAGAAAAATTAAAGTAATTGCATCCAGGTTGGAAAGGAGGAAGTAAACCTGGCCTTATTATTTATGGAGGAAATCTGATGGAATTTGAAAAAAAATTTTTAAAATTTTAAAAAGCTATCACAACTAATAGATGAGATTAACAGAGTTGCAGATACAATTATTAGAACTGTGATTCCCCAGCCAGGGCACATAACCAGGTTGCAAGCCAGGTCTCCAGCCAAGTCCCCAGCTGGAGGCAGGTGAAAGGCAACCATACATTGATGTTTCTCTCCCTTTCTTCCTCCCTCCCTGCCCTTCTCTCTGACAATAATAAATAAAATCTTAAAAAAAAAAAAAAAGAATTAGAACGAAAAGAGAAAAAAACACCTGTATGTATGGCATTTACATTAGGAATTTGGCAATGTTAGAAATACACATGGTTTTCAAATACTCTTCTGCCCCAATAATGTTTTTTTTTTTTTTAGAATTTAGAAGAGTAAAAGCATTCCCTTCTGAGAAATTTCATGTAAGCCATGCAATTTGTTCCATTTTCATTATTGCCATGGTTACCTGGAAGCTCAGAACCAATTAAAAAGCATAGCCCCAACAGTTCTAAAATGCCTTCAGTTTTATATCTGATTCATCTTTTCCTTAATGTTAGTTTACTGTTTCAATTAATTTTCCTATAAACTGCCTATTTCTGTTTGAGAGGATGGAAGAAGGAAAATATAAAATAAATATAAATACAGAATTTGTTTTAGCTGTATGCATATAATTTTTATTTATATCTAGAACATCCTAGCTATGTATTTATTCACATTGATTCAATAAACATGTATGAACTGCTGAGGCAGATCCTAGATAACCCCTAACGGGCTTCATTGTTGCATAATTACCCAGAATCTGTGAATGTCTATCTGTGTCTGCCCTGATCCACTGAACGTCATTCATTAGGGCTTTGACTTAGAGGAAAATTCATCCTTTTTTTTGGGCCAAAGAGGATGAGGGTGTTCGTTAATTAAATCCTGGTAGGCATTTTTCCTGGTGCAGTAACACAAAATCCAGAGCACAGCTGTTCTGGCGACTGCTTTGGGGATTGTGACCAGCCTGCTTTTTAGGCTTGTGAGTAAAGATGTTAGAGAATGTAAATCACCAGCTGAGGTCTAACAGATTTTATTCTCACTCTTCCAAAGAAGTTGGGCACTAATTGATAATATGGTACACTTTCATTTATGTTTGAATAATAAAGCAACATTCATAGCTCAGCCCTTGGACAATTAGATATATTATTCATGCTTTCAAAATGTAATAAAGATACATAATCTCAGTTTCCCAATTAAAGTTTATGACCAAGTTTGGTGATGGTTATAGTTTTTGGCAGAGATTTTTAATTTTCCTCAAATGCTTTCTTGGGATGCACAGAACAGCTTCAAGCATAAACGTGTTTAGCTTGGGGGAATGGGAGGGGCAGAAACTAACAGGCACATGAAGATGATGTATACAAGGTCTGTCCAGAAAGTATCCAGACATGTACTTTGAAAAATAGAGACATTTATTGAAGAAGATACAAGATATAAGAAACATTGTACATAGGACAATGATGGCTCAGTCCCATTCAAAGTAGGCACCTTGGGACCTCATGTACTTCTCCCAAGGTCATTAGCATCTGCAGCATGACATTCCTTCTGCTCTGGCAGGAGAAACCATGGAATGAATTTTGCCACGACATGTGTCATGCCAAGATCCTGCATCAAAATCTCAGACACCATTTTTGGAATCCCTAGATCAGCTTCTAGTTCCCACATTGTCCATTGCCAATCTTTGTTGATTGCAGCCCGTAAACATCCAACATTCTCAGGTGTTCTGCTTGTTGCAGGCCTTCTGGAATGGGGATCACTTTCAACAGATTCTCGACCATCTTTGAAGCATTTGTGCCACACTTTTATTTGTGCTGCACTCATTGCATTGTCCCTGAAAGCCTAATGGTTTCTGCGGAGGAATGTGCAAGCTTAATGCAAAATTTGGTGCAGATTCATTGTTATGCTTGCTCAGTCATTTCAAATGTGATGGCCACACAGTACACATGCTCACTCAATGGCATCTACCACCCCCACTGACCAGTACAGTGAAGTCATCATTGTTCACGCATGTACATTCCACTCTACCCTCCTTGGCTGCCCATTACATTGATGTCATACAAACTGTTCTTGTCATGTTAACAATGGTTGGATTTTTTCCAGACAGACCTCGTATATGCAAAAATATTCAGGTGATCATGCTGAGAAAAACTGACAAGATCCCTATTTAAAAATTATTTTTTTTTATAAAGAGAGAATCACTCTATCTTTTTCAAGTATTTTAGTCCTTTTTTTAGAGAGAGGGGAAAGAAGGGAGAAAGAGAGAAACATCAATGTGTGGTTGCCTCTTAAACCTCCAACTGGGGACCTGGACCACAACCCAGGCATGTGCCCTGACTAGGAATTGAACCAGTGACCCTTTGGTTCACAGACCTGTGCTCAATCCACTGAGCCATACCAGCCAGGGCTTAAAAATTATTTTTAAATTAAAAAAAAATCCTTTGGGGGTTCACATGGACTGGAGAAATTGACTAGTGGGTATATTTAAATGAGCATCTTATCAGTTTTGTGGCTAATGTGCACTGATGCCCTTTCTTGACAGTAAAATAATATGTGCTGATAAAGACATTTCTACTAGATGATAAAGTAATCCTCACTTGGAAAGGCTTCACAATGGATACTTCATAGAAATGTCGGGTGTTAAAAAATTATGTAGAATAGAAAGGGGCCTAAGATCATTTACTCCAATCTCTATACTTTCCTGAAGGGATTCTGAGATCCAGGGACACTATAAATACTCTGAGCCTATGATCAAGCTAAAGTGACATAGGGTCTTGCCACAGTGGCCTTCCTACACTTATTTCTGGTTAAAACAGCTCTTTCTTGATATTTTTTTTCCATCATAGAAGCAGCATGGTATAACTTAAAAGTCTGGACTTCTGAGTCACATAGACTTGGGTTGAAATTCAGATTACTTAGTCTTTTTTTATTATTAAGTTATTTTTATTATTATTCTATTATAGTTGTCCTAATTTTTCTCCCTTTGCCCCCCTCTATTCATCTGACCCCCGGCTCCCACAATCAATTCCCATACTGTTGTCCATATCCACGGGCCATTCATACATGTTCTTTGTCTAATCCTTTCCCTTCCTTCCACCATTATCCCCTCACTTCCCCTTAGGGCACTTTCAGTCTGTTTCATGTTCCCCTGACTGTGGTTCTTTTTTTTAAAGATTTTATTTTTTATTTTTAGAGAAAAGGTCAGGGAGTGAGGAAGAAAGGGAGAGAAACATCAATGTATGGTTGCCTTTTGCCTGCCTCCACCTGGGGACCTGGCTGGAGACCTGGCATGCAACCTGGTTCTGTGCCCTGACTGGGGAATTGAACCAGTGACCTTTGGGTTCACAGGCCAGCACCAATCCACTAAGCCACCAGCCAGGGCTGTGGTTCTATTTTTTTCA
Source organism: Noctilio leporinus (assembly GCA_004026585.1). Classification (NCBI taxonomy): domain Eukaryota; kingdom Metazoa; phylum Chordata; class Mammalia; order Chiroptera; family Noctilionidae; genus Noctilio; species Noctilio leporinus. Next base: position 409,953 of record PVIW01000612.1, read on the forward strand.
TTAGATTCCTCTTATAGGTGAGATCATATGGTATTTGCCTTTCACCAACTAAATATAACCTCCAAAATCTTGATTGTCTTATCAGTCTATGGTCAGGTAGTAGCTACCCTATCTATAGAATACATGAAGAGGTCCTATAACCTCAAAATCATAAATATATCCAAGGAGATCTGAGCGGCTGAGCCCCTCTGTCATGAGAACTTCATACAATATACAGCACATGGTTAGAATTAATTCACTCTATAGAACAATGGGCTTTTTCAATGTCCTTCTCCATTTAGTGCCCACTGGTGAACTGTTCTCTGGAGTTGCTAAGGAAAAGATCTCTGGCTTTCTCTGTGATCCATTTTGTCCTTTCCCGGTTTAGGTTAGCTTGCAACAAAATATGTACTCCTTGGTTCTTCATATGGCAAAGCTAGGAAAAGCTACACAATACTGTAATGCATTCTCTAGTGCAATGTGTTCAGCTCTCATTTTAAGCCCATCAATTCTGAAGCCTATGATAAGGTTCTTCCATAAGAGTCACTCAGTAGGACAGTGCTGTCCAAGAGAAATTTCTGCAATGATGAAAATGTTTTTTGTCTGCAGTTGCCTCATGGTATTATTGAGCCCTGGAAATAGGATTAATATGATGAATGAACTGAATTTTTTATTCCGCTTAATTTGAGTGAGTAGAAGTTAGTAGAAATTATCATAGTGGATGGTGCAGGTCTAGAGGTTACATGGGTAGATATGGGGTACCCTGCCTTTCCAATTCTCTTCCTTCTCTTTCTTCCTTTTCTTCCCACTTTCCTTCTCTTTCTACTTTAAGGGTTTTTTTTTCCCCCTCTACCTATGATCAAATAACCCAGGTCAGATAAGGCTTCTTCCAAGGAAGCATATTTGCTTTTTAATGGATTCCTTCTGGTGATGATTCTTAAACTGGAAGAAAGGGCAGGCTCCACAGAATTCTGGTGGGGGAATCCTTTGAGGTTAAGGGGTGTTGTGGTTATGCTGTGCCCTTCAAACCACACCTTATAGGTAAGTATCCAATCTGCCCGTTGGAACCACAAAGCATAACTGAGCATCTCCTGTGTTGCTGGCTCTGACATTTCTTGATATGGGGAGTAATATCTTATCCTCTTTAATAACCTGATATAGCTTTTAATGCCAATAACTTTTAAAGTGTTTGAAGTCATTAAGTGCTTTAAGTCATTACACCTAGACTCTGTCGTTAAATGGACAATTATTTCATTTTTAAAGGTTTTGATCATTTACCTCTAGTGCCCCTTCCCTATGCGTTGTGTGAGTATAGATACTGCTCACGTCATAATTGTGTGTTCATTCACTGTGCAAACACTGTGCTTCCTTCATTCTATTAGTGTTGGAGGGGGAAAAAAACCAGGATGAATACAGGCATTTGTAGAATACCAAGTATTTTATAGGTAGCCCTGAGGAAGTTTTCCTAATTGCAATAGAAATTTCCCATATCTAGAGTCTAGTGTCTGACCTGGAGATTTTGTTTTGAGAAGCCTTTGTCTTCCAGGTTCTGAAGTTGCATCTCTTACCAGTGATTTCTGAATGTGCAACCTGTAGTTATCAAAGCCCAGCCATTTCCCTTCAAGATGTGACTTTCTAGACACCAGCTGGCTCATGCCCCAGGCAGACAGGAGTCAAAAGGCAGATGCTCCTTGGTAGCTGAGTGTAGGGTTGTTTCCTAAAGCTGTTGCTCTATTACTTCCCCAAACTGCACCCAAATGTGCAGTTCAACTCACTATGACTGTAGTAATCCATTCAGCACTTCCCAACTACTCTTAGCTGTCTGAAATACCCTTTTCATATTTTTCCTGATGACATGAATTATTTGTTTTTTGCATCCTTTTAAAATTCCGGACATCGGGGGTGGTTTAGTACCAAAATAGTTTGTACTCACTGATTAGCAATTTTATCAATTAGCCCAAACATTTTAAGAAAATCATAATGTACCTAAGGAAAATGATTATCTCGTCATTCATGAATATTTTGGTGCTTCCTGTCATAGGATTTCTGTCTGGGTATATATTTTTTCAGCTAATAGCAATAAGAACTATTAGCAAGTTGCCAATACCATTCCTACTTGTAGGTGAGGAAGCTGAAGCTCAGGGAGTTCAAGAAAAAATCTGCAAGATCTTGGAGCTCATGATGGTATAGCTGACATGCAAATCCAGGTCTATATGGCCCCTGGAATAGCTTTTTCCATTTCTCATCCTTTAATTCTCTTTAAAAATCAAGCTGAGGCCTCTGGTCAAGATGGAGCATAGGTAGACGCACTTTACCTCCTGGTGCCACCACAAGAAGCACTATAATGAAATCTCAAAACAAAAAACACCTAGAACTGTCAGAAAGCCAAATCATATGGAAGTTGGACAAAAAAGGATTTCAAGAAGTAATATTCATCGAGATGGGTAAGAGGGGCGGGGTCATGTAGATGAACAGAGGCAGAGATGAGATGAGGTATGGCATAGAGAGGTGGTGGCGGCAGAATGGGTGGTCCCACATTCACATGTGGTAGATAAGAATTAGGAGGGATACCTTGGAAGGGAGAGATTTCAGCCCCAGCCCAGATTGCACAACCCAGGGTTCCAGCACTGGGAAGATAAAGCGCCATAACTTCTGGCTATAAAAACCACAGAGAGCCCCCAACACATTGGACCCAAAGAGGGCCACACCAAGACACATCATAATAAAAATGCCAAAGGTTAAGGATAAAGAGAGAATCTTAAAAGCAGAAAAGAAAAGCAGAGAGTTATCTTACAAAGGGGTTCCCATAAGACTATCAGCTACTTTCTCAAAAGAAATTTTGCAAGCAAGAAGAGACTGGCAAGAAATATTCAAAGTGATGATATGATAAGCAAGGACCTACAGCCAGATTACTCTACCCAACAAAGCTATCATTTAGAATGGAAGGGCAGATAAAGTGCTTCCCAGACAAAGTAAACCTAAGGAAGTTCATCATCACCAAGCCAATATTATAGGAAATTTAAAAGGAATGTGTTTAAGGCAAAGAAGATTAAAACTATGAATAATAAAATGACAGCAAACTCAAAACTATCAACAAATGAATTTAAAACAAACAAACAAACAAAAAGCTAAGCAAACAACCAGAGCAGAAACAGAATCACAGATATGGAGATCATTTGGAGGATTATCAGCAGGGAGCGAGAAAGGGAAGAAATGGTAGAAAAGGTGCAGGGATTAAGACTCATAATTGGTAGGTACAAAATAGACAGTGGGATATTAAGAATAGTAAAGGAAATGGAGAAGCTAAAGGACTTATGTACACAGTCCATGGACATGAACTAAGTGGAGGACTGCTGAAGAGAAGGGAGGTACTGGGTGAAGGGAGAACAATAAGGGAAAATTGGGACAACTATGATAACATAACCAATAACATATACTTAAAAAATCAAGCTGGCCCTGGCTGGTGGCACAGTGGATAAGGCGCCAGCCTGTGAACTCAAAGGTTGCTGGTTTGATTCCCCAGTCAGGACACATAACCAGGTTGCAAGCCAGGTCTCCAGCCAGGTCTGTAGCTGGAGGCAGGTGAAAGGCAACCATACACTGATGTTTCTCTTCCTCTCTGTCTCTCTCCCTGCCCTACTCTCTGAAAATAATGAATAAAATCTTTTTAAAAAATCAAGCTGGTGCAAAGTATTTAATTTATATTTCATGTTTGGATTCCAGGTTGCTTTACCAGGGAGTCTTATCTATTCATGAGAGCAGGTTTGACAAGACTTGGAAATATAGATATTTATTTGAATTAGTTGTGTCTTTGAAGAAAATGTTTTTCTTTAACGTATCACACAGTATAATTTTTCATGAAATAAAACTATTTTTATCATCCAATTTGTCCTCATCATGAAATTTTAAAAATAAAAATATGTGGGTAATTGTATACATGTATGTGTATAACCTCCCATGTAAGTCCAGTCTTGAAATTTTACTTTTGTTCTCATATTTTATTTTAGATTAAGAAAATCTCATTTTTAAAAAGACTTTAATTTAAATAGTCAATCCCCAGTTTGAGTTCATCTAGCAGTTTTCTGTGCAACTTTGACAAAGAGAATTTACTCTTAGGGTCTCTCTCTGTCTCTCAACCTGTGAAATGGGAATCCTGGCCAAATTACTGTTTGTCTACTTTTTTCTCACAGATGTAATAATTTATGAATGGGTTAACCTAACCCATACTTAGACCTTGGAAATGAAGCCTGGTTTCTTACTGAGAATACCACCTTTCCTTGACCTCTGCTAGTTGCTATTCAACAGTGATAAATAAATCACCCACTCCTACAACCTCTGTAGCATGCCTGGTGTTAATATTTGAAGCATTCTCTTCAACATGGACCACCCAGAACCCTTTATTCCTTATCTAATTTCTCAGAAATATCAGACATATTTCATAAGTCTTTGCATGTAATTTGTGAAAGAATAAGCCTCCAGAAGTCTGAGATAAACCTGTTTTAAGGAAGCTGCTATGATCATCACTGCACAATGACCACAAGATGGCAGTCCCTTAGAACTTCAGTGCTAAGCAGAAGTCCTGAGCTATATTGTCTTGGTGGTTGACCTTTTCCTCATGGCTCAGCCATGTAGAGGTCAAGTGTCTGCCAAGGAGATAGCTGCCAAGGGTTCCATCAGCCAGCCAGCCAACTAGGTAACCACCTCTTAACAGTGTTTTCTAAAAGGCAGTAACAACACCATTCTTGTATTTAGAGAGCCATAGATTTCCAAATGCTTGAGTCCACTCAAGAATCTAAAACATATAGTAGTCAGGGTTTAAAAAGGAATGTGTGTGTGTGAGGGCTCTTTTGTGTTTTCCTTTTGTTTTAAGTCATTGGTTCTCACCATTGATTGTATTATACATTAGAATATACTGGGGAACTTTCAAACCAATCTGATTCTAAAGTGCATTTGAAGAAGAGAACCATCTTTTCAGTTCCTCTCAATGCGTTCATTCATCCACTCAGCATCTATTGCATGCTTGCTCAGGTCAGCTTCAAGTAAGACAATGGTAATGGTGTAAAATGAGATTCTACAATTGCCCCAAAGACCACGCAGGTAAGCAGTTCAGTTCAACGGAAGTAAATTCAGCAATCACTTATGAAGCTCCTACTATGCAATAGGTATTATGCTAGATATGAATGGGGCTGAGATGACAGCAGTTCCTAATGTCTAGCACTTACATTCTAGAAGGCTCTATGGGCAAATAATTATGTGCGAGAGAACTGGGTATCATTAACGCTTTGCCTTTCTATGCATAACATTTCATAGCAGCACAAAGTATTTTCACCAACCTATAAACTTAAAGCTTACCCAATAGTTACCCTTATCTGAAGTTCAGGTAATCAACTTTATTACCTGAAGTTCAAAGAGGGAACTGGCATGCTTTGCCAATAAGAAGCAGAATTAAGTTCTCACACCCAAGTAAGTCTATGGACTCTGTGGCCAGTGCTCACTACTTCATTCCATAGTATGTTGTGATCAGGAAAGAGTAGTTGATTTTCACTGCAGAAGTAAGTGTATTTGTTCAAGGGTATTGGTGCCTTTGTCTTGGGAATTTTAGTTCCTGGAGAGGGAGCAGAGAATGGCTTCTATAAACAAATTTCCTGGCTTCCTTCCTCTATCCATTAAGTGGCCTCTTCTGATGCTGGCTTTATGCCTATGTTTTTTCTTATTATTTCTTAAATTTAGCTCAGTATTTTTGTTTGTTGAAATATAACTGACTATAATATTGTACAAGTTTAAGGGGTACAAAAATGACTCAATACATGCATGCATTGTGAGAGCACTACCATACAGTTGGTTAACATTCATTATCTTGTCCATTTAGCACAATGTCCCTGAGAGCCCTCCATGTTGCCTACATCCTTTTTTATGTGATATCTTCTTACATTTCACCAAGTTTCTGAACTCTAAAATTGTTCTGGATGTCTATATCATGAAGAGAAAACTGAAAATACTTAGTTCCATCAGAAGATCTGTGTGTCATAAGCTTTTGTCAATCACAGAAAGGTTTAATTAGGGGACTGGAAATTAGCCCAAATGCACATAAAGAAGAAAGAGCAGACAAGTCTCATTTTCTGAGATCTCCATTGTCAGCCAATAATGTGTTAAGCCAAATGCCTCCTGGATTAGGACTGGCATGTAAGATGGCCGATGATGAACATATTTTAGGAATTAGCCCTATGGCTGATTTGCAGAGTTGACTCTTAAGGGAGCCGGGTATGGATGGATATTCTCCTTGTGCATGGACTCAAATGATAATAGAATCCTTCGGGGTCAATAAATATTGGTTAATGCTCCTGGGCCACTGTCTTATTTTCTCATAATAGCAGGATATCCACTAAGTGACTAATTCCCAGAGGCTCCATGACCTTTCTGTTGTACAGAATATTTTGCTGTAGAAGATCCCTCTGTGGGGCTGTGGAATTATCTATTCTTTTAAATAACTGCTAGAGGATTGTTCAGATTTAGGTGCCTGTAGCCAAAGAGGAACACTAAAAAATTGGTGTATACCCAGGAGAAGACATTCATATGATGAGAAACATCATATGAACATTTGAGGACCTTTCAGATTTTGGGCTGAAGAAGCAAAGATTCAGAAACAAGTTCTTCAAATATGAAAACATCTCTTTGTAGAAGTAAAGTTTATTCTATGTAGCTCCAGAAAGGATAATGACCAGGGTTGGAAGTGACAAGTGGGCAAATGTCAATTTACCCTGATAGGAATTAGGATTATGAAGTAGCAGAAGCAGTTGCTTCACAAATTCTCCTTTTTTCAGAGATGTTCAGAAACACTATGCTAAAAATGTGAGAGTAGGGATTCCTCAATTGGATAAGAAGTTGGTTTTAATGAACTTCCCTGGGAATATTCAACAGCTCTGGATATCCACCTAAAGATAGTTTAATCCTCATGTTTCTAATTATGCTTAGCATATTGTCTATGTCATTAAACTTTACTCTGTGGTGGTGGAAAATGTTTGATTGATGTTAAAAATTAGCCATGGATGTGAAGTGGACAGGGAGTCCATTACCCATACTTGTAGTATATAAAACATTCAACTAGTCCCTGGTAAATGAGCATACAAAGTCTGTTCCAAAAGTATTGAGCCAAATTGTCAATATAATTTAAACAGTTTGTGCTCAATACTTTGGGGATGGACCTTGTATGTCTAACTTTATTTTTCTCATATCTAATCAGCTACATATCAAAGGGGACCATGGTTCCCACCTAACCTGACTCCAGTCTACTTGTCAACTTCATATTGACCCTGACCTCTTATATTTTTATACTTGATTCATACTCAACTGCTGGACAATTTTGGAAAGTAGTCTTCTTTATCACACTTTTTGCTTAGGCTGTTCCTATGTCAGAGGACTACTCCCTCCTGTTCCTTTATTGGCACATCTACCACCTCCTCTGTCTGTTTTCTGCTCCTCCTTCAGGGTGATCTCAGATGTCATTTCTCACAGGAAGTCGTCCCTGACTCCCAAGGCTGTGTCCATTGCCACCCCTCTGCTCCCACACTGCTGTCTCAATAGCAGTCCTTTCCCTTACCTTCCTGGCACACATTACTGATCAATGACAGTGTACTTCCTTGGCTGAGTTCACTTTGGAATTCTTTTCAAGTCATTCCTGGCAGCTCCTACTAATGAACCAGAGTCAACAACCTAGATGACACCTGCCTGCCAATCCCAATTTGGGGCATACTTCACTCACTACACTTTCAATATTGTATTAGAATAGTTCATGAACTTGGTTTACACAAGGCTGTAGTCACCATTAGGGAAGTTGCTGTCCTTTTTAATTTTTAAAATCCCCAGTACCATGGCACAGAGCTTGATGTTGGTCTTCACGGAAGAGTTCCTTGCTGTAGAAGTGAACTGGGGAACTTGGCTGGGAACTGGATAGAAGGTGGCAAAGAAATTCATCATGAAGGCAATGTTGTGGAAAAAAAACTAAGAATGTAAGATCAGGGCTGGTTTACCATTTTACTACTTAATGGGACCTGGGAGGCCATTTAATCTCTCCACACTTTAATTTCATTATCTGTAAAATGGGGATGGCCATTACATTCATTTCATAGTGATACTGTAAAGATAAAGGCTAATGTGGAGAGAGCACTGAATTTCATGCCTGACCTGTGCTATTTTCATTCCTCTTCCCCTTTCCCACCCTCTTCTTCTTCTCTCTTCTCTTCTTCCTCTTTCTGTACCTTTTTCTCCCCTTTTTCCTTTTCTCCTAGTTATTGTAAAATTTAATGTGGATTCAATTAGTGCCTACTAATTCAATCCACATTAAAGATATAATTCACTCCTTTCTTTTTTAAGATTTTATTTATTATTCTTATAGAGAGGGTCAGGGAGAGAGGCAGAGAGGGAGAGAGACATCAATGTATGGTTGACTTTCACCTGCCTCCAGCTACGGACCTGGCTGGAGACCTGGCTTGCAACCTGGCTACGTGCCCTGGCTGGGAATAGAACCAGCAGCCTTTGGGTTCCCAGGCCAGTGGCTTATCCACTGTGCCACCAACACTCTTTTTTTACATTTACGCCTAACCCAAATCAATCACAATCCAGAAATAATTCTAGACCTTACAGTTGGTTTGAAACCAAAAGTGGGGCACATAATAATTCGGTTTGCCAAAAAGAGAGGTATAGCTTTCCCCTTCCCCCACACTGCTTTGGTTCAATGTATTTGAAATAAAAAGTTTTCTTGATGAGAAGTGAAAGAGCTGACATATGCAGCCAGCATATGAGGCACACCGAGATCAGGAAGAATCCACGAATTCACCACATTAACCCCACACAAAGGGAAGTATCTCCCTTTGCCTGGGGATAGATCCCTCTGGGTGCTTCGAGATTGAGAGTGTCAACTTGCACTTTGGTGATTCAGCAAGAAGAGAATTTGCCTCTTGGCCTCTGTATCTCACCCTCTCCAATGAGGACTTGTACTGCCCCTGCCCTGGTGCTGTGGGGGAAGATAATTAGCTAATACTGGTAAAGGGCCTCTAATGATGATTGCTAAGTGTGTGCACCATGTAATTGCCATTTTCCCCAAGAAAATGTCCATGTAGTTACTAACGAGGCATTGTTGAAGTACCTCATGCCCTATTATTTTACAGTTGTCCTGCAGTTAAGTGGCATTTGTACCATTTCAAATGGCATTTATTGTTCATTTTCCTGGCTTAATCTTTGGAAATTTTACGGGAAGCTTGGGCATTGTTTCTTATTCACTGGAACTTGAATAATTAACAATGTAAATGCAGCTTTGGGTGGTGATATTGTCAATGAGAGTTCTTTAGAGATTTTAATTAAGAACACTACAGGGCTGTATTTCATGTGAAAGTTTATTATGGACCCTAAACACTGGAAATCCTTCTCCCCTGTGGGCCTGTGGCTCCTGCTTGAGTATCTGTGCACATGTAGAGGTGTTTGTGTGTGTGTGTGTTCACATGTGCAAGTGTATGTGTCATGATCAGTAGTGTAACATGAGTTATGAGGACAAGAGCAAAGTCCTCCTTTGACTTAGTCTTTTTTTAAGACACAAACCGGAGAAGCTGGTAAACTTTTCTCCATTTCTCATTACAACTTAGAGATTTGAGTTGGCTCAAATTAACCATCACTTGCTAAATGTCTATAATTTTATCAAGGAGTGGCATAAGCATGTTTTATACTTTCTTTAAGCTTTCCAGCAAGTCAGTGAAGTCTCTCATGTTGACAAAATGAAGGCTCAGAAAAGTTAAGTGGCCAGGTCACAAGCTAGTAATAGAATAAATGCAAAACTTAAATCCAAGTTTGCCAGGCCACTCTGTCTCAAAATTGCTGAGCTTTGGCTCTGAAAGTGAGTCTTGGTATCTGCAAAGGCCAGCTGTGCCTTCTCCAAGAAAACTTGAGAAGCATCTTCTCTCCTGTATCTGATATCACTGTCATAGTTTAACTAATTTTAACTGTGGACCAGTGGGGAGGACAGTATAAGACAATGGTCCTTTGGAGACACCTGGATTATTTCTCAACCTGCTTCTTCCCATCTGGCCCATCTTGGACAAGTTTCAACACCTCCTAAACTTCATATTGTTGATATAAAGATGAAAGAAGAACATGTATGGAAAGAGCTTAGAAGGTTTCATGGCACATGGAAAACACACAGCACAGTGGGTGGGTGGGTTGGTGGTGTATTTAAAAAAGTATGAATAATGAATGAATGGCAGATACCTTTGCTCATTTGTATTATTACCTCCCCACATTAGTTTTTCTAGTTTTATTGAGAAGTAATGATATATATATATATATATATATATATATATATCACTGTATAAGTTTTACAGCAAATGGCATGATCATTTGGTATACACATATTATAAATGATTACCATGGTAAGTTCAGCCCATACCCATTGTCTCATATAGATGCAGTAAAAAGAAGGAAGAAAAGACAAAAGAAAAAATATCTTGTGATGAGAACTCCTACGCTTTACTCTCTTAATGATTTTTCTATATACCATACAGCTATGGTAACTATAGTTGTTATGTTGTATAGCACATCCCTAGGACTCATTTACTCCCCAAATTCTACCACTCAAGCTTATCCTTAGTATCAGTTCAATAAAAGTTAAAAAAATAAAATAAAATTGAATCTCAAGTTTTGAGAAAGTCTAGTGTATGTGACTAAGGCCCATGCTATCTTTCTTCAGTGGTGCGAAAACTGGCTAGATGACATTCATTATGAAAGGGTGGCCAACATCCTGACAAAAATTGCCACTAAGATCAGAATACGGTGATTCTCGGTGAGCTAAAACACATGGGTTGGGTGTGTTGTGATTTCTGCCTTGTTTCATGTATGCAGGACAGAACGCCAGAACCAAGAAGAGTCTTAGGCTTGAAATCACAAGATTCTTATCAGAAATCCAATTCCACCACATGTAATTATTTATGTAATACTTTGGCCTTTGGAGAACTCTCCACTATGAGTAGTAAATTTCACAGGAACAAGCAAGACTAAATGGGCTATGGAGTGGAGATTTTCTTGTAAAACTCAGAAAATCTTGGGCAGTGTTTCATGTACAACCATCAGCCAGGGAGGGAGAGAAGCAAGGTTGGGTGAAGGCGGCTACAACAGTGGAAGCTGATCCTCCAGGCATTGCTAGAGTTGGGATGGCCCTTCAGAGCTGTTCTGAATTAAGGACAGTCAAGCCTTTGAACCCTGGCAGGTTGTCCCTCAGAAAGGCGTATGGCTTTGAGCAAGGCCAGTGGAGGGCAGTTCTTGGGGAGGGACTCAGCTGTGAGCTGTCAACGCCCCGCATACCCAGCAGCTGCAGGAATGCGTTCCTCAGTTGTGGGAAGGAATCTGAGTGGATGGAGCATTAGATCCTCCAGTGCAGTGATGGGTCAAGGACTTGAAATCAGGAAGTGTGACCCATTACAATGGCATTGTGCTTTTTCCCCCTGCCATTCAATGGCTATTATCAGTTCCATTTTGCTGAAGAAGGTATAGCGTTTCAGAGTTAAGCACTAAATGACTTGTCAAAAGGTTGTAGGGGCCATAATACAACATCAAAGCCCATGCATGTTCCCTAGGGCCACTGTCTACCTACTTTGACAACAAGTCAGAAGTCGCTCAGTAGCTGGCTCACCTTTCCAGCACTCTACAGCTTGCTAAAACTTGTAAGAAGGAGATTGAGGGAAATGCGGGGAGGGGGGCGGGGATGTTTCAGAACAAACGCACCTTAGCCATTTCCTCAGCATGGTTAGTGTCATTCGGGACTTGAGAGGAGCAGCAGAAGGACCATTACAACCCACTCCATAGCAAGAGGATTCGGAGTCAGGTCTCATTGTTTATAAATGTAACTCCATTCAATCAAATCTAATATACACCTGTTGAGCTTCACTCACGAACTCCCTATTTCAGTAATTATTGATTACATGTCTATGACATGCTCACAAGGCATAGGGAGGTGAATGGAACTTACAGACCATGACAGGGTTGTGCTCAGATTTCTCAGACATGGTGGTGACCAAGGGAAGAAAAACAGCCAAGGAATGGTCTCTAAAATATCAGCCTACCCCACCTTCCCCAGACTGAGGTGAATCCAGCAAAGGGAAGGGAAGGAGGTTTTAGGGAAAGCAATATCACACTTGCTCCAGTCTCTGAAATGTCCTCCGACCCAAGCTGCTGTGCTGATGTGTGCCTGGGACCATCTCTGCCAGAGAGCCCCTGCAGGGTTAATTGGCTTAACCACCATCGTGTGCGCTCACAGGGCGCCAGCTTCTCAGCCCTGGGAGCTCATGGAGGGGCAGGGCCACTATGAGGCTTCTCTCCATAGCAGGGCTGGGCTAGGTAACCACGCTTCCCCCTCACTGCCCTGCCTGAGGGAAAGGCTGGGATCACTCTCACCATCCCCTCTCTAAGATTTCTCCTACCTGCCTGGAGCTCCTCGGGGTGTGGGTGTCTCCAACAGGCACGAATGGGGCCTCTTTGCTCTAACCTGGAGAGCAGAGTGTGGCAGGCCGCTGGTCTGCGAGCACAATGAAGGGGTCTTGGATCGTGGTTCTGTCGCTTGCTGGCAACTGGGAGGCCATGTAAGTAGTTTGGGCTCTGGTTCTTCCATCATCTGCAAAATGGGTTTGGGGGAATAATAACCCCATCACATTGTAGGGGTCAAATGGGAGAAAGATACAGTCACATTGTGCATATGTCACAGGCTGTGTATGGCGTTGAAAAAGACCTATTGTCTTAGTAATCAATCAGCACTACAATTGCTTTTGTGCAGTTAAAGAAATGGAGGCTGATAGAGATGTTTACCAGCTGTTATGCCTAAGCAGAGCTCGAGTATCCGAGTATCCGGTTGCACATTGATTAGAGACTGCCTGGGCCTCAGCGCCTTCCCTGTGCCCTTTGCACAATGATCACGATGCAGTCAGGTGCCTGGCCTGCCCCTACCTCCTGGGCCACCCTCCATGCCCCACTCTCCACCCTGCTCTCCTGCCTCAGCGTCTTAACCTTGGCATGATGGGAATATTGGACTGGGTAATTCTTTGTTGTGGAGAAAAGTCTTATGCATTCTAAGATGTTTAGCATCACCTTTGGCTTCCCCTCACTCCAACTCAGTTGTAACAGGCAAAAATGTCTCAACTACATTATCAAAAATCCTCTGGGGGAATGAAGTTACCCTCTCTTGAGAACTACTATTTTAGCCCAATATTATATTTTATATAATGGATAGAACAAACTTGTATTCTTCCTCTCCCCTCCCCTGCAAATATATTTGTATTCTCATACATTTACTATTTTAGTTGAATTTTGGATTCATTTTCAAGTGTATTTAAAATATACTTAAGGTATATATTAATTTTGGGAAAGTGGCATTTAAATGATTAATTATCCAATACAGGTATATTTCCAGTTATACCAGTTTTTACTAAATTACCATGTAGTCTTGCAATTGGTTATAAGTTTATTATTAAAAATATTTTCAAGCCCTGGCTGGTGGTTGAGTGGATTGGCACTGGCCTGTGAACCCAAAGGTTGCTGGTTCGATTCCCAGTCAGGGCACATAACCAGGTTTCAAGCCAGATCTCCAGCCAGCTCCCCAGCTGGAGGCAAGTGAAAGGCAACCATGCATTGATGTTTCTTTCCCTTTTTTCCTCCTTCCATGCCCTTCTCTCTAAAAAATAATGAATAAAAAGTCTTAAAAATTTTTTCAACTTGTCTTCTTCTTTTATTTATATAGTATTACTGATAGGGTAGATATATAATTATTATTTGCATTTCTTAGATGAGACCCAGAAGTTAGATGGGGGAAGGTAGAACCCAGGTTGACTACTTGGACCCTAAGGGCCTTTTCTTTCTCCTTCTGCCTCGATTGAAATCTAAAATTGGAAACCAAGACAGGAAGATATAAAAGACAGTGTGAGGCATTTCCTAAAAGCAGCATTGAAAGTAAAACGTTGATCTTTTCAATGAGAGGGAAGATTTTCCCCATGGTTTAGACTGTCCTAACTTCCATAAATCCAGAAATCCCATAAATTTTCTTCAACTGATTTCCAGCTCAATCTTGCAACTCAAGAGATTTGTGCAGTTCTAATCTATTTGAAGATTGCCCCTTTACTGGCGATGTTTGGGTGAGACTCTGAGGCATTGGTATCTCGTATTCAGATACCAATAGGGATCTGAAACTTTATTTAAAGGAGTAGCAGTATATAATAATAATAGGTGTACCATGAACCAAAATTCATTATAACCGTAAAATGCTTGACTTTTTCCCATCTTGTTCTCCATCTCGAGTTTAGGAATGGAGGAATCGCTTGGAACATAAAAGTCACTGGGCTCTCAGATCTTTTAAAGAACTATTATGTTAGCCCAATATTATATCTTTTTGCATGATCACCTATGCACAATCATAAAGAAGAAAATAAGTTTCTTCTCATCCTGCCTCCGGATGCATCTAGAAGGACCTTAACTAATTAAAGAAGGATGTGAAAGATGAGGAGGTGTGAGAAACAGCAATGACACCTTGTCCAGTGAGTCAGAGCCAGTGAGGGGAGACAGGTCAGCTGGCAAGGAGGAAAGGTGGTCCAGACCAGCTAGATGAGCATATTGTGCTGAAAGCATGCAGCAGACTCCAGGGAAAGTGCAGATGAGTGTGTCCAAATCCAGAGGCTATAAACTCACACAAGTTAACAAGGGCATGCCAAGAGAAAGTGATAGAAAACCCATTCGGCTTGCAGCATCACAAAAAACTGTTCCCCAATGACAGGGTTCTAGTTTCTGAGCTAAGTCCAAGAGCAGAAGGGAGAAGGAGTTAGGAAAGATAAGAAAAACATGGCGGAGCATTACTAAGACTGTTATAGAAACCACATGATTGAAATGAAAAGCTGTCTCGAGGAACACGTTAGGGACTCAATTATCTGGAGTGGAGACTAAGATCCCATAAGATCAGCAGCAAATATTTCTTTATTCAATATCTTTGTGCATTAGGTAGACCTACTTCCATCTCACACAGGTGAGTCTGTCCATTAAATGGGCAGATGCTTTCCAAGTACCTGCAATAAGACTTTATTTTAAAAGACTAATGCAATAGGGAGAATGCTTCCATCTTAGAAGAGTACACTATCAAACAGAAGAAAATAGCTATTTTTTACAGCAGGAAGTTTGTGGGGAGTGGGGCGAGTGGGTGGGGCAGGCAGGTGGCATCACTATGGTTGAACAAAGAAATATTTTTCTTTGTGGTTAGTGAATTCATTTCTCAGAATTCGCAGTTAAGGGGGGGTTGGATTTTGCATCTTAGTACTCGTTGAAACTGGAGGGTGAGTCATATTTTAGGGGCTTTTGGAGAGGAAAGTTGGTGAAGTCAAAATTCAATGGATAAGTCATGGGTGATTGTGAGCATTTGATCTTAGGGGAACATTCATGTATAAAGTTAAATGGGATCACTGAAGATGGGCTCTTTGAGAAGGTGACATATTAGCAGAGCCAAAGCAAGTTAGAAAGCAAAGACTTGAAAACCTCGAAGAGGCAAAACATGCTGGTACAGGGAGAAACCATCCCTGGTAGAGAGAAAGGCCAGTAGTATAAGACATTAGCTGTCCTGTTCATAAGGTAGCATGACAGATTGTATTTTTCAGATTGTCCCAATAATATTCCCATCCCACATGCTCCTTTGCAGTGCAGTCTGTCCACGCTCCTAGGAACAGGTGGGATTTGGTTCTCCATGTCCTTACATTCTGCCAGGCTCTGTGACTGCTTAAAACATTAGAAAATGACTCAGATGTCACTCTGCCAGTTCCAGGGATGGGTCTTACCTGGCCCACAAACTTCTGCTTCCTGCCTCCTCTAACACTCGCTCCTGTGACGTTGACTCTCAGAACGCTGTCTCCCTTAGCTGCCATGTTGTGAGAAGCCCAAGGCACAAGGAGAGGCCACCTGGTAGCGCTCTGGTCCCCAGCCCTAGCTAAGGCCCAGCATCAGCTGTTAGCCATGATGTGAGCCATCCTGGATGTCCAGTCATTGAGCCTTCAGAGAACTTCAGACCCAGCTGACACGGGACTGCAACCATACAAAAAGACTTAGGCAAGTTGCTCGGTTGATGTCAGTCAACATACAGAGCCACGGAGGAGAACAAACTTGTTTTAAGTCACTTCATTTGGGGCAGGTTGTTAAGGAGCAATCGGTGGCTGAAATAAATTGCAAGGAGGGCAGTGTAATTAGGGGGGAGTGAGCAAGAGGGAAACTGGTAGCAGATGAAGTCAGAGAGAAACCTGGGAAGTCCAACCGGATATTTGCTCTTCCCAACTCCGGCCTTTGCTCTGAGGGCCACAGCAGGAAAGTGAGAGGCTCTGATTTACATGCTCAAAGGATGTCTCTGGTTGTGGCAATAATCTCGGTAAGCAATGATGCTGTTGACTCAGTGCCAGCTGGTAGAGGGCTGGGGGGCGAACTGCTGTTGGCACCTGCATAGCACGAGCAGAGAAGTGTTACCTGAGGGATTGCAAGTGACATGGATAGTGAAGAGCTCCTGACACTGGAAGAAGGATGCTTCTACTTTTTACTGAGATGAGGAACCCTGCTGGGGCAGCCGGCTCAAGGAGGAAGATTGAGAGTTCAGCCTGGAATACATTTAATTTGAAGCATTTATTGGACATCCCGGTGGAAATACCAAGTAGGCAATAGGACATTATAGGTTTGGAGTTAATGAAGGTGTCAGAATTGGAGACGTATACATGGGAGTTATCAGCACATTATTTTTTGTTTTTGTTTTTTTAAAGCATGAAGAACATCACCTAAGGGAATACAACGAGGTCTGACCCAAAAGTATTGGCCGTGCAAACTCCTTTAATTACATGGACACTGGCTTGATATTTTTGGGACAGGCCTCAAAAGTGTTAGGGAAGCAGAGCACCAGGGTGTGGTCCCTGAAGTATTGCAAGGTGAAGCGGCTTGGAGAAGACAAAGCCAGGAAAGCCGACTGAAAAGGGACAGCCAGTGACGTGGGAGGAAGACCGAGAGAGTGAGAGTTCCTACGAGTCTAGTTTCCACTAGGAAGGAGCTACCAGTTGGGGCAAACTCTACCGACAGGTCCAATGAGACAAACTAACACTGTCTGTCACCTGTAACTGAAAGTTGAAAATGGTAATTAAAAAAAAAAAGAAGAAAACTAAGAATTGACCTCTGTGTGCAGTAGCCTGATCTCAGCCCAATCACCTCAGTCTTTCTGGCTCTCTGTTCTTCCCCCTCACACTACCTGCTAGTTACTGAGATTTACTTCCTGCCAAGTATTTCCAGTGCCTGGGGGATGTGAAGGTAAATATAATGTTCCTTTAAGGAGTTTGCTGCCATTCGACTGATTAAACAACATTTAATGCGTAATTAAGACATTCCGCTAAGTATTATGAGGGGTGCCAATACCCTATCTGACATGGTGAATGCAATTAGAAATGTTAGGTAGAAACACAGGACTGTTGAATGGTAGTGAAAGTGAAGCCTGCAGAAAAGTCACAGTGAGGTGTAAGGTTTCAGCAAATGGCGGGCATACGTTGTAAGACTAAATGCTGTGTAATGAAGGCATAGGTTGCCTAAGTTGGAAAAACCTGGAAAAGCTTTATGAAAGGTGCACAAATAGAAAAAATACAGGGTGGGGAGCCCCTGGCACAGGCATGGGAGGTCAATGCCCAGGCAACTTTGGAGGAATCAAAACATGGGCATAAAAGTAAGTGCAATACCCTGGATGAAACTGGAAGACAGGATTCTCAGTGAAATAAACCAGACATACAAAAATAGTGCATGATTCTACCTCTGTGAGGAATCTAAAATTATTTCAGTTCATAGAAGCAGAAAATGAAACCCTCTTGGTGATTTCCAGGGGCAGGGGTAGGGTCGGGGGCAAGGAGCAGGGGCATTTGTTATTCAAAGGACTTAAGTTTCAGTTCCACAGATGAAATTCTTAGATCGACCGGCTGGCGTCATGCCTGCTGTGAACAAACTGTGCTGTACCTACCTGTGAGAATCTGTTCAAAGAGCTTCATGGTAGACGTTCTTTCTACAATAAAAAATAAAACCCCAATCACTATAAATTTTAACATGGAAGTGAAGATGTTTGGAGAATGGATGAGACTACTGTGCGTGACTGGGTTTTGACCCTTTTCTGTGCTCTGATGGGTGGATGAAGAAGGGTGGGATCATTGGATGGCTAAATTTCTTTCTCAGAATAATCAATCTGGTGGGAGATGTGAGAATGGAGTGTGATTGGGAAGGATAGGAGGCAGAAATAATATCACTGGAATGAATTGCTGCTTAGAATAGTGCAGGTATTTTAAAGCCTTTTCAACCTCATGGAGACTTTTCCCTTCGTCTATGTGTGTGTTCTTGTACATTTACAGTGTGTGTGTGAGAGAGAGAAAGAAATATCTATTTCTTAAAGCATTAATCATAAATATTCAGTATTTACTGTTGGAAACAGAGTTCATGAACATCACATTCTAGCTAACATTGATACTTAAGAATGTAATTGCAATGCTTGGGGTTTTCTTATAACATGCCAGAAAAAGTTTAATTTGTTTTAGGTTTATTTTTCTCTTATTTTCTAGTTATGCCAGCTCATCATCCATAAACATTAGTGTTTCAGTATTTTTCATTCTGACTCTTATACTCCCTTTTGAAAATGTAAATAAATATCTGGGCATGGTGCCTGACCCATATTAATTATTTCTCCAAAAATCATAGTTTACTCTTATCTTCCTTTCTCCCTTTTATAGATGTCTAGAAAAATCCAATGTACATTTAGGTACTTTTATTTTTAAGTCACTCTTAACCTTTTATATTTTAATTCTCTTGGTCTTGTAACTTAAAGATCTCTTTTTTCTTTACATTCTCATCTATTTAACAACATTTATCAAAACCTGAACATAACCCACTCACCATCTCTATGAAGGTCTCAATCCACTTGCAGAGACAAACCCTAATATAAATCAATGTACACCTAATGAAATATTAACAGATATCATACAGGTATAACTAAATTGCTAGATTTCACATTGTTTTTTCTAATTTTTTTAAAAAAGATTTTATTCATTATTTTCATAGAGAATGGCAGGGAGGGAAGACAAAAGGGAGAGAAACATCAATGTATGGTTACCTTTCACCTGCCTCCAGCTGGGGACCTGGCTGGAGACCTGGCTTGCAACCTGGTTATGTGCCCCGACTAGGAATCGAACCAGCAACCTTTGGGTTCGCAGGCTGGCACCAATCCCCTGAGCCACACCACCCAGGCACATTGCTTATTTTAAGTTTTGTTAATTGTTATATTTTCCAATTTCTGATCATTTGATTAGGCTCAAATATATAAATTTATAAATATTTTCCAAGCACTATTAGTATTGCTATTGTATTATCAGATACCGATTTTGTTTTATCTTTCTATTGTTTTATTCATAACTTTATGTTGTCATCTACCTTCTCCCTTTCAAATACTTATTTAATACATATTTGAGGGTTAGCTTATTGTGTCGCTATTCCCTTAGCAATAGTAATAGCATGAATTACTACATTTTGGCTAGTTAATTACGTACTATTTCCAATGTTCAGATACATGTATTTGTTTTGTTATATTAAACATATATTTGTGGGCTATATTTTGTTATATTTTATTTTGAAAGTTAGAAAATATTCTTTTCAATAGAACCACCAGGATGTTCACAATGCCCTTGTCTCTTCTCAGAAAATGTGCCATAAAAGTGAACACGACTGAGAAAGTATTCAATACCCTTTCTATATAGGACACACTTTGGATTTTCTCTTCTATCCTATAAATTTACTTTTGCTAGTCCTAGAGTTCTCTTTCCATGCATCTATATGTGCGACAGATGCTTTAAAACTTCTTCTCTTTTTAAACTCATTTAAATTCATCTAATTTTCATTACATTTTAAAATATTAACATGGGTTTTAGAACTCTTCCTACTTACCTTTTTATTTTGATTTTTACTTGTATTTTTACATGAGCAGATTACTTTTACCCTCTGAGAAACAGGAATATGGGCAGCCTTCTGGCCTCGACCTCTTTGGTAGAGGATGTCAATTTCAACAAAACTGGCACAGGAGCCCCTCGGCCCCTCCACACATCCTGACAGACAGGAGCTATGGGTCCTTGGAAAGGGGGGCTGAGTTAATGACTACATGCTCTTCAGGCCATTCTGTCCAACACCAGAGGACACGTTATGGAACTCAGCATTTGCATGTACACTGCAACTCACAGGCAGGGTGGACATAAGAGAAATCTAGACAAAGAGCTGCCTGGCAGTAAGATGGGCTAAATCCTGACAAAGGTTTCTTGTTGAAATACTTGGAGATAAGGAAAGAAGAGGTTTCCTTTGCTGCTAGTACAAGAGTCAGTCTAAAAGGAAGATGGCCCTGACATTGGGCAACTAGCAGAGGTCCCATGGGTCCTGAGGGTTGGCCAGGAGACCAGGGGACCAACACCAGGAATGTGCTATGGGGGGCCTGGCAGATGTTCTCCAAGGTCAGTTACTTTTGTTTCTCTTCTGAGAAATGAATTTGAAAGTTAGCCCTTGCTTCTCCTCAGAAAACGTGCAATTAAAGTAAGCAAAGCTGAGAAATTACCTTCTGTACATTTTGTGGTTTGCAGCAAAGGAAGTTGAAAGGGTGGTGCACCCTTCAGGCTGGCAGAACTCTGAGGGTTTCCTGTCTCCACCATCCCGTGGGCATCTGCTCTGTCCTGCACCAACAACAATCCACACTCACATAAGTGCAGTGAAAATGAGAGGGGACTGACCCAAGTCACGGACACCACTTTACCTCCCCAAAGCCGAGATGGGTCCTCACATTTTCACTGCCTGTTAGCCTAGAAGTTACAGGGAGAAGTTATTTTGTGGTGTCTGAGAGTGATTGAATGAAATCCAGCACCGCATTGCAAAAAATGTTCATAATGATGATGGTAATAATAATATAATAACAACCTTAGACCAGCTGGTAAAAAGTGGACATGCTACTGGCCTAATATGGACTGTGGAATCCCTAAGATTTTTGATTGGTTTCTAGTTCTAGCCTGTAGCTGCTAAGGAGAAAGGTATTTTTTCCCTTCCTCTCAGCTCACTTCTAATCTCTTTCAGTGAGGGTGGACAGTTACAATTCCCGGGCAGGTAAAAATAATGGCTAAATTAAACATGTGGATTTGTACAACCACAGAGAGGGCCAGAATCCACAGCATTGGCCTTAATCAAATATAATTTTATTACTTGCTGCTCAAATTACCAATAGAAAAGGGACAGTTTTATTTTTTACCTGTCTAATCCATCATAGTCTGCTGATTCTTTTATAAAATATAATAAAAATGAATTAGTAGAAAAATTACAAAAGGCAGAATGTGAAGCTCCAAACTGTATTATTAGATAGAACAGAATTCAACTTCCTTGTCAGACTCCTATAAAAGTTTCTCAGGACTTGTTCTCCATTTCCATACTCATCTTGTCCCAGGTGGGTAACAGGAAGTCCACAGGTCTGCTTTGGTTTAAGGACAGATTTGAAGTAGCACTTTTCCAAATTTAAACATTCTGGGGGATATTGTGACTAATCTTTTTAAACACACACTTATCAAAATTTATCTATCTATTTATCATCTATTATATATCTTTACCTTGCATATTATTTTTCCCTTAATTCAAGCTGTATTGTATTGTATTCCATTCCATGAATTCCCAAACACTTGCTTAAATGCAATGGCTTTGGCATTTCATTTTATATTTCCTGATAGCTGATTTTTAAAAATAAATCTTTTTTTTTTTTTTTTAAGATTTTATTTATTATTTTTAGGGAGAGGGGAAGGGAAAGAGGCAGAGAGGGAGAGAAACATCCATGTATGGTTGCCTTTCACCTGCCTCCAGCTACAAACCTGGCTGGAGACCTGGCTTGCAACCTGGTTATGTGCCCTGGCTGGGAATTGAACCTGCCACACTTGGGTTCACAGGCCGGCACCTTATCCACTGTGCCACCAGCCAGGGGCTGATTGCATATTTTTAAGTAAATGATAAAAGTCACACTAAAGAGTGAATCTGTTTATATTTTAGGTATAATGTCCTTTATTTCTTGATGTAAATCTCTGGGGGGGGGTCATGTTTGATTGTCAGAAATTCCTTTGTTCTTTGGTCACATAATGAAATGCCTGATTGACTACTTTTCTTCAGGTATGTTACTGTTTCCTTTTTTGAAATCCTGGTGTTTACTTTTAAAAATTAATATTTTGGTTAGTTTTATTCTTGAATAGTTAATTACTTCTAATTTTTCTAAGCATGAGGGACACAGCTAGCCTTTTTTAATCCCCACATATCATATGTTTTCTGAGTCCTGCAGGTCAGCGTGAGCATATTTGGGCCCCAGGCTCAGCCTAAATTTTTGCTCATCTTAGATTTGTGTTGCTTTCCCTCTAAACCCTTGACTTCTCCAGGTCTAAGAGGCAATATGTGCTGTCATTCATACTCTTTTGTCTTCAACATTGTATTTACTGTCCCCTGGACCTGTGTGAGATTATGTCCTTGGATTTGCAGGAAAAATAAAAAAGAAAATCTTTCAGCCTTTCAGGTTTCAACTAAGGCTTGAGAGCCAAGACTAATCAGAGAAAACACACAGCTGTTGGTTAACATCTGTATCTCATAAATATATAGGAGAGACCCAGGGATGAGTAGCTCAAAGGTTTGCCTGGAACTTACTTAGCAAGGGAAGAGTCAATTTGTAGAGAAATGGCAGAACAAAGGGAACAACTCTGGGTCTCCAGGGGAAGGGAATTGTGTGCGGGCAAACGTAATATAAAGAAAGCTGTGTAGGGGCTTTTAGCTGGTGTTAAATTAGGATACGCAGGTTACAATCTGCTTAAAATGTTCCCCCAAGTCACCTTCTCCAGTCAGCAGCTGGGCTCTCACTTCAGCGAAGTGAAACCTGGGGTGGGGGGGTCAGTTTGATGGGAGGTGCAGTTCTAACACATTCTAACAAAGGAAGTAGAGTTACAACAACTACCTACATGTCCCAGAAACCAGGTTGGGAGGGAGCACTGTGAACGGGCCTCTGTCCCAAGTCACAAGCCCCCAGGAGAACAGAGCAGGGCAGCAAGGACCTATTAATTATGAGGTGACCATGGTGGCGAAGGTAACTTTGGTGGGCTCAACCCTGGCTATTTTAAAAGATGCCCCCAAAGAAGCAAAGCAGAAAACTTGGGGTGGAAATCCTAAGGTCAAGTCCTTATCTAAATGTCCAGACTTGACATGTAGTCTTGACAAGTTGTAGACTTGACAATTATGAGCAGCTGTCATACTGTGAAGTGCCTAGGCAGCAACTCAGAAAAGCTGTTTCCTCCTCACCAAAGCTGATGGGAGATGAAGGCTAGTCAAATGTGTTACACAGCTTTTTCTGGCACCACCTTCACGCTGGCTAAGGTCTCAAGCGATCTCTGTGATTAACTTTTGTGCTTCTGGTGGAAAGGGGAGAGGGGATATTTTATATCCTGCTTTTAGGTAAACAGGGGGAGGCAGAGAACACTGATAGCTCTTTCCTTTTTCTTTTTTAAATATAAGTTTATTTTTTATTGATTCATTTTATTTTTAAAAAGATTCCATTTTTTAAAAAGATTTTATTCATTATTTTTAGAGAGAAGAGCAGGGAAAGAAGAAGAAGGGGAGAGAAACATCAATGTATGGTTGCCTTTCACCTGCCTCCAGCTATGGACCTGGCTGGAGACCTGGCTTGCAACCTGGTTATGTGCCCTGGCTGGGAATCGAACCAGCAACCTTTGGGTTTGAAGGCTGGCACCTCTCCACTGAGCCACCAGCCAGGACTGACTGCTCCTTCTTAATTGCCTCAGTTCAAAGTAATCCTTTTGTTAAAGAGGCATATGTTGGAGAAAGGACCTTTTGTATTTAAGGTTGTAAAACTTGAAAATTAGAAAAAGACTTCACTCTTTCAATGTTGATCCTTGATGATAAATTTATATATATATATATATGTATATATATATATATACATATATATATATATATTTGAACATTTTAAAGTATAATAAAAGTTATTTTATCTCCTAAAAATAAATGCAGATCACAGAATAAAAGCAAAAGTTGAGTCAAGAGAAAGAGCAGATAAAAAATATATAAAAATCCATTCTGCAAGTACTTAGACCTAGATTAAAAAAGAAAATTAAATTACTTTCTTTATAGCATAGAATCAAGAGCATAGATTCTGGAATCACACTACCTCATTTCAGATTCACCTGCCATCATGAACATAATTGTGGTTAGAACCAGTAACCTCCTTAAGTGTCAAATAAGTAAGAGTAAGAGAAAAACCTTCCTTATGGCATTGTGAAGATTAAATGGGTTAATACATTTTAAATGATGTAGGACAGTGCCCTGGAACTATGGAAATGAAGATGAAGATGACATACTTTTATTTATTTCTTTTTAAAGTTTATTTATTTTAAAGATTTTACTTATTATTTTCAGAGAGAAGGGCAGAGAGGGAGGCTGAGAGGGAGAGAGACATCAATGTATGGTTGCCTTTCACCTGCCTCCAGCTACAGACCTGGCTGGAGACCTGGCTTGCAACCTGATTATGTGCCCTGGCTGAGAATAGAACCAGCAACCTTTGGGTTTGCAGGCCAGCACCTAATTCACTGTGCCACCAGCCTGGGCATTTTTACTTTTTTAGAGCTGTAAAAGTCACTACTCTTAGACAAGTGGATGGGTAGATGGATGGAAATAAACAGTGTGGACATCAGGGGTTTTATTCAATAAGCAAAGAAACTGAGGACTAAAGAGTGATTTACTTTTGTTTCCTTGGCTAATTAGACCAGAGCTGGCCCTGGCTGGTGGCACAGTGGATAAGGCACCAGCCTGCAAACCCAAAGGTTGCTGGTTTGATTCCCCAGCCATGGCACATAACAAGGTTGCAAACCAGGTCTCCAGCCAGGTCCTTAGCTGGAAGCAGGTGAAAGGCAACCCTAGAACTTACTTAGCAAGGGAAGGGTCAATTTGTAGAGAAATGACAGGACAAGGGAAACAACTCTGGGTCTCCAGGGGAAGGGAACCATACATTGATGTCTCTCTCCTTCTGTGACTCTCTCTCTCTTCCCCTCTCTCTAAAGATAATAAATAAAATCTTAAAAAAAAAAAAAAAAAAAAAAAAGACCAGGGCTAAGAGTACAGCTTGGTTGACCATCTTTTTATTTATTTAAAATATTTTATTTATTATTTTCAGAGACAGGTGAAGGGAGAGAGGCAGAGAGGGAGAGAGGAACATCAATGCATGATTGCCTTTCACCTGCCTCCAGCTACAGACCTGGCTGGAAACCTGGCTTGCAACCTGATTATGTGCCCTGGTTGGGAATCAAACCAGCAACCTTCGGGTTTGCAGGCTGGTGCCTTATCCACTGAGCCACCAGCCAGGGCTGGTTGACCATCTTTAAGGAGTGAGCCAGGGCCCTTTCCTCTGTGCGGCATAATCTCAGTTTCTCTACTTAGCAGTTGTATGATCTTTGGGAATGACTTAGCCTCTGAGCCTTAATTTCTGTATGCATGCAACAGAGATAATAAATACACCGATCTCTTCAAATTGTTGCAAATTTCCCAAATGGTGTGGTAAGTACCATGGAAGACAAGAGTTTGGAACAGAGAAATTTCATCCCATTCAGACTTGGGAAGGCTGAGCAGGGAAGTGGGGCCAGGGATGAACCCAGAGGAGGCATCATTTAAATTCATGTATATACACATTAAGGACATAGCTCAATGGAGACATTGGGCATTGGAAGCAGAAGAAAACATACAAGCAAGTGCCCAGCTGCAGAGAAAAGCATGAGGTGTGTAGGAACTACAAGTTCTAACAGAGGAATTCTGGAGTTAAAGATTTTAGCTTTAGTTGTAATTAATAGGTGTCAGGAACTGGAATACAAGACCTAAGTGACTCCAGGATGGGGACAGTCGACAAGCAATTCAACCTCTGTGCCCCAGGGGTCTGCCAGCAATTGAGATGGTTGGAATCTGAGCCATTGTGTTCCAGGGAGGGAATGACAAGGATAAAAGATTGTTAATCAGTACTGAAAGAAGAACCAAGAAATCACCACCAGACTGCAACTCTTCTCTGATTAACCTTTTTCCAAACCCCATACCTACCCTTTTCTTCTCCTTATAAGAAGGTTGGCTTGAGATGAGGTGTTAAGACAGTCTTTAGGGTACATAATCCATAACCTGCTGTCTTCTCAGATCACTGGTACCTGAATAAAGCATCGATAAGGTTCAGTCCTCATCTCTGCTTATTGGTTCTGGTGAAGACAAGCAGCACAAACACTGACTTTTCAGGCTTTAATTTCTGGTAGCTCTGCTGGGACACCTTTGGGACTCTCTCATAAATCTAAATATTTAGTGGGGTGTCCGGTTGGCTGTCTGGACTGGGGGACAGCCTTGGGATGTTTAGCAGCTCCCAAGTGATTTCACTTGGGGACTCTCCTTTGGTTCTCACACTCCTCATCACCTTCATTTCTGATTGAGTCACTGCACTTTCTGGTTCAGGATTACAGTTCCAGGTTGTGCTTAGGACGGATGTCAGGAACTAAGGTGCCTTCTGGTTGTGTGCTCTTATAGAGCTGTCTCGTAGATAGGTTGGGGAGGCTCCATTTCCGGAAATAGCCCTTTGGAGAGAATTGTGGCTGATTGGTCAACCTATGCTTATGAACCTATAACTGAAAAGGACCTTTTTTTATTGCAATACTGCTTGGTTTACATATAATCTGGACTCAGGAAAGCAATGGCTGCTGATTGGGTCTTTAAATTACTACTATGCTATACCATATCATAGCATACCATAGCGTACCATATCATACTATATCATACCATATCATACCATACCATACCATACCATACCATACCATCATACCATACCACCATACCATATCATACTTCAATTAGAGTGTTTTAGTCAAAGATCAGGGAAATGGGATGAAATACCTTACATACAGCTTTTATCATTTTACATAGTAAACATACCTATGCTGCATTAAAAGGAAATAAATTGGTGATCCAGAGAAAAGGAAATTTACCCATGGTAGATAGTCAAAGCTCAGAAGAGAAGGGCCAGGAAGATCAGGATGTCATAGCTGCTGAAATCAGTCAGGGTTCTTACGGTTCTTATGGCCCATCCAGACCTGGGGGTCCTTCTCCTTACCTGGCCGAGGGAAAACAAAGGAGGCAAGCTTGAATTGGTCTCTCCATCCTGAGCCCATCAGGGAACCAGATTTGGTGGAAGGTAAGCCCTTACTCCATTTTCTACATCGGACCTATTAAAATAGAAAAGCTCAAATCCTCCTTACAGGATCCTAAGAAGGACCCTACGTATCGTGTGCCAGAAGAACAACCAACCCCAAGATAGATCCCCATCTGAAGAAAGAAGGGGAACAATATCATGGAGAAGTCCCACTTGAGGACTGGCAAACAGACTTTACCCAGATGCTGAGGGTTCAAGGATGGAAATATTATTTGTTAGTCTTTGCTAATACCTTTTCAGGATGGTTAGAAGCCTATCCTACTAGGTCTGAGAAATCCTCACAGGTATTGGACTCCCTGCTGAAGGATAAAATTCCTTGCTTTGGCCTACCTGGCAGTATCCAGAGCTATGATGGACCTGCTATTGTTCCAGAAATTACACAGGAAATTAGTACATTTTTAGGAATCATGTGGAAACTCCACATGGCATGGAGAAGATGAATCACACCTTGAAGAAAAATATAGCTAAACTGTGTCAAAAAAACTCATCTTCATTGGGATCAAGTTTTACCTACTGCCCTGCTCAGGATAAGGAAGTGGGATTCAATTGAGTCCTCACAAAATTATGTACAGGTGGCCAATTCAGGCTACAGTTAGGGTGGGAGATATGTATGTAGCTCAAGAAGTGAAGGTAAAGACCCATGTTCAACATCTAAGTCAGACCTTAGCTGTGACTAATGACCTCGCTTGGGTTACCTTCCCTCAAGCCTACCTTCCCTCGAGCCTGGAGATAAGGTGCTATTCAAAAATTGGACACCAGAGTCCTCAGAAAGCAAACTGAAAAAAGCAGAATGGACCTTGAGACATACTCCTTACCACTCCAACTGGGTAAAATTAGCAGGAATAAAACACTGGATTCATCACACCAGAGTAAAGGAAGTACCGGAAGAACAATGGACAGCCAAACCTCAAGAAGACCAGAAAATCATCTTTCAAAAACAATGACATATTCTTCTCCCATCTTATAAACAACCTACCCCTTTCAAATGAGATGAAAATATTTGGGTATATCTAAATACCTCTGACTTTTGTCTTACAAGAGGAACCTACATTGAACAAACTTTCACTTTCTAACTTACAGGCATTTGTACTTCCCTGGAAAGCCTCTAAATTATTCATATAATTGGAGACCTATGGCAATTCTAAAGAACAGGGAAATGTTTTCTTTAAAAATTGCTAATGTCGCCCTGACTGGTAGCATAGTGGATAAGGCGCCGGCCTGCGAACCCAAAGGTCGCAGGTTCGATTCCCCAGCCAGGGCACATAACCAGGTTGCAAGCCAGGTATCCAATCAGGTCTGTGGCTGGAGGCAGGTGAAACACAACCATACATTGATATCTTTCTCTCTCTCTGCCTCTCTCCCTTCCCCTCTTTCTAAAAATGATGAAATAAAATCTTAAAAAAAAAAAAAATGCTAATGTGAGCCCAGTAGGAGACTGTGCAACCTTTGTCAACTGTACTAAAAATTGTTTTATGCTTTTAGCAGATGTGGAAATGAATTGCAACACAACTAATGTATCTTATGCCTTTAGTCATGTCAAATTGCCTATAGGATGGTTTCTAACATGTGAAGGGACTATTTATTCCTACATGCTCAACAGCAAAATGATTGCTTCCATATGAAACCAACCCCATATAGACAAGATGATTTAAACTAACAGTGGGGAATAACAAGGGAATTCAAGCGTTAAAAGATTTTAGCTTTACAATCTACATATTCAATGCAATCCCAATTAAAATACCAATGACAGACTTCACAGAAATAGAAAAAATACTTTGAAAATTTATATGGAGCCAAAAATGCCCACAAATAGCCACAACAATCTTGAGAAAGAAGAACAAGGTAGGAGGAATCACAATACCGGACTTCAAACAATACTACAAGGCTACTGTCATCAAAACAGCATGGTACTGGCATAAGAATAGACATGTAGATCAATGGAACAGAATAGAGAGCCCAGAAATTAACCCAGGACTCTATGGTCAACTAATATTTGACAAAGGGGGAAGGAACATCCAATGGAGTAAAAACAGTCTCTTCAACAAATGGTGTTGGGAGAACTGGACAGCAACATGCAAAAAGATAAAAGTAGACCACCAACTTACACCATACACCAAAATAAACTCAAGATGGATAAAGGATTTAAACATAAGCAGTGCCACCATAAAGGTCCTGGAGAAAAATATAG